>JAAWXA010000001.1:32139921-32358282 GCA_038090715.1 Florisuga fusca
AGAGGTAACTTTTATTCTGCTGCATCTTAAACTGTTCAAATCAGCCAGCTCTGTGTTTAGGTTCAAACAGCATGGGATCTCTCCTCTCCTCTCCTCTCCACTGTAATTTCATTGATCCTTACTTATTTTATTGGATCTTGCTCATCTTAACATTACATCTGCCTTTCTTGTCAATTCCCCATATTTGTGGCTCAACATGACCCTGAATAATGCACTTAAGTCTTTCTACTCAGACACTTATCACAAAACTTCTGGGCTATAGCAGAGATCTTTCTTTTTAGGTGTTAACTATATGACCTTGTACTTTTAATTCAATTTCTAATGCTCCAGAGTTCAAGGTCATCCAGTTTTCCCCAAATGATATTGCAATCCTTCTCACTTGGCAGTTCCTTTCTGTGTGGCATCAGCAGCAAGTTTCACTAGCACATGACAAACTGTAGCATGGAAGAAAGGTCATTCCTGAAAGTGTTGCCATAGGATCCAGTACTTTCCACTGGATGAATGCCACCAAAAACCTCCCTTCAGTACAGTCATGCCCTTCCTGTGCAGCATGTTCTCCACTGCTTTTAGTCTGCTGTACCTTGCAGTAATCTTCCCAGGCAATGCAGTAGGAAACGTTCTACTCAGCCCAAAAGGAATAGTTCTACTCCATTTTCTTCTTCCAGAAACAGGTTATCTTGTACCCCACAAATCATGTCAACCCTACTTAATGCACTTCAGGTTTTATTTCCTTTTCCACTTTTCACAGTTCCTCAAGTTGCTTTGATTTCACCATTTTCTAGTTCCAGGTGCTAGTTTTTTCATAGTTCCTGCAGAAGGAACATATCTTCTACCTACATTTCATGCATTACCTTCTATCAAATTTACTTACACCCTGGGTTTGGGCAACTGCTATTTCCAGCTACTGTTATGCTACATTGCAATCCAGCACCCACTTTCGAAATAGTCTTTATTCAAAGCTCAGGAATCTGGGCCTTGTCTAAATTATTCTTCAACTTCTCCATTCTGCCCATGAGCTTCACTTTTAAGTTCTTCTACTGTTTCTCTACATGATAGAAAAACTTTTTATTTCATTCCAAATTTCATTCCTTGCCTTTTTAATTTCTATACTTGTACTTTAAAAAATCTTAATCTGAGGCTTCTTTATTGACTAATTCTTGTTTCCCATTCCTTACAAGATCTGTGCTTGCCCCTAATGCCCCTTTTTGTGGTAATACAACTTTTTGTTCTAGCATTTTATTCAGTTAGATAGATATGCAGACCCTCTATATAGAATTTTTAAATTATTTAAAATATAGGCTACAGACAGTTTTTGTATCTCTACAAAAATTCTTTAAACATATGCCTAGAGTAATTTTATTTTTACTTCTTGTGTCAAAGCAAACCTTTGTTTGTTTTTTTGTTTTCCTGAAGGAAATAAATATCCTGTTCATACCAATTTTGACTTTTTTTTCAGAGTAACGCTGACATGAAAATGCAACAACCATCAGTTCAGGGTGGCTTAATTGAATGGATCAGCAGACCACTTATAAATAAAGTAACGAAATAAATCTGATTTTATGGGAGGTATAGTGTTGCTGTACAGTGTAAAGGTTCCAGCACCCAGTCCTTTGCTAGAGAAAGACATAACAGTGCATACATTTTGGCAAACACTGGTATTGTTCCTTAGTAAAATGATCTAAAGTCAGACCTCCTTTCTTTGCAAAGTGTTGCATGCGTTGGTTCTATTTTTTCACAGCTTCTTTCTTAGGGCAATATTTTTCTTTCTTCCTAGGTAAGGCATTGTAAAAATTTAGTCATTCAGGACTTCACAGCCTTGCTTCCCGTGAGCCTTGTGCTATGGCAACTTGAGCCATTACTTTTGTCCTTATCTCACATCACTGTGTTTTAGCTCCTAATTTATTCTGCACATGGTGAGGGTAAAAAAAAATAAATGTCAGGCAAGCAACTGTGTTATGCATTCCACCTGAAGGATGGGATTTCTGTCGGAGCTCCACAAAGGACTTGATTTCTGCATATTTGCTCAGATAATGTATGTACTTTTTCTTTTCTAAGTCCTCTAGCATATGGTACCTTTTAATTCACTTCAGGTCAAGCAGGGGACACTGTACTTTGAAATAAGGAATAAAGAAATAAAGTGACCAACTCAGAATAATGGAACTATACAATCAGAAGGCTGCAGAAGTGTTTTAACTGAAAGCAGAAGGATGCTCCTTTAGCTTCTGATGCTGTGGCTTATAAGGGCATGAAAGTGGGGAAGATGCACCTGAAGGAGGGTGCAGAGCTGTAGCTTGGTGTTGCTGAGCTTATATAGGAGCCAGCTTGTGAGAAGAAATATGAGCACAAGCTTTCCCTCTCCAGGTAGAAAAAGGCCATAGAAGGAAAGAGACACCAGGTGAAACTCCAGCCCTGTTAAAGTGGATGAAGATTTTGCCATTGATCAGGTGATACAGGAGTCTCTCCTAAAGACTCATAAGGAATTTTGTAGCTGTATCATAATGTGTGCTGGGGAAAATGGGGAAAATTCAGTGCTTGGATAAATAAGTGTTTGATATTACATCCGTTTACATGTCTTCCGTCAAAGCTATACTTAATCATTTTTCCTGGACCCTGGAGAAATCTCTGTGAGGGGAAGGAGAAGAAAGAGCCCTTTTCCTGACTATTTAGTTATGTCATATGCTGAGAAGGTCCTAACCCTGCCTGAGTGCTAGTGGTTATTCTTCAAAGGCTTTGTGTTGGTAGAGGCAATCACAGCTAATGAGGATTGCTCCCAGTATGCACTTTTGTTTTCTAGCACAGCCTCCTTGGAAAATATGATGTTACAGTATTGGCCAGTCAGTCAGTCTGTCGCTCTCGTTTGGCTGCCCCTGTTGTAACATGATGATACTGGGTTGTTTTTCCTCTCTCCTCTCTCCTCTCCTCNTTCTCTTTCTCTTTCTCTTTCTCTTTCTCTTTCTCTTTCTCTTTCTCTTTCTCTTTCTCTTTCTCTTTCTCTTTCTCTTTCTCTTTCTCTTTCTCTTTCTCTTTCTCTTTCTCTTTCTCTTTCTCTTTCTCTTTCTCTTTCTCTTTCTCTTTCTCTTTCTCTTTCTCTTTCTCTTTCTCTTTCTCTTTCTCTTTCTCTTTCTCTTTCTCTTTCTCTTTCTCTTTCTCTTTCTCATTTTCCCTCAGCTCTCAGAGAGATCAGGCTGCAAAATGCTGACTTCCTCCTGAACCTTTGGATCCCATTGGTACCTCATCTCTGCTGGGTCAGTCCCTCCCACTTCCCAGGCAGTTCTCAGCATCTCTGCAGAGCTCCCTCCCTGTTTTATTGGCAGGCTCCTTCACACTGCACTGAATATCTGACTTCCTCACAAACATATATAGGGTCATTTCACAATAACTCTGTCAGATAAGGAGAATTATCACCCCTACTTATATCAACTTGGGAGCTTTTCAAGTGCCCACAAGCATGGAATTGCCAAAGTCTAATTGGTTTTCCTAGTATGCATTGTGTTCCTATAAAAGGGATGAACCATTTCTGAGTGGGGTGGAGATGTCTCCACTGACATAGGGTGTGACAAAAGGATGATGGTGAGAAGTGCAGTCACTAATTTTTGTGACTGACTGGAAGGAATGTTCCCCAGTCCAATCTTTGGCAAGAAAGTGTAGGGTGAGTTTAATAAATTACAAGGATTTTTTGTCTTTTTTTTTTTTTTTTTTTTTTTTTTTTTAAACACATTTGGTAACTAAGCAGTTTGGCCAGTGTTCTGCTTGTAAAGGCTGAAGTTTGCTGTTAAGCTTTGGCATAATAACATATAGCAGTACACTGAGTATTTGTCATGAAGTGATTTCATCCTCTATGTTAATGCAGTCTACTCAGCACCAAGACTGATGTTAGATGTTTTGTTTTTAAAGAAAATAATAATTTTTTGTGCTTTTACAGCCAATAGCTTTTAATATTAAAAATTGAAGATAAAAATCACTTTGAAATAGATTATGTATTATATGCGTATGTATTACATTCCTTCTCAGTTTGGACACTGAAAATATGAGATGGTTACTGAGTTTGTTTCTACAGAATGTCAGCTTCACATTCCTATTAACACATTGCTAAAGCTTTGGCCAACTATGTCTGAAGTTAACCTGCCACCCTGAAATTTAGAACTAACTTGAAGGGCCACTGCCAGAGTTTAAGGTATGAAATTGCAAATTAACAAATACAGAGTGAGACTTGAAGGAGACACTGTGCAAGATACAACCAGAGGAAGAAACGAGACAACCAGCCCCACTCCTCCAAGAGGTTGGCTCTAACAGATGCACCTCAAACAAGCCCAAGCACACTCCCACCATTAATTTACCAAGGCACTGATCTGATAATAGATCCAAGGTGTGGATCTGATAATAACATGGATAAGAGGGTCTGTGTGGGTGCAGAGTCAGTCCCTACACTTTTGACTGGAGGGGATGTATGGTAGGAGTGTCTGTAAAGGTGATCCCAGTGGCCACCATGTCAGAAACTGGGAGACCAGTTTCTAGGAGGATGTGTGGTGTGTGGGAGGGGGAAGGGCTTTGCTCTAGGGCGCAGATGAGATGTTCAAGTGCAGCAGCTCCATAATTGACCTTCAAGACAACATCACATACACAGATTTGAATAAGAAGGGACGTGCTGATGTGTCATGGTGAAGTAATGCTTCTGAACTGCTAATGCCCTCTTGTTACTTGACAAAGTAACAACATGAGAAGAAGCAGAAATGGGAAGCACACTGCTTTCAGGGTCAAGAGAGTTCTGATGTTTCTTTCCCAAGTGTCAGCGAGGAAATACTGGGAGGTCTCTATAGCTGTGACTGGGAACCCTGGAGAAGGAACCCCTAACAGCATGGGCCCTCCACAGCAGCATCCATCAACCACAATGCGACAAAGTACAATTTGATGTCATGGAAGCAACTTCCCTCAGTGCAAGGTGATTGAAATCTTGCTAACCCAAGATACATGTAGAAGAAAACAGCAAGATAGTGGTTTTGTATCACCTAGTGTCTCTTTTGTCTTTTTTCTGGTTGTTAATCAAGTATGGATGAGCACAATTTGGTGAGCATGTTCTGATTTTTGGTGGTGCTTTAGAACATATCCAGGCAGTGCAGGAACCCATGCTCTGCTAGAAAGCAAGAAGTGCTTCTAAACCATGTGGGAATTCTTAGAAAATTTTACCCTAGGTCTTGCAGATTAGAGAAACCTCCTTCCAAAAGTCAATGTATTTACTTTTAAAAGTCACTTGTTACTCTGAACACAGAGAGCTGAAGCTTCAAAGCAAAAAGCCTGTGGAAGAGTTCCAGCATTTTCTGATCTAGCGAGCCTTGTGTGTGCCAGCAATCATGTGCTCCAGCAGAGTAATTGTCCTCATGGGGACAAAAGCACCATTGCTGTGAACTCTCTCAAAAAGATTCCTTGCACAACTTCTGCCCTCGTATTCATGTCTTCAACCTCCTTCCACATGTGGTTTTGCATGGAGATAACTCAGACAGAATCTGGTTAGTAGCATGCACGCTCAGGAGATGATAAAGAGGATAAAGTAGGTTTTACTAATTTCCTCTTATTTAACCTTTAATGTATCAGCACTGCTTTCATTTACTATTCCTTAAATTGGTAAAATGTGGGCTTTCATCTTAAGATTTAAATCTTAGCAATGAAAAAAATAAAGCTATAAAGCAGAGTTCAAATATTCTTTTATTTTGTGAGAGACCAACTTTAAAACTAGTCAGATAACTACACTGGGAGAGAGCAGAAATTCCTGCATGTAGCACAGATCTGGCTCCATTTTCACAAGAAGCAAGGAGACAGAAAGCTTTATTACCAGTGTGTTGTCCTTTGCCTGCCCATCTGTGTTCCCCAGGCACAGGTAGTGAGGAGGAGATGGGCACACAAACAAGATGCTGCCAGAAGAACTGAGCATGAACTTGCACAAAGCAGATCAGCTCTCTGATAGCTGATTTAATGACCTTCACAGCTAGTAGAAGAGATTTCATCTCTGACCTTGTTGGGATAACTGCCTCAAAAGGCTTTTTCAGGTGCCTTTGATCCTGACTGTGACAAAGCCCCAGTTCCCTGGAAAAGGCTGCATCTGCTCTCACATACTTAGCTATTTACTGTGCACTGGTCAAAAGGCTTTTGCTCATAATGTATATTACAAAGTGGGGACTGTCCCTGCTATTGTTTCTTTATTAATTCCTTTTTTACTTGCTCAGATTTCTATCTTCTCTAGTTTTTCTTTCATTCTTCTATTTTCCCATCATCATCTGCCTTTTTTTCTTCTGTGGTTTTTTTTTTCCCCTGCCTGTTTTCTACTGTTATAAGTGCTGGGTACTTTTCTCCACTTTTCTCCTCTACTGCCTTCTCTGCCATTTCTTTCTTTGCTCTCTGTCCTCTTTGTTTTGTCTAGCTCTTTCTGCTCATCAGTCACATTAGGACAGGGGGGAGCAGCTAGCAGAAGGAAGATCAGATGGGTTACATCCCAGTGGGAGCACATGTTGATGGCAGGACATGGAGCAGAGATGCCTTGAGACTGCTTTGCTTTTGAACACATGATACTGATAGAGAGGAAGAGGGGGATTTTTCATTAGCCCTGATCTATTTACACACCCCTGCACACAGGGGCATCAGCACAGCTGAGGAAGGTAGTGGCAAGAGGATGATCTTTGCATGTATGGTGAAGGGAAAGCCAGAGAGCAGATATGTCTTTGCAATGAAAGGCAACAAGCCAAGGAAAAATCTTTAGAAGGAACATAGCTCTGTGCTGCGTATGTCAGGCCCAGCATGATGAAGCTTTTCTATACGAGAAGAAGGCAAATGCTGAGCATGGCCTTGCTCCTGGTTACATTTTCCAGGAGGAGGCTCCCTGGCTTGCTCCTCACCACATTTGTGCCACAGGCCTCTCAGGTGGAACAGGCAGAGGGCATCCACCAGACACATGCAGGAGCATTGGGCAGTGTGTGTGAGGTCTGGCAAAGGACTGCAGCTGAAGGAAAACCTGTAGAGGTGACACTGGGGGCCAAGTAAAAGGCATCACTGACTGTGGCCATTTGAGATGTCCACAGGCCATCACCATTGTGACACCAGTTGTGCATTGCTGGTGGCATCTGCAGCCATTTGGGAATGCTCTGACTTTTTTCTTCCTCTCCTAGATTAATGATGTGGAGGAGTCTCTAATATCCTGGGATAAAAAAAGGGGGCAGACGGAGGTGTATTTGGTGTTTGGTATTGTGTTACATGGTGTGGGAAGATGGCAAGGGATGCTGGGACTTGGCTAGTGGCCTCCACAGAGCAGGATAGAGCAGCACAGGGAGGCTGCTAGATGGAGGCTGCTAGAGGGAGGCTGCTAGAGGGAGGCCATGGAAGGTGCTGGAGTCCTGGGAAGACTTCAGCTTGTGTGAGTAAGGGAGAACATGTGGATATCCAGAGGTCTGCAATGCAGTGGCATGTTTAGGCTAATGTCACGTTGCTAAGGAGGCCAACACGTGTTTGGTATTGGCTCCTGTTACCCTTCCTCAGGTGGCCTCCCCTTCCTCCCAGTGAAGTCCATCTGTTTGGCGACAAACTTTGGCTCTGAAGATCACATCTCATAATGAAACCCCAGAGTATGACTTTCACAGCTTTGAGGAGTTCTACATCCAGCACCCCAGCACCACTGAGTGCCTCCAGCTGCTTCTTGACAAGTGACTGATGAATGGATCAGATCCCTCCATCGGCTCTGCCCTGCAGGGCATGCTGCCTGGAGAGCAGCTGGACCTGCACTTTGTGGGCAGGGAGACATCTCCAGCTGCTGTGAAGTTGTTGGTCTCCTGGAAAGTGCTTTTAAAGACTGTGAAAACAGAAACAGTTTGTGGGGCTGAGGGATAGGTGTGCCTCAGGGTCTACTTTGTTCTGGCTTTCTGGTAGATTGTCTCTAGACAGCTGGTTTAATGGGGGATAAACCCACGTCACAGGCTTCCAAACTGGGTTTGTATAAGCGATGTGAAAAGTTAGATACTCGTCCTTTCCATGTGGGACAACCTCCAAGTTCCAGAGGAGGGTGCCCTAAAATGCTTATCCACAGAGCCATCACCTGGGACACCGACGAGGAGGAATCACACAGAGCTGCCTGCCCACCTATGGGCAGCACTGAGCTGCAGAGATGTCCACCTCTTCTTCCACCTCAGTGGAGGGAGCTGATCTCTAGCACCCTGTGGCTGATTGGAACCCAGCTGTCAGGGGGAAGTGTCAGGCTGGAGTCCCTGGGAAGCTGTGGCCACATGGATCGAAAAGTATCATCTTGGTGTCGTTGTCTGCTCACCTGGGTTGCTCATCTGCACAGTGTCCATGCTGGTTTATTTCTTCTCCTCATGGAGGGCCTCAGGTGTCACTGTTAGATGTGTGAGACCTGCTTGGAGAATGGCAGAGGGGTGGCTCAGGTAGCTCTGAGTCTACTGTAACTGGGGGCTCCTTCAGACTGAGAAAACCCCCACGAAGATACAGGGTATCAGATCTCCAGCCCAGCCCAGGCTGGGGGATAATGGCTCAGAGCAGTGGGGCTGGTGACTTTGCTATCTCAGCTCCCAATCTAAGTCTCTTTCTACCTATCAGCTCTCTATCAGCTTTTCTACCTATTTGCTCTCACCTCACCCCCCAGTATGCCCACAGCTGCACTGACTTCTAGTATACACCTCTCCCTCTTCATCCTTTCCCTCTGCCAGATCCTGGGAGATCTCCTGATTCAGATCTCCAGATTCAGATACTCAGTTCCATATTCGCAGTTATTCTTCAGTTCCTTTCCACAATCTGCTTCTTTAACAGTTTCCCAGCTTTTGCATTCAAACCATGGAGTCTGTTCCTACTCTCTGCTTGCCAATCCTTCCCCATGGCAGGGAACCCCTAAATCCATGTCTTGCTGCTGTTGGCTGGAGCCTACCCTCAGCCATTAGCACCCAGGAACAACAACTGCAGGTCCTGCACTTTCCCTTCAATTCTGAGACACAGATGCCCAGGGAGGATGGGTCCCCCATTTTGGGGTGGGGTGTCCTCAGACTCTCAGATAGTCCCCCTTCCCTCCATTACAGATGTGGTAGCCTCATTCAAAGAATGTCAGGTTGGAAGGGAGCTCAAAGATCATCTGGTCCAACTCTTCACTGTAGTGAGAGGGCTTGTTTTGCGGGTTTTTTTTTGCCCTTTTTTTGTGGTTTCTTTTGCGGGTTTTTTGTTTTGTGGGTTTTTTGTTTTGCAGTTTTTTGTGGGTTTTTTGGTTGTTTTTGTGTTTTGTTTCTTTGTGGTTTTTGTGTTTTTTGTTTCTATGTTTTGGGGGGTTTTTTTGTGGTTTTTTTTCCTTCCACAACTCCAATAAAGCCATCAATGGTTTCCAAAAAAGTGAAAGCCATTGCTGCTGTTATTAGAAGGGCTGTGTCAACACAGACAGGACCCCCCAGGAAGGACACCAAGGGGGATGCAGCTGTTGGGGTCTCTGGCTGCACAGAGCGTTTGTGCCTGGCTTTACCAGGGGGCAGTGTGAGGGGTGTCTGCGTCTGATGTGAGCAGGTGAATGGTTTGCTGTGCCTGGTGACAGAGCTCAAGAAAGAGGTGGAGAGGCTGAGAAGCAGCCTTCAGGAAAGTGAAATTGAGAGGCGGAGTTGTACCCTTTTGCCCCCCAAAAAAGTTCAGCAGGAGACAGTGAAGAGCCCCTGCTCCTCCTGTCATTGAGCAAATGGAGCAAACCAAGGAGATGGAGGAATGGAATCAGGTCCCTGACTGGAGGGGTTAAAGAATCCCCTCCTGGCTCCCATCACCCCTCTGGGTGCCCTTAAAGAACATGTACAGGGCCCTGGACCCAGAGAATTGGGTAGAGGACAGTCAAGAGGAAGATCTGTCTGGAGGGTCTCCCTGGCTACACCCCATCTATCAGACAGATTATGACCACAGCTATAAAGAAAAAAATAAGGGTAGTTGTAGTTGGTGACCCTCTTCTGAGGGGAACTGAAGGCTCTATACTCCAACCAGACCCATCCCAGAGGGAGGTCTGCTGCCTTCCCAGTGCCCAGGTGAGGGATATCAGTAGGAGAGTCCTCAGCTAATTCAGCCCTCAGATTATTACCCACTGTTGGTAGTCCAGGTGGCAGCGATGACATTAATGGAAGCAGTACTGGGGCAATTAAAAAGGATTTCAAGGTGCTGGGTTGATTAGTCAATGGGATAGGAACACTGGTGGTGTTTGCCTCAATTCCTGCAGTAGCAGGGATGAACAAGGAGAGGACTAGGAAAACACACCTTATCAATAGGTGGCCAAAGGATTGGTGCCACCGGCAGAATTTTGGGGTTTTTTTGACCATTGAGCAAATTTCATGGTACTGCATCTCCTTCAGTAGGGCTTCATCTGTCTAGCAGGGTCAAAATGACTGTAGCCTGTAAGTTGGTGGGGCTGACCAGGAGGGCTTTAAACTAGGTTTGAAGGAGGAAGGGATTGAAACCAGGCTCTCCAGAGATGAGCCTGATGGTGGAAAGCTCGAGTTAAGAGTGAAATCAGTCCAGCTGAAGTGTATGTACACCAGTGCATGCAGTATGGGAAACAAACAAGAGGCGCTGGAAGCCATCATGCAGCAGGAATGCTCTGACTTAGTCATCACCAGAGAAACGTGGTGGGATAACTCGCATGACTGGAGTGCTGCCATGGATGGCTACAGGCTCTTCAGAAGGGACAGACAAGGTAGGAGAGGTGGAGGGGCGGCTCTATATGTTAAAGTCTCTTGACTCTGTAGAACTTTAGGTTAGGAACAATAAGGGATCAGTGTTGGGCCCGGTTCTGTTTAATATCTTCATTGATGATTTAGATGAGGGGATTGAGTCCATCATCAGCAAATTTGCAGATGGCACCAAGCTGGGGGGGGGCGAGGGAGAGGGTGCGGGAACTATCAATCAGCTGGAAGGCAGGAGGGCTCTGCAGAGGGACCTGGACAGACTGGAGAGTTGGGCGGATTCCATCGGGATGAGGTTCAACACGGCCAAGTGCCGGGTCCTGCACTTTGGCCACAACAACCCCATGGGGAGCTCCAGGCTGGGCACAGAGTGGCTGGAGAGCAGCCAGGCAGAGAGGGACCTGGGAGTCTGGATTGACAGGAAGCTGAACATGAGCCAGCAGTGTGCCCAGGTGGCCAAGAAGGCCAATGGCATCCTGGCCTGTATCAGGAACAGTGTGGCCAGCAGGTCCAGGGAAGGGATTCTGCCCCTGTACTCAGCGCTGGTGAGGCCACACCTTGAGTACTGTGTCCAGTTCTGGGCTCCTCAGTTCAGGAAGGAGATTGAGGTTCTGGAGCAGGTCCAGAGCAGAGCAAGGAGGCTGTGAAGGGACTCCAGCACAAGTCCTGTGAGGAAGGGCTGAGGGAGCTGGGGCTGTTCAGCCTGGAGAAGAGGAGGCTCAGGGGAGACCTCATCACTCTCTACAACTCCCTGAAAGGAGGGTGTAGCCAGGGGGGGTCGGTCTCTTTTCCCAGGCAGCTGTCAGTAAGACAAGAGGGCATGGAGTTAAGCTCTGCCAGGGGAGGTTTAGGTTGGATATTAGGAAGAAGTTCTTTACAGAGAGGGTGATCAGGCATAGGAATGGGCTGCCTAGGGAGGTGGTGGATTCTCCATCCCTTCAGGTTTTTAAGAAGAGACTGGTGTGGTACTCAGTGCCATGGTCTGATAACCATGGCTGTAGTGGTTGGACTTGATGATCCCAGAGGTCCTTTCCAACCCAGCTGATTCTATGATTCTTTGATAATTTGTACCCATTACCCCTTGTCTTTTCCATGTGACTCCTTGTAAAAAGGGAGTCTAAATCTTGGTAGCCACCCTTTATGTACTGTTACATGGTAATAAAGTCTCCCCTATGCCTTCTCTTCTCAGGGCTGAACAAACACAGTTATCTCAGCTTTTACCCGTATGGCAGTGTTTGGGGTGACAGGATGCTGCCCTTTGAATGTGAACCACCCGTGGTCTCTAGAGAAAGCAGAGGCTGCCCATTCATTCCTTCAGGAAGGTAAGTTTTGAGATGGTATTTGTGACAGTTGAGTTCACTTTATTGTAGCATCTTAGCACCTGTCTATAGAGTTTGTTTCTTGCATTTGATCTTTGTCTCCTTTCCCCCAAGCCAAACCACTTGTGCCATTATCTAAAAGTTCTTTGATGAAAATGGAATGGGTGAAAATGCACCATATTTTAGTATATTCCAAGAGTAATAAGCTTTCTATGAGGAAATAACAGATAAAAGGTTTCTTGGGTAGAAAGGTGAAACTTAGATCATTAATATTACATAAAACTATACCTTTAAAAATGTAAAGCCTTCAGAAAACATGGAAAAAACGTCACCTTAACATGGAGTAAAGTCATAATTTCTGCTATTAACACGCACTAAACCAGAGCTAAATTTTTGCACCACATCTCAATGAGGTTGGTTTTAGACAGGTGAGCCACTTGTTTCTTGACAAGAAGTTGCTAAGCCATCTCTTCTATTCATTATTTAAGTAAATAGGGATGTAAAATAGCCCCTTTCTTACCAGTGCCTAAAGAAAGAGAGCTTGGACCCTGGTAACTAAATTAATCCCACTGTTTCCTGGAAGTCTGTCAGACTGACGGGATTTCTTTTTTTCCTTTGGGTAAGGAAATAGGCTATTTGTAGAGAAGAAAAGAATATCCTCAGGTTCCTGGCTCCCTTCTTGACATGCATGGAGTACAGAGAATCAAGGCAGGTTTAGGTATTTTTGAGTAAATGCAAAAAATATTGAAGGGGATATTTTCCTCCTCGGCCTAGGGCACACACCAACATTCACTTTCATCCTGTTCCCAGGAACTGCTGCATTAGACAGTCTGACTGAGGTGCATGAGTTTTAGAGAGAAGTAATTGTACATATGAACTAGAAAGCATATGGTTTTATGTTTCCTTGGTTACCTGTTTGAGAAGTACCTGATGAAGCTAATCAAAGGTTTTCAAAGGCAAAAAACCTTCAATTTCATATTCTCAGTGGAATTTTTTCCTTCTATGGAAATCTCACTGTTAGTCTCTTCCAAAGAGACAGCCATATGAAAAAATGCAGCCTTGGTTTTTCTTTTAATTTTTCAGTATGAAAGGTCTTTCCTCTATTTTTGCCTTTTCTCTTCGCCCTCCCCCCAAACTTTGTTTTCTCTTGCCAAAGAGAGAAAGACAAGGTGGAAAAAACAGCAAAATGAGAAACATTCTGAAAATTAAAAGTAGCAAATACTGAAACTTTCCTTTTTCTATTTTTGTTTTGTTTTGAGCCAGAGCACATGTTAAATAGTGTTCCATAGACTTCAATAAACAATAACAACTACTTTTTAGGGACAGTTACTTCTGTTCTTTTCTGAGACCACATAAAGAAATTTAAAATGTCATTATTTCACATTGCACTCATTCTTTTTTTTGATGTCATAGCTGTGCACTCTTCACTCCTTCAAAATCTTCAGTCCTTGATAGCCAGCACTGCTGCCATGGTGTTTGGCATAGGCAGTACATTCTGTGATGAATCACAGTCATGTTATTATTGTTTGTTTTACAGCCTGTCATGGCAAGGCTGGCACGTTGTTTCTCACTGCAAGGTAGGCAAAAAAAGATTGTTCCTATCACATCTCTGTAGGTCCCTGCCTGCCCTTCCAGCCCCTGTAAGCAGTATGTGTCCATTGCACTGCAGAAGCAGGAGGGGTAGGGAACCTGCTTTTTTTTCCTTTGGTGTGTTTTTTTTTTTTTTTTTTTTTTTTTTTTTTTTTTTTTTTTTTGGATTTCACTTCAGTATGCATTTTTCTGTGCAGGTTTGCCACCACAGCCAGTTCTTACCTCACAGTTATGTTTGACCAAGAAAATGACACAAATACAAACCTGAGTGCAGGTTTAAAACCAGCGCCTAGCCAGCCAAGGTCCACAAACTGATCAGCTGCTACTAAACCTAACAAACTCAATGTATGTATGATTATTTTTTTTATTGAGACCTAGACTATGATCTCTTGCACAAATATCCTGAAAAAAAAAAGACATCAACATGATCCTTGGCAGTTAACCTCTTATTTCAGTTCAATAAATATCTTCTTCCAGCACACCGTAGATTTGCAAACATTAATTCCCATCCTTTTGCCAGCAATGAGTAATCTGGCAGGCAGCTCTCCCCCTGCCCTTACTCCTTGACAAAGCAGACTTTAAGCAAAACCCTGAAGCACTGGACATAGCTCATGTAGTGATGTCTATATCAGCTAGTGGTGACTTTTTCCTGAAAAGGCAAAGCTGCATTCTGTGCTATTTTTTAAGGTTTGCTGACAGCTTGTTATCCAAGTGGAACAAATGCAGTTTGGCCCATTACATTTTCTGGGAGATTTTTGAAATTTTTTGTGAACTGAAAAAAAAATAAAAGGGGTCAAGTTTAATACATTCAGTACTGTTGCTTTTGAACTTTCTCTGGGTTTTATTTTCTTTGCTGTCAAATTGTATTCACTTGGCTCCTTTACACAAGATGCTTAGGGACATTCTGTAATTCAACATAGCATAATGCTCCATTTCCTCTTCACAGAGATAATGAACTGCAGATGATTGCGCAGAGGGCTGCTTCTTACCTACAAAAGGGAAGTGATGCCAGGAGCTGGTACTGGCACTCAAAAGCTGGGGCAGAGCTCTGGATCCCCATGCAGCATGTACACACAGCTCTTCTTTCCCACTTGTTTCCAGCCACCAGGAGTCCTGACAGTTGCAAAAATATGTGTTTCTTGTCCCTCTGGGCATGAGCTTGGATTCTTTAAATTATTAAACTTTGTTCTCTTTCGTTAGTTTGGCCCCCTAGGTCATTGGGTTTGACATATGGCATCATGGCTCTTCTCTATGCTGATAATGAAAGCTTCCAGTTTGTTTTTTTTTTTACATCGGTAAATACTACCAGACATTCCCATTTTCTCTGCTAGTGATCACATTGAATTGATGCTTAGCCATATTCCTGAGAAAACTGCCCCAGTTCATTAGATTTCGTTGCAGCATAATCCTTTGTCATCTCCCCAGGAATGTCTTCATCTCCTGACCATTTCTGTGCTGATTCCTATTTTTGCAGTTTTAGTTAATAATTCCCATGTGATTCCATACAGATGTCCAGGGAGATCTGACTGACTCATATTCCTGTCTGAAAGACATCCATATTATCAAAAAATGCTATCATGTTTCTCAGGCACATTTCTGCTGCATCTTGTCCCAGCTTCTAATTACCTTCCTAGCTGGTAATCCCTCTCCTCTCACGTGTCTCAAAGCTTTTTGCAGACCACTTTCCCACTCTCCTTCATCACGTGTTAAACTTGTCTGCTTTTTCTTCTGCTTTGTAGAAGAGCTTTCTCTCTTGCAAAGCCTGTGCTGGTGTGGAAGCCTGGCATGCAAAGGCAGTGCAAGGGTAGCTCTTTGCACACTGCTGTCATAATAAAAAAGAAGCCATGCCAAAGGGCTGCACTCAGGACAGCAGCCACTGGGCCTCATTTTTGTAGTGCTCAGTGTCCCACCAAGGGGACGTTGGCTGAAATAAATACAGCAGTCCCTCACTGCATCTAGATGCATAACTAAAGTATTTACCAAGTCAGTGAGAGGTTTTTTGCTAATTGTTCTGGCCTTTGGATGAGATTTCTTATAGTCTTATTGCAAGAGTAAAGAAAGTATAGGATCTCCACTGAGTGGCATTGTCTCCATGTAGTGCTCAGGGTGAACCAATGCACAGAGAACTGCATTGCTCTCTGCTGCTCCTCCTATCCCAACCCCTGCCCATCCATGGGATGATAAAAAGGGGAACAAGGAAGGCAGACTTCAAAGCTGGAAATTAGAACATACTCAGTGGAAGAGGGAAGGGATGATAAAACGTAAGAAAGTAATGAAAATAAAATAAAAAAGTTGTGTATGTATATATACATGTACATACAAAACCTGTTGTTAATGGTAGCTGATATGGGAACATGAGCCAACATGGGGAAAAAAGGGGCAGAGCTCTTCTCAGCAATGGATGGAGTCAGATTCTGCAGAGCACATGGTGAGCTGATGACTGAGAGCCAGGAGCCTCCTTCCAGGATGTCTGCTGGAAGAGAGAAGGGACCAAGGCCCAACTTTCCCTCCCTTCCGGCATTTTATAGGATATGACAGAAAATGAGAGAGAACACTGAGGTCATCCCACCCTTCTCTGTTCTGCCTCCTGGACCTCCTTGAGGTTCTAAGTAATGCCTTTTGTCTCTCTCAGGCTTGGCCATCATAGGCCATTGCATCAATGCCATAAAATTAGTTTCTTCCACCTCAAACCATAACAGGCACATATCCATATAATTAAGTATCAGATGTGCAAACATAAACCATCTCCTAATTGTATTAAAAAAAGATATGTGAGCTATCAGACTCACCATTTGCTTTTCTGCTTTAGGGGACTGCCTTTCAACTTTTTTTGGTCTGCTGCTTCTTGAAATCTAGCTGCACATTTTGAAGCTATAATCATGCAAAGTATAGCAACATCAGTGCCAAAATTAATTTCCAGCCCCATAAAAGCAAACCAATGTGTGGTGCAGACAACAGACTGAGGTAAACACTTCATTGCAAGGGTGTCATTTACATGATTCATACTTTGAGTGGTATCATAAACCAGGCTGTACACAGTGCTAGCCAGGCATGCAAGATCTCATTGTACTGTTTTTTGGGTGGGTTTTTTTCTCATTATTAAAAGAAAGTAAAAGACTTCACCCATCATCTTAACTGCCATTTTAGTGGAGTTGTATTTGCTTCTGACATTGTTATCCTACCTGATCCGTCCTGCTTTCTTGGCTCATGCTTCTCAGTTAAGGATTGAGTTAAAGACAGAATTGGGAGGCTTCTGGAGAATGGTGGGATTTGACTTAGCATCTCAGAGAATCGAAGGAGGGATGTGCTTAGTGTCTGAGGTGGTCTGGAGTGAGCTGACACTACCTTCAGTGAGAACAAGGGTGCTTTGGGTTTGCAAACACTCTCTGCATGGAAAGGTCACAAAAGAAGCCACCTTCCTGACCAATCCATGGAGGCTTTTGAGTAGAAATGAAAGGAACCAGTGACAGACCAGCTACACAGGGACATTAGCTGGACTGGATTATCTGAAAATGTGGAAGGAAAACATTTAATTTTTTTCACCTGCAGTTAAAACCACAGCATTTCCTGATGTATATGGATTTTGTGAAAATTACTTTTATGTGATCATTGTAAAAAACCCATTGGAATGGAATAACTATGTAACAGAAAACAGCTGTTTTGGCATATTTCTGTTGCAACAATGTATAGTGGGAAAATGCAGTTTGAAAATAGTAATTTGACAGGTAAATGGGACAGACTTGAATCTTCTTGTTTTGGAAATCTTTACCATACTCTTTGCACTAGGCACATAAATTGAAGTACTCCCTACCTTTCTTGGTTGATAACTTAATTGCAAGGAGGAGATAAAAAGCTGACAGGAATGTCAAAATGTTAATGAATATCTACGGTGAGCACACCCTTTCAATTATGCACTCAGAGGAACATGCCCTTCATAAATCATGTGAAATAGAAAACTAGATCATGCAAAATAATAATTTTTTAAAAGTCTTTCGTGTTGGGGTGACTAGGTCAAACTTTTAAGTGACCCAAAACTTTGCTACCTACTGAAAATTCAGCGGCTGAACTGGCTGGTCTCAGTTTTACTGGCTTTTTTAAAAGACACTCAACATAATGAAGTTGACACTAATGTCCACTTATTATTCTGTTAATAGTGATGACTGATCCCCACCTTCTTAGATGAAAAATGGAAGAAGGTCAGAGGAGTCCCACTGCTGGACCACTACATGTGTAGGAGGGGTTTGTGTTAAGTTTGTCCCACAAGGAAAGCTGATCAGCTTCCAGAGGACAGTCACCTGTGCTCACATGTGGTCATGAGAATAAATTGTTTTTAACTCTCCCCAGACTCCTGGTGTTCATGCCTATGTTCCTAGGGATATGGCTTGAACCTTGCACAATGCTGCTGCTTGACAGAGGTACTGCAAGATCACCACCTGTAAGAAGTACCATACAGAGCTTGAACATTTTGGATAAGGGATCAATGGCACCCATTAGACTGATAGAGGCAGGGCGGAGTAGTCATTCTCCATTGACCCCTGATTTCCAGATTTCATGATGGACATGGGGCAGCACGGAACATCACTGCTTTACCTCAGGGAATAGGCCAATGAGTGTGGGGATGCCATGAAACCAAATGTTTCAAAGTGCAAGAAAACTGAGTCTCTGAAAGGTGTTTTTAACCCTGTGCTGATTAACCTTGTTGTCACAGATACCATCAAAGTATCAAGAGCAATAAATTTTATTATTGCATTCATTTAAGATCAATGTCTTGTGGTGGTACAGACAAATTTCTTGAGATGACTACGAGTGTGACAGCACTTGTGAGAATGGGCTGGTCAATGTCTCTCTTACTAAGTATTCCCCTTGTAATAAGCAAACTCCTCAAACAAACAAAACTAAAATACTCACAAATAGATATGTGTGTGTGTTTCTTAAGGAAAAAAAGAAAAAGGATAAAAAGAGAGATGTGAGGAAACACTGATGGTTCATCCCTTTTTAACAGAAACCAAGGCCAAACACCCACTAGCTCCAAGGAATTAGAAGCCTTTAATCTAAGTCACAATAATAAATGAGGGAAGCATATTTTATCCAAGATGTGGTGAAATATCATGATGTGGTCTTCAGACTGTTGAGGTCAAGGTTTTTAATAGCTAGATGGAAGGCAGCTGTAAATGACTGAATGAAACAGTCACAGTAAAACAGTCCCCAGCAGGGACTCTAGCTATTCCTTTGCTGTGTGTGGAGCAGCACGAGGACTTTATCCAAAGCCTGCTGGAGCCCTGAAAGCCTTTGACTTTGCTGTATCTTAAATCAGACCATAAATGCATCATTTATCTCATTTTCCAGAGATACTGTATCTAGGCTTTTTCCAGCAGAAACAATTGATATGCCAAATGGGCCAACTGTTTCTCTTAATCATGTGCCGTGTTTGGGTTACTCTATTTTCAAGACATCCTTCATTACTTCCTCCTGAACAAATCAATGGTACTAGTAGGTAGCTGGAAATCTGTGTTACAGTAGTGGGCAGAGCTGATGATCAGTATCATGATAATATTATTTTCTTTGGATTTTTCCAAGAATCTTTGGCTTTGGTTAGTAGTGACTGGGGGAGAGTTCCTGTTTCAGTATTGCTGAACTGTTCCACCATGGCTTTTCTTTCAGAGAAGCTTCCAAATATTTGTGACTCCTCTACAATTTATGGTGTTGGAGTTTCCAGCTTGCAAGTGGCAGCTGAGGAAAGCTATCCCAGCTACTAGAAACAAATCCACCCTTCAATGGATGTGAGGTGTTTGCTTAGCAAATCCATTCTCTGCACAGGAGAATGTATGGAAGAGCAATGACACCAGCATTTGATCTCCATGGTGAATTTTATGAGTGAAATTTGGTGAAGTGTTTGCCTCTCACCTACTCTCAGTCTACTCTGAGCAAGGAAAGAACTCTGCAAAGAGGTCAAAATCAAAACTTATTAAAAGGAAAAAAAAAATTGCATTTCTGTCTTTAACTGTCAGTGTGCAGGAGCTATCTGAGATATATCTTCCTATTTTCATTACTTGAAAGTGGGGATTCAGACCAGGTGCCTGCTGTTATTCACAGCTCATCTCAGCAAGCAAGGGCTAATATGATATAACACTACCACATAACAGAAGATGGGATTTTTTTGTGTGTAGCAAAATAAACTGTCCTGTGACAAGAGGTAAATGAGAACTGGTAAATCTGTATACC
Source organism: Florisuga fusca (assembly GCA_038090715.1). NCBI lineage: Eukaryota > Metazoa > Chordata > Aves > Apodiformes > Trochilidae > Florisuga > Florisuga fusca. The sequence continues at coordinate 32,159,741 of JAAWXA010000001.1, forward strand.
TGAGTTGTGTGAAATCCTGTCCAGCTTCATATCAATGAAAAGCTGGAAGAAGAGGCAGTCCCAAGCTTTTCTTCATTGGCACAATTGCTTGAATGGGACATTTTCTGCTTCAGAACTGCTCTATCCCTGTTTTCTCCTGATGCTAGGTGTATGAAATCTCAGTTTCTCAGAGGCCACCAGCACTTGCTAAAATGGTGAAGCAGCAAAGGGAATAATCCCCTACCCTCTGTCAATATCCAGGAACCCCTTTTACTATATTCTACTGTAAAGTAGAAGTTCCCCATTCCTCGCAGCTCAAGTCTGGTGCTTTACTCTCTTTTTTTTTTTTTTTTTTTCCCTGTCTCTCTCCAGGGAGAGAGAGTAAAGGGAGAGGTCTACAGATGATTAATCTTTTGTTTCTTGATGGTTCAAGTATCCTTTCATATGTGAGTCATATGTCTAAATATTCAGGGTCACTAGTGACCTCCTCTTGGCCACATTTACAAAATTTCTCCTCCTTGGTCTAACTGAAGAGTCTAGATGCATTTATTCCTCTTATCATTCTGGTCTTTCCTAGTTCTATGCTTTACCTTTTGTTCTCTGGGGACAAATGATATGAAGATAATAACAAAGGTTGGTTTTTTTTTTCTGATCTGTTTTTTTTACAAAAACGTGTGTGTGTCTTTTGTAGGCTTTCTGCTGAGCAGCTTATAAAGCATACTTGATGTGGAAAAAAAAAATGTACCCAAATACTTTTGAGTGTACTCCCTGCATTACCAAGATTTATAGAAATCTTTTCTTGAAGCAAAACTGAGATGGAAGCCATTACAGAACAATATTTATTGAACCATTGGACAGCCAAATATTACTTCATGAAACAGGAATAAGCAAATATTCACTCGTTAAGGGACAGCAACTTCTTACAAAATTTAATTGGGCAGGGGTCATCTCAGGCAGTCTCCACTCTCAGCATCTCTTCTCTCTGTATATCGAACCCCTAGTACAGCAGGAGATGAAAATGTTGTAAGTCAAAACCAAAGACCATATTTTCAAATCTTTTTTTCCTGTTTTCTTAGGTTTCTGGCACTATCTGCACATCCACACTTTGAGTGACCCACAACCACACGCTCTAAACCTTACCTGTGCAATGGGGGTGCCAAGATTTAGGATCCTACTCTGACAGGTGCTCATAAGGTTAGGAGAGGGAGCTGCACATCAGTAAAAACATGAATACACATAGTATCTGTTAGGAATATTTCCAAGAACTCTATAGATTTCTACCAAAAGCAAAGCCAGTATATAGTAGACATTAGGTCTCTGAAGTCTGTGTACACCAGTAGTCAGTCTATGACTTGGTCCTGACATTACTCCTTGCTGCTTTTCTTACACCATTTTTGCTGCTGCAATTACACCATTCATTTCCATGGATTTACTTCCAGTTTAGGTCTTGATTTAGCAGCACATTTAAGCACTGCTACAGGACAGGAGGTGAAGCTGATGATGAGTCTGTAAGGACTAACAATTCTTGAAATAACAACAATACTATGTTGTAAAGAAAATGAAAAAAAAAAACGATAGCTGGTCTTGTACTGGCATTTAATAACGGATGTGTTGTGTAACACACAGGTGGTAATTTTTCAGCTTTGCTCAGTATAGGTGAGGTCTTTACTAGATCACTGTGTCTGCACTGGCTGCCACGAAGTCTCCAAGCTACAACTGACAAAATTTTCTGCCTTGCTCATTAGTCACTCAGCCAAACAGGACCCAAAGCATCACAGCCAGAGAGCAGACAATTTCTGGAAAAGTTTTTCCAAGGAATTTTTAATCACCCCAGGATGCACCAGGAGCTGATTTCCCTTCACACGGTCTTCCTACCCTGCCCTGAACTGTTCTTGCCAAAGGCCTGGTGTTGGAAAACCCTTCAGGATTGATGTGCAACATGCAGAAAAATGCTCAAGGGTCAGACGTGTAGCCAAAAGATAAAAGCTGAGGCTTCAGCCAAAACGGATGTGGAACAAGTGTTGTCTCAGGAAAAAAAGCACACAAACCCTGACGGTGCCAAACTTGTCTTTATTTCATACCCGGTGAAGCTGGCCTCCAGAGGCCCCACATTTACATTGAGGGAGGAAAGATGAATGGAGATATATAACCAGAACAGGATTGCCATATTAGTCCCCATGTTTCTTCCTTCCGCTGCCAGCAAGCTGAAGGGATGGGAGAAGAGGAAGGGCCCTTGCCTCCGGATTTGACTCAGATGTATTCTCTGATGGAATGTTGCTACTGGTGATCTGCTTTGGGCTTTTAAGTGGATTGTTTTTCCTGCTGTATGTAATAATTTTTGCTGTCTCTCTCTGGACACAGCACTGACTGCTGACCTCAGCTGTCCCTCCTTGGTTTGCCAGTGAAGCAGCTGAGTGCTCAGCTGGTGAGAGCTTTGAAGGCCTGTGATGACAGGAAAGTGGTAGTATGGGAATTAAGATTGGAAAGGAAGAAAGTAGACGTTAGGTATCTGTAGGATATGCTGCCACGATGTTGATAGAGGTACCTCCATCCTATAAAACAGGCTGTTTCTAGTTGCTGATTTTTTCTTCCTCCAAATTTCTTTTCTCTTGACATGGCTTTGAGTTCTGATGGGATCTGAAATCCTATTTGGCCACTGGAGGGCAATCCAAACTCTTCACCATAAGTATTTTCAAACCCTGTTTAGTCAAATAGCAGTGTCCTTGCTGTGGCTCGGACTGCAGTTTGAGGTTGTGCTCTCTCCCTCTTCCCCATCCTTTCACACACACCACTTGACCAGGCTTGTGTCAGTCAAGTTCCATATCTAAAGGAAGTCTTTCCAACAAAATATCAAGCATGCCAAAAAAAGTTCTGCACAAGTCCCCTTGTTAGATCTGCAGGGAGTGCTCTTACTTGGCTGGCAGACTCTGTGGTGCTCAGGAGCCCTGTGTGACTCTCATCCCTTGGGACCTGAGCAGTGCCGAGCAAAGCCAGTGGCATGTTGGACAAGGGTGGTTTCACACTGTTCTTGGGGAAACAGAGCTGTATAGAATCATAGAATTGTCTGGGTTGGAAGGGACCTCAGAGATCATCAAGTCCAACCCTTGACCCACTACCGCTGCGGTTACCAGACCATGGCACTGAGTGCCACATCCAGTCTCTTTTTAAATATCTCCAGGGACGGAGAATCCACTACTTCCCTGGGCAGCCCATTCCAGTGTCTGATCACCCTCTCGGTGAAGAAATTCTTTCTAATATCCAACCTAAACTTCCCCTGGCACAACTTGAGGCCGTAGCATCAGAAGCATCAGAGCAGACACAGTATACCCAGTGCAACACGGGGGACTCTGGGAACTGTTTTCTGTCTACAGCCTGTAAGAAGTTCATTCTGCTCCTTCCTGATCTTCCAGGGCCTGACAGTAAGAAAAAGGAACAGAAATAATTTTGCCTCGTATATTCTACATTTCAATCAAACCATTGATTTTATGTGATATTATGTCACTCTGAGTCCAAACAGGGTCCCAAACAAGTAAGTGGTGCAGAAGAGCAGCATGATATTTTTTCTAAAGTCATCTCCTGCTCCAAAGTTTACTGGAAGTTTGAATATACCTCAAGGCTTTTCAGCAACCAGTCAGCAACCCTCAGTTTTTCTGAGTAGATTTGCTTTCTCTCCCACAGTTTCAGTGGGACTGGGCACAATAGCAGTCTTCCAGTTGGAGCTGCCTAAGAAAGACCTGGCATCTGGAGATGTTGAACAGCGACTTCTTCAGGAATAAAAAGTCAGCGCACCAAATACTTCCTCACGCCAACCTTGCAACCCTAAGGCTCCAAGAAACTCTGTCCACTTCTCCAACCAGACACCACAAGGCGGTGGGGTCAGCAGATCCCAAGCTGTGTGGTGTCTATGGCAGATGGAGGTGGGTAAGCTCTGAAAGGGGGTAAAAGGGCCTGCCTTCTCCATCCAGGAAAAAAGGTAGGGATTCCTCTCTTGTTCAGGAGAAAAGGGTGGGTTTCATTTCAGGCCTCCACCAGGAGGTGTGCACCAGAAGGTGCAGAGCAGCTGATGGAGAAGTGTAGGTTGTGTGAGAACGCAGAGCACCAGGCAACCCTGTGCTTTTGGCAGTGTGGTGAGCCAGTGCACAGTAGGCTTTTTCTGAGATCTGAAGAGATGCAGAGACAGCAAAAGTATTTACCATCCTGAAAGGTTCTCTGCTAAATCAGAGCAAAGCTCTTTGTTAAATAGAGAGGCAGCAATAGGAAAAGAAAAAACACCAACCACCCAAACACCCCTTGCCTGCTATGCCAGCTGGTGTGCCACCAACAGCACAAATGCCAATTTTGGGGCAACTGAGGATGCAGGCAACCCTGGAGCTGAGGACATAGGAGCCACCAAGCTGTACCCAAGAAGACCACAGGGCAGATGAAAATTTCATACTCAGCTGAGGGAGAGGTGCTGGCTAACGGTGAGCCCAGCTGTAAGCAGAAGTGGGACAGGAGCTGTGTTTGGCCACAGCCTGGAAACCCTGTGGGGCCAGACAGCCACCCCCCTCCCAGTGGTGGGCAGCTGGTGACTGTGGGGGCTTAGGGTAGTTAACTCCTGGGGTCCTGCAGGAATACTGTGGGAGCAGATCTGGGCGTCTGTGGCCCCCCAGATATGTGCCTCCTGCCACATCAACTATGGCATGCACCTTGCCAGGTGCACAGCCAGCACAAAGCACTGCTGCTGTCATGAGCTGGACCTTTCAACTTCCTTTTCCTGTGTATAAAGTCATCCTGTAGACAAAACATACACATAGGCTATTCTAGATATAAAATGATGACTTTTACAGTCCATTCTTAAGCTTCTCTTTTTTAGCCATAAGAGTAAGCACTTTTCTATAGGTAAGATGGGATGTGTAAAATCACTGGGGAGGTGGAAGATTTCAGAGAAAAATGGACAAAAAAGGGTTCTTGTAAGTTAGAAAGAGCTGTGAATTTTTCATTATACAGGCTTCAAAGGGACTGGGACATAAAACAAAATCTAAGCCAAATACTGAGAGCGATGTAACCAGTGAAACAATAGGAAAGTTATTTAACAACATACACAGCTCTGGAACAACTGGGCTGTAAGTGAAGCACGCACACCAAATGTATTTTGGGCTGCTGGTGCCAGAGCACTGGGCTAACACTCTGAAAACTAACACAGATACAGCATGCTTACATTTCCCTCTCAACAGCAACTTGTGAGGCAATCACATATTATTTATTCCTAACAGCCACTCATGCAGAACAGCTTGGGCTCTGTGATCCTACCCAGATGCTCTTCAGTAATCCCAGATGCAAGGTGCATTGCGGAGCAGCTTCCACGTGTGTCCCTGGAGCGGTGGTGTCCTGCCCTCCTACTGCTCTGTCCTCAGCACTGCCAACTGCCAGCCACTCTCTCCAGCAGCCTTGTCTGACTCCTGAGCATCACCTCTCACAAGTGGACAAGGACAGGAGTGTTTCTGACATAGGATAGACAACTGGCTCTTTCTTTCTCAGAAAGGATGCCCTTGATTCCTGGTAAAGTAAAGCTGTTGCCAAATTGTACTTCTGCAGTACATGCATTGGTCTTCCCTTTCATCAAAGTCTTCCTCATTGCACCACATCCCCCACTGAGCTGAAATCTCCTTGCTGTGGTGAAGAGGTGCCACAAATCTAGTTAAGCCTATCTAATTCACAGACATTCCTTGCTTTCATCTAGACGTTTGAGGATGGTATAGTTAAAGCATGCCTGCGCTGATGCAAACTGGACTCAGGGATGTCCTTGAAGGCTGAAAACATAAAACATGAAGAAATCTGGGGGAAAAAACCAAACAGAAGGCTTGGCTTCTCTGCCAATATTTAGAGGTGGCTGACATAACTTGTGTGAAGGCTTTAAAAACAGTCCATGTTTCTTCTTGGATTGTTTCCTTGGCAGTGCTAGAAGATTCAGTTATGTTTTTGAAGAATCTACAAGCCAAAGAATGCCGACAACAAGTACGATTATTTTCCTGTCTTTTTTCCCTATGTTTGGGAAGAAAAGAGCTTTAGTATTTTCTTTTCAGTTTCCCACTGCAGAGCCTTGGGAAGACTATGTCATCCTGGGTTTGAGCACAGTGCGGCGAGCACTGTTGCAGAATATGTCAGAGGGGCATTCAACTTCCTTGCAGATAGCAGGAAACGACAGGTGATAAATACATTCCTCCTTTTCCGCAGGGATTTCTCTGCACTTGACACCCAGAGTCTGCTGGCTCCCCCAGTCACATCCTTCACATCATTTGCTGTTTCTGTTTCAGAAAATAAAGTATTCAGGGTGGTTTCTCAAGAACTGAAACTTTTTCTTGCAGGAATGTTCCTGCCATAGCCAGCAAAACTGATCTCCCAAGCACTTTGATGAGAAAGCAAGTCATTTAGGCAAAGAGAAGACATTTTCACATATCTGATCACTGTTGTGTCTCAGCTAAAGGGAACAGTAACAGACATTTCTGGTTTTTGATTTACATTTCTGTTACAATCCGAGCTATTCCTTTATATTTTGATTGCAAGGAAAAATCAGCCACTACTCATAGACGTCACACGAATTTACAAAAATAACAGGCTTTATGATTAAAGCAAATTACAAAGATTTATTTTAGGGAAAGGAGACAATAACGCCACCTTTGAAAGAAAAAACAAGCTTACAAGAGCAGGGAATTTACACAAATTAGTCACTTTGGGGAGAGAGTTGTTAAGAAAAGGAAAGAAAAACAAGAGAGCAATTAAGTTTTATCACCATCTGCCGGCCCTGGTCTCTGGCTGGAGGGGGGGGGGATGTGTAGGACCTGCTGTTCCTGCTTGGCTGATTTTCTCCACCTTTCCTTTCCTCCCCTGTTGCTGTCCCGGAGCTGAAGCCCGAAGTGGCGAGAGAAGGGGGGGAAAGAGAGAGCCACATCTGCTCCTTTTCTCTTGGAGTTTTTATACAGGAAAAAGGGGTTCTGTCTTTTCATAAATCACGGGCACACAGACTTGCTAAAGATGACACACAGATTTTGCCATCCCAAGAACTTCTTTTTTAATTATTGTGATCTTTCAGTCCTTGTTCCCTTGCTAAATTTATTATCTTTGTCTTGACCGTGTACCAGGAGGTGACCTGATTCGCGGTCTTATCTTTAGGTGCCTGTCAGGCATGATACAAAACAGAAGCTAGTTAAGTTTGGGGTAAAAATCTGTTAATTGAGAATATGTTTGGTATATTTTTAAAAGAGCAGAAAAAATACTGATTTGGGAGACATATTTCGTATTTTCAGAGTGTTTACATCAATTTCCAATTTTTCTATATCATGTCTGTGCTTTGGAATAGCAGGGTCACGAACTGAAATGTAATGCATGAACATGTCAGTGTATGAAAGACAAAAAAAAGAGGGAGGAAGTAAAAAGAGGATTTTTAAAGTTTCATCTTCAATCAGCCTGATAGTTAGGATGGCTTAGAAAACTGTTTTTCTATTCTGTAGTCATTTTTCTTTGTGCTTTGCTTTGTTTTGATAGCTAATAGCTCTACTTGCTAGCACAAAATGAAAAGAACTGATGTTTGTTCTGTCAAAAATGAAACAAAATTTTTTCCTATTATTCCGTTGATTTCATTATATTAGATTAAGAAAACCATGTGGCTGGCTACCAATGACATGAGGTCAGAGTACACTCGGCAATGATTCATGATGTTGCATGCTGAATCTGCTAGAGGAATTCATTATTAAGGAGACAAACATGGACTTCTTTTTATTTAAATTTTCTGGGCCAGGAGCAAAGCCTTCTCTCGGAGAAGTCTTGAATCATACTGCAGCTTTGGGGTGCCATTATAGCATGTTCAAGTCAGAATAACTGAATAATCCCGTTAGATGGAAACTATCTCTGGTAAAGCAGAAGAAGAGAAGTGGGAATCCTGGACCAGGGTCCTGACAGATCAGCACACACCTTGGCACGTATTTACATTTAGTCAGCATTTTGACTTCTGCTCTGCACCTCTGGGAACTGTCTAGTTGGCTTTATTTTAAAAGAAACAGGAAAAAGTAACTCATTCCAAAAGTCATGAAGAGGTGTGAAGAGCCAGCTTGTCCCAGAAGATTGATTTTGGACACTGAGTCCAAGAAGTCATGTTTGGACTCTCTCAGGTCGTATTAGATTTGCCTGTATTTCGGGATTGGCCTCTGCCATAAACACTGTGGCATTTTAATTGTTTCAGAAACAAACTTTTAGGGGCACAATTAGGTACACACAGCTCTGCCACCAGCTGTCATTTATTGGGTCACAACCAGCAACCTCTGCAAAATTTCCACACATCCCACTCTCCTTTCCTGAGTCTTCCAAAACCCTTCCTCAAAACTGATGCTTAGCTCCACAGTTTTAGTGTGTGCCTCATTTTCTCTTATTCTTACACTTATTTTCTCCAGGGTGCCCCAGTGAGCCTGGTCACCAGACATATATACAAGGGGCAAAAAAGATCCAAGAAGAAAATTTGTGTATGTGTTCCATGGGAAGGAACTAGCAGACATGAGGAAGCCCAGAGTTAGCATATGTTGGGAATGGGTGTTGTACTTGTTCTCATGCTGTCGGATAATTTGTGGGGATCTTTAAGGTAAGTTCTGATACGTGTTAGCATTTCAGTGTGTTTGGTACCACAGGGCTGTGCTGACAACCATGGGGACCTCCACATGCTGAGGAACGGACTGAGAGGTCCCTTATCAACTTCAACAAAGGGAAATGCAAAGTCCTGTCCTGGGAAGGAAGAAGCCTAGACACCAGGACAGGCTGGGGACTGATCATTTGGAAAGGACCTCTGCAGAGAAAGCCCAGTAGGCTTTCATCTCACTGCCTTGGGGTTAATGAATTGATCATGAAAAGTGCCCTCATAGCAGAGAAGGCTAAAATCATGCTGGGATGCCCCAGAGGATAGTCAAACACAGGCACAGGTTGCCCAGAGGCTGTGGAGTCTTTGTCTTCAGAGATCTTCAAGACTGGACATGACCATGGGCAGCCTCCTCCAGCTTACTGTGCCCTGAGCTGGGAATTGTATAGGTGATCTCCAGGAGCTGGGGATTGATGGGGTGATCTCCAGAGGGGCTTTCCAGCCTCTGCCATTGTGTAAGTCTGTGGGTATCGCAAAGTCATAGCAATGCTGTTGGTGCAGCTGTGCTCCTGTTCTCCTGCAGGTGAGTTTATGATGACATTCATAAAAGACCCAGCATGGAAAAAATGTATGCTGCATGTCAAGTCAGGATTTAGTCTGAGGAGTTTCTGGAAGTAATGGGTGCAAAAAGGGTGACGGCAAGAGTATTGCTGCTGCGAGTCATGGATTTCTGCCGGTATGGCAATTGTAGCAGGGTAATGAGCATCACATTTTAGTGGGACTGGAAGTAGTTAAATTCCATGGAAGGGGTAACTCAGGACTGACTTACCTTGGGTGAAGCAGGGGTCTGGAAATGACACTTCTGGAGGAGGATTGCAGGACTAGAAAGGACCAGCGGATTTTGCAAAGTTTCCAGTGTGGCAAGAAAGGCTAATCCTAATCTAAACTAAATCTCTCTTTCTGCCCATTTACATCCCATTTAGTGTCTCTGTGCATGGCACTAAATCAGTCAGGGCTATAAAGATAAATCACGTTTTATACATGGCTTTTCTTTGCTCAAACATATTTGGATGGCAAATAAAGGGTAGATAGGTTGCTTGAGGACAGTGGATAAATGGACTCATCTTGGAAGATGGCATACATTTTGAGGTTCTCACAAAACAGCTGAGGAAAGGGACACACAGCACAGTCAAGTACAGGATTAAATTCTCTACTGCAAGTCTTCAGCCTTGGTAAGTTTAGCACAACTTAACAACGAGGAAAACAATCTGAAAACAACTTGCTTATAGCCTGTGAATTCCTGCCCAGGGAGAAAATCCAGGGCCATGAAGAGTTATTTAATCCTATTGAATAACATGAAGCGAAGGCTAGAAGTTGAAGGCAGATGAATTCAAACAGAAAACGACGCCTAAGGGGAAAGGCAGCTGCAGAAGTTATCACCATTACTTCTGTGAAGCCACGGGTCTCTTCCAGGCAGATGAGGGGAGTATGGATGGAGGAGAAAGGCACCTGGCCAACAGCAAGTGCTGGGACTAGAAGTGTCTCAGGCAGGTCTGTCCCTGACTTTACCTCCTCACCGCCTCCCCCTACAGAGATAAACCTCCCCTTTCCACTGCAGGTCACCAAACATCCACATGGATGGCCCAAAGCAAGGAGCTGAAGCCTGAGATGACACAGGTACACCAGTTCTCCTGCCCATCAGTGAAGCAGGATAAAGAGACACAAACTAGCAGTACTCTGCATCAGCTCAGATCCCTCCCTGAGTGGAGCTAAGGAGCTGCTCACTGCATCTCCAGCTCTGATCCAAACCCTGTCCAGCGTGGGTCTGCCCCGTGCCTGACCCCATGTCACAGTGCTGTGAAAGCACAGAGGGGCACAGCCCTCCTCGCCCCACTCAGAAATGAACATGAAGCCATCACAGTCTTGCCTGCCCAGGAAGAACCTCTGTGGTTAACAAATTTGCATTTATACTGACAGCAAATAGCTAACTTACTGGCTGGGTGAGCTGGATATTTTGGTGGGTCCTGCAGGAACCTTAGGCAGTGTGGGTGCTTTGACTATACAACCCTTCACTGATTAGATTTGTTTCTCTACTGTGTTTTTACACATGGATCTACTCTCATAGGCATCTGGCAATTAGTTTACTCCCAAGAATATGAAGTAATTTTTGGCTTCTAAACTAAAGGCTTTTAACTCTCTGCTGCCACTGGAGATGCTACAGGAGCCTCTGAAAGGCAAGAAACAGTTTCCCCTTTGCACTACCAACAGCTGCAAAGATAAGGTTCTGGAGCCTGTGGTGGTGAATGGCTTACTTGTTACTGTTGGAAAGGCTTTTTTTATTGCAATGAATTTCAGAACTTAACAATCACTTTAATACAAGCCTTTTTGCTATTTTAAAAGTAGGCAGGATAGGATTCTGGACAAACCGTAGACAGGTTTGGCTGTTATCTTACTGGTGATGTAGCAGTCATATCAATTTTGTATTATGTTTTTCATATATTTTCTCAGTAAAATAATTTTTTATCTCCCCAAGTTCTGTTTCTGTTAACTTTGGCTGAATGACCAATATCTGAGTGTCATCTAAAAATGCTTTATTATGGTTTCATGTGTTGAAATCCAAAACAAGTTTTATTGGAAGAAGATAAATGCTTGACATGAAGTTGGATCGGCATTTATTAGTGTAAATCCCATGATCTGAATCTCCCAGCATAGATAGTTTTTCTGTTGCAAAGAAGGATAAGGTTCATCCATGTAATGTGCAGAGGAATTTTTTGGCATCAGAAAGACTGTAACAAATCCTTACATGTTTGAGATCCTATATGTCCATGTATTCAGCCAGACAGCTGGATAACTTTCCCATGTGTGAGGAGATTAGAGCAAAATCTTGAAATAGATGAAACACTGATGAGCAGATGGTTGGATGTCAGTTTTATATTCTTCTTGCAGTCTTTAAAGCAATGGTGCAAAAAGACAAAAAGAGACTGAACATGAGATTGTTTCAATGGACCTGATTTGCAGTGTAAAAAAAAGGGGGATTATAATTTTATTCTCATTCACATTAATGGCAAGATAAAACCAGGGATGTTATTCTGAAGTATGAGCTTTTGGAGTAAAAAAAGTTCCTGTACCTGATGCACCCTGCCTTACTTCATGTGCAGTAAGTGACTGAGTATGGAGTTTTTTCTGTATATCTGTTTCACAAAATGGGATAACTCACTGCAGCTGTGTTGTCATCATATACCTGCCTGTAATGTGAAAAAGAAATAATGCAAAAAAGGCAAATAGCACATATTTTTAGCACAAGACCAGAGATGAAAGGTCCTTTCTGTCTGTGACTATTTCCCTTATCCTTGTGAGTTACCTTCACTCTGAGAGAGATGCTGCAGAGGAGAATCTAGGACATGGATGAGAGAAGAGATCTCCAAATTCTTAGTCCTACCCACAGAAACATGAGAGACAGAAAGGATTGGAGACAAACACTTTTTTTCTGTAAACCAGCCCTCAGCTCTGTTTCTCCTCTTCCATCATTCTCCACAGTACCTGAGAGCTGGCATAAAGTCATTCCATCCTGACAGGGATTTGGTACCTCTTTAAATGTAGGTGTATGGTGAGGTGTGAGGATGTGGCAAGTCATGCCTCCTTGGTGTTTCCTGTGTCCTGAATACTTTGCTTTCCCTAACTCCTCACATGCTGTAATGCAGATTTCTGGTCACATCACAGATTAGAAAAAGTGTGTTGCAGCCCATGAGGGTTGCATCCCCAAACATGCTTGAGTGGCAGCTGGAAGCACCTGCTGCCTTTGGCATGGCTACACAGGACTTTGTTGTCAACTGGGACAAAATGATAAAGGATAAAACCCAGTATCCTACACCTCTGCAAGGTTTGTTTCGACAACTAAACCATGACAGGACTTCTATTCCAAAGTTCCAGTGGTGATACTAAGTTCTTAAAGTTACAGTGTAATGTTTTTGGGGTTTGATGTTCTGAAGCTGCACGCTGTCTGGTAATCATCACTACCTCTACAGACTTTGTACTGGGTTTTTTTCTCAGACTGACAGGAGCACTGGGATTGCTTGCTGAGTCCTTCAAACAGCAGCAGAAAGAGCAGAAGAGCAGCTTTCAGCTTTCCTTTGCTGAAAGTCGGACCTGAACTGATTGCAAGTAATTGCCACTCATTTCTTGCACCCTTTTGTTTTGAGAGACAGACTAAAAAGTGGAATAAGCTACTGCTCTCACTGCAGAAGACTGGGAAGGAAGCAATGCACTTGAGTGAAACCCTGAGTATACACAACTGCTGTGGCACTTTTGGAAGGCAATGGCAGTAGACTTTTGTAGATGGTTTTGTGATCCAAATTGTCCTTGAGACTGGCAGGATCTTCACCAGGGCTGAAGGTCAGATCTAGTAAGACTGGTTTGTGGAGCTGGTGGACAGACTTGTGAGAAAAGGGGTTCCCAGGGAAGAAACAACTTCATTGCTGGCAGGGGAGTCCTTTCATTGTGCAGAAGCACCAGAATACCTGCAATCTGGATGCAAGAGGTGGGAAAAGAGCAGTGACTTGCTTACTCATTTAAGTTGTTCACACCTGGTTGCCAAAACATCCAAGAGGCTATTGCAATGACATACATGCTGCTAAAACACAGATCTGGCTCGTATGAGAATGTCTGTGTTGGTGGTTTGTTAGTACACCTGGCTTCTCCCAGAGAAAGGAGGAGGCTCTAGTATGAACAAACAATCTATTAACAGTGTCCTATCTGCATCCTCACTGAGGACAGACTCCCATCTCCATCAATGTCCATGACCCCTTGTGCTCAGCAAAGAGGGTGGTCATGCAGCACACACTCTCATCTGCTGCCCATGGGCTGCTTGCTTGTCCTGATGCTTGAGAGGCATCCAGTGCAGTGACACCTCCATGGCTGTACATGCCAGGCTGGCAACTGGAGCTTGCATCCATGTACCAGGCCAGTTTCACAGCCCTCAGAGTCCCCACTATATCCCCTGGACACTAAGCCTTCCATCTCCACCCCTTTGACTCCAGAAAAAACACCAACAGCAGAATGATCTTCCAGGAGAGCCTTAGACAGACAGGACAGATCCAGGTTTCCAAACCAGCTGCAGATAATGGCAGAGGAGGGAAAGTGGCATTGGGCCTGGTGCCCTTGCACTGTTTCCTCAGTGAAGGGGCAGGAGGAAGGGTACCAGCTGGGGGAATGTCCCTGCTCACCAGCTTCAGTATGGAGATACTGATTTTCTGCTGTACATCTTGTTCTCACCTGACTTTCCCCAGCCATATGGGCTCTCCCAGCCCATTTGTATGGCATAAGCCATTGACAGCCCCCTCCAGAGGAATATACATCTCTTCATCAGGGCCATGGAGTGATGCAGCTCAGGCTTCAGAGCCCTGCACAAGTGTTCTGCCATGGCTGATGAATTATCTCCAAAAGTAGGGCAGGGAGTTGCACACGTGGGAGGCATAGTTCCTTGAACTTGCTTGATCTTCCCTACTGGCCTGGGGTGGGGGATCACCCCCCTGCTGTTCATCAGGGATTCTCTGGGGTGGAAAGTAATGCAGCTGGAGGTTTTGTATTGCTAGCATCTGTGTAAATTTTACAACTTCATTTCATGACTCCTACACGGTACCCAAATCCAGTGTGGGGATGTGAGCTCAAGCTGAAGTAATCACCTGGGGCTTGACACCAGAGTTGTTATGAAAAATAAGCATGTAGTTCAAAAGCTGACCTCTGTAATAAATTGTTTCCTACTGCAGGCATGTGAAACCATTACTATATGGACTCAGTGTGTCCACCAGGCTGAAAAATAAGCCAGGACTATGTCTTAATTATACTAAATCATTAAGTACCAGTCACTCCTCCTTTTTTGTGGTTGTTGTGTCAACAGACTGTCCAGCTTTTGCCTTGGTAGTGATCCAAGTGTTATAATTGTATATTTGCAACTTAGAAGAAGAGATCAGAGACATAAAAGTGTACGTTGAAGGATGTTAAGTCTCTTAGTAATTTTTATTTCATATTGCAACCTCTTCTGCTCTTCTGGTTTTCTAAATCACTGAAAGTGAAAGTGCATTGTGATGCATGGAAAGTGCACCACAACCTGTGTTCTCTGTCTTCATCCTGTTGGACATGACAGTGGGCTCCTCTGGCAGCACAGCAGAAAGGACATCGGAGTGCCAGACCTGGGGGAGTGGGGGTGGCAGCATCCCATGCACACTGTGGTGCCACACCAAGCACCCCCACTGCCCAGCTCCCTGTGAAGCAGGGAGATCTGCACCATGTGGAGCAGGGAGGGTTTGCAGAGCTCCAGCTCATGGCCCAAGGTGGGCTGTAGCCTTGTCCCCTCCTTTGTAGGCAGCAGGGCTGCCCAGGCCCTGCAGTGCCCTGAGACAAGGTCCATGGAACTGGGTACCGTGAGGAAGGGAAGGGCTGAGCCCACAGGCTGAGCAGCTTGTCACAGTCACAACTTTTATTTGAGACAAGAGTGCCTTTCTTCTCCTTGGTCACACGTCACATGGTCACCCTCTCCTGGAGGCAGAAGGAGGGGTGAGAAGAAGAAGAGAGAGTGTAATGCAGCCTTTGGAAGGCCTTTGGAAGAGGGTGCAGGTGTTCACCCTGCAGCCCATAGCAGGGAAACCATCACTGTGGTTTTGTCCACCTTGGGGTTCCCACATTTCCCTGTGTGTGCACAAATAGAAGGGTGAGTAATGGCAAAAAAGGAAAACTGGACTGTGAAGAATATGAGATTTCAGAAAAGTGTGTTCCTAATCCACGTGTTTGAGAAACTGCATGAATACAAGGTAGTTCTGAATGCTCTGTTTTGGTGACTGAGTAAACTGAAAAAAAATTATATAGTTTTCCTATTCTTTTATTCACTTTGGGATACTTCTGACACAGGAACCTTTCTTTGTTCATTGAAAAGTTATGCGGGATTTGAAAACCAATCACACCTACATATCTAGGGGATCCGTGTTACCTTACCCCATCTGTGATCTACACAGATGCATTCAGGAACCCTCCCAGAAAACTTGTGAAGTTGATACTGTAAATATTTATGATTGTGAACAGTTTAGTAGGCTTCTATGTGACTAAACTTGAAAGTAAGGCACACCAGGTAATGAAGGCTTGCAGAATTGTGAATATTCTCCCCCTTTCA
Source organism: Florisuga fusca (assembly GCA_038090715.1). Classification (NCBI taxonomy): domain Eukaryota; kingdom Metazoa; phylum Chordata; class Aves; order Apodiformes; family Trochilidae; genus Florisuga; species Florisuga fusca. The sequence goes on from JAAWXA010000001.1 coordinate 32,175,484, forward strand.
CAGAAACTACATTTCTATAGAGGATAAAAAACCTCATCTATTTTTGCAAAAATAATGAAAAAAATTATTTAAACGAGCTGAAAACACTTTTGCTTAAGGCAGCCAAAGCAAAGAGCCTGTAGATTGTTTTGGGTAAGTTTTACAGGAAAGATTGTTCAGGTATGCTTACAGAAGCCATAATCAAAACAATGGAAAACCCATTTGCTTCAGAAAAACAGAAGCAGCCATTGTTTATTAGCTTGCTGAGGCTGCAACCTTCTCATCACTGGTGTTCTGGGAGCTCTTGGAATAAATCCAGCATCTGTGGGGGGTTTCATCCCATTCTACAATTCAAAGTGAAAGCTCAGCACTAGGATGTGTGCAAGCAGGAACAGAGCAAGGAGAACCAAAGCCTGGCTTATGGAAAGGCATGGTCATGATTAGCTGTTCAAGGAACCATTCTGCAGCTGTCAGATAAATTCCTGCCTGTCTGTCAGTGCTATTTGTTGGGCTAAATTGCACTTCTGTTGCAATTTTAGTCCTGTCAGTGGAGTCACTGTTGTTATTAATTTGGCCCCTTTTATTTATTCTTGGTGTTTTAACCGTGACGTAGGTTTTTCTAACATCTCTGTTTTTGCTGCTTCCCTCTGGCATACATTTGTCACTCAGGAAACAACAGGCCCCTTGTTATGAGAAGAATCTCCCAGTCACCCACAAGTGCTATATGAAGTATGTTTTATACAGCATTTTGTAATTTACACCATGGTTAGGGAAATGTGTAGGCATTCAAATGATTATTCTTATGACCACAAGCATGCTGCTGTGCAAGTATTTTTGGTTCAAGACACGTGTAACAGAAAAAGTTTGATTTCTGTTATTCATAACTGTAAATCCCATTATCCGGACCCTCAGCTGGTGATGGATGCCTGCACCCTGGTCTGGCTCTGCTAGTGCTGCCAGCAGTAACCATTTGCATCAGAGAAGAAGCTAAAAGCCTTTCAGCTGGGTGACAGCAGGCACCCAGGCTGCAGCTGGATATCTCCAAAGCCTTTTTCCAGCCTCAGGCTGCAGCCCAGCCCCAAGTACATTGTGGCCATGGTTTGTGGCAGGCAGGAGGACGGATATGATGGGGTTGAGGAGAAGGCAGGTCACCAATGGCTGACTTGTCCTGGCTCCTCTCTGGCAGGTGTAGTGCCAGGAGGAGCTGCAGCATGCAGTTCCACATCTCAACATCAACATTTGCTCTTTCAAAAGACAGCAAGAAGGATGGCAGGGTGGCAACATGACCACCCCAGAATCATGGGTGGGCAACAGAGGAATTATATGGTTAAAAGGGACTTTATACTGTCCAGGACAACAGTGGTGTTAAAACCAGCATCTAGCCCCTCAGTCCCAAACCTTCCCTGACAGTGACCTTCTTCCTGCCAACTTCTGAGATGAATCTGTACTCAGTATTGGTGAGGCTGCATCTCAAATACTGTGTTCAGTTTTATAATCCTCACTACAAGAAGGACATTGAGGTTCTAAAGTGTATCCAGAGAAGGGCAGTGAAGCTGGCGAAGGGTGTGGAGCACAAGTCTTAGAAATAGCAGCTGAAGGAACTGGGTTTTTTCATCTGGAGAAGAGGAGGCTGAGAGGAGACTTTATTGCTCTCTACAACTGAAGGGAGATTGTAGTGAGATGGAGGTTGGCTTCTTTTAGTAACAAGCAATAGGACAAGAGGAAATGGCCTCAGGTTGTGCCAGGGGAGATTCAGATTGGATATTAGGAAAAATTTATTCAACAGATGGGTTATCAAGCATTGGAACAGGCTGTCCAGGGAAGTGGGCAGTCACCATTCCTGGAGTATTTAGAAGTCAAGTAGATGTGGTGCTTAGGGCCATGGTTTAGTGGTGGGCTTGGCAGTGCTGGGTTAATGGTTGGACTCAATGATCTTAAAAGTTTTTTCTCACCAAAACAATTCTATGTTTCACATCATCCTGGGTACATGCATTATTCCTCCAAGTAGCACAAACACCCTGCTTTGTCTCTTGTGGTTTGGGAGACCAGGACCAACAGGCAAACAAATGCAGGATGCACACTGAGCTCTTTGCATCTCCTGGGTGCCCCAGCCAGTGGCACTGGTCACCTAGCAAGACCTGATGGGTCAAACCGTGAATGTGCTGACATGGCAGTCCTCCCTGCTACTGCTCTGTAAATCAAACAATGGGTGCATGTTGTGCTGGGTGTCTTGGTCTCATTCTTGCTGTCGCAGGGATGGAAAGGGCAGGACTGTGTTCCAGTGGCTGCAGGAATGCCAGCAGGATGGGAATGGCTCTGTTTCCCATCTCATTAAAGGGCACTGTCCTGCAGCACACTCACCAGTTTGTTCAAATAGACTTTGTTTTTGCTGAGTGCTTCTAGAGATGTAATCACTCACTGATTGAAAAATGTATTTTGTTTTGTTTTGTTTTGTTTTGTTTTTCTGTTTATTTCTGCTTCTGTTTTCCTGCTAATGTGCAGCAACCATGGAAACACTGTGTGTCAGGAAGGGGCAAGTCTCAGAAAAAAACATTTAGGGGTGGGTGCTGGAGAATTACAGCAAGCTTTGTCCTTATGGAGTGCACTATAGGCATACACAACTCAAAATAGCCAGAGCAGTTAAGAATAAAGACCCTAATAGGTTTTATTTTAATCTGATTCCTCTAGATTTTTACAATATACCCAAATCCTGAACCTTTTTTGATTGAAAAAAGTGCTGACCTTTACAGTACCTAATCTTTCACCCTCCTCTCTGCTTTTATCCAAGAGAAAAGAGTTTATTTTAAAAACAAAAACAAATAAATTCTGTGGGGCCTGTTACTTGTCAGAAAGGCAGGAGGCCTGGTGGAGATTCCCAAAATACAGCACTATTTTTGCTGTTAGTCTTTTACAACAATTCAATGCATAGTCAAACCACTGTCTTTAGACAATATGGCTCAAACTGCTAGGATTTGTTAATTCAGTGTGTTGATGCCAAGAGCTTCCCTAATTTATCTGCTTGAATCTTTCTGCATACATTTTTTGCACTATCTCTCTAGCCATTTGTTCAGATCATCTTTCAAAGGAGCAACAAAGGGTTTGGCACTCAGATACCTCTGCAACAGAGGAGATGATCATCTCATGTTACTCCTGGTGGAGAGTAACAGCATTGGAAGCAAAGTTAGTGATAGAAGAAGAGTAGAAATTGTTTTTTTTTCCATTTGATGGCCTCTTATTGTCTTTGAAGTAATTTGCTCAGCAGACTTTGAACAGACACTGTATTTTTTCATACTTCTGAGAAGAATGTTTGTTCTCGTGGCAACCAGCACTTGAGAAATGTGCAGCAGTTGAATGGATTTCTTCCTGAGATGGTATTGCAAGAGGAGGGTCTTCTTAGGAAGCCAACAATTGAGAAAGAGTTCCCAAAATCAGTTACTGTTAAATATTTCTTGAGCAGAAATCAACTTAGGCTTCACTCCTGAAAAATTCTAAAAGCATGCTCTTGACATAAAGGTTTTTTTGCACTCCTGATTAACTGTATTTCTCGATGAAGACCTAAAATGATGGACTGACTAATGCCCAAGAAATTATTCAGTTGCCCTTAATTACTTTTAAATATTATACTGGTTTCACAGAGGAGCAGCTTGGTAGCAGATATGTGTGTATCTTGAAGTGAGAAGTCATGTATGTAGAATATAAAAATTCTTATTTTTAACTGCTATCCTTCTTCTCCTAAAACTAACTGCGAGGAAAGGCAGTCTGGAAAGACACAACACTGATGCCATTTGGAACAAGGTACATTATCCTTTTCCTGACTGTGACTCAGACATTAGGTCTGTAGAAAAAAATCTATTGCTTTTTTTTTCTTTTTCTTTTTTTCCCTTGGTGTTGAAAAACGAGCCGCTGAAAATGGACATACTGTAGAAACAGAAATATTTCCTTTGCTGATGAAAAGAGAAACAAATGAGTTAATAAAAAATCAAGGACTCCCTGACCCCATATTTTCCATAGTACCCTACTGCAGGAATTAAAATGAATGCTAGCAGATGGGGAGTGGAAATTTTGCTGTTGCTAACACTAAGGTGATACTACTCTGTGTAGTTATAAAATCAAGGACTGATTCCATTTTGCTCTGTGCTTTTGTTTTGCCCGCACTTTCCAGACTCATCCCCCAGGCCCCTGCATATGCTTGGTCACTGATAAGTGAAAAAAGCCAGGAAATACACATTGCCTGCTCTACTGTCTCCCCATCTGATGTGCGTCCATCGCAGCAGATGGGTGCACTTCCATACAACTAAGATCACCTCTTAGTGTTTGAACAATAAATAAAAATGTCCTGCCAGGTTGGTGTTCACAAGTGTCTGTTCAATAAAATACTTATATGCCAGTTTAAATCCATCAGTGAAGCACTGAGCATAAGTTTAATGATATCCACATGCTCACAGCCATTAGCTTCAACAGTCTATAAAACCACAGAATCAGATGCACACTGAAGAGCATTGGCTTGCCTGAGGACTCGGGAGGGTGGGAGCTGGGGGTGATCCAATTGCAGGTAGTTTGACTTCTTCTGTCAGCAGCAATGATTCAGAGTCACGGCTGTTAACACAGAAGAGAAGGTAGCAAACAGAGGTGCACTGAGTGGGATGGGTGGGACAGTCAGCACTATGCTTCTGAACCTTGTATTTGGTGGGTAGATGTCCAAAAAATGACATTACTTGAGATTTAAGAAGAAATGGAGACAAAGGCATTGCTGAGAGTCTCTTGGTGTCTTTTCCAACAATGTTGCTCGAAAGGTTCCACTGTTAACTACAAACTTCTCCAGGACAAAGCCAGGCTGAGAAGTATTTCCAGGTATTGAAAATCATTATCTCAAGGGAGATTTTGTGATTTTTGTCATTGTAGGCAGTTAGGGTAGGAGCCCCCAAGGATTCCATCCAGCTCATCACCAGCCATGCCAGGGCAGTGGTCTTCCCTGAGGCAGGGCAGACATTCACCTGGAGCACTGATGGACATCTCTATGGATGCAATGGAGTTTTGCCTTTTTTCAGCAGCTGTGGATATGGCCTGAGGGGATCTACACATGACATGCAAGGCAGGAAGAGGGAGGGATTTTGGTAGAAAAGGAACCTTAATTTTACTACATTTTCAATTGAAAAAAAGAAGGGTGGGAAATGGAAGAGATGAAGGGAAATTGCCCACTGATTACAAGTACAAATGGAGAGTCCAAAGAAAACAAACTTTACAAGAGGGTTATGATGAGTTCACCATAAAGTTTCTCTTCACCTTTTGACCCATCCTGTGAGTCACTCCTAGATAAGACTGAGCAGAGAATTGTCATATGGGAAACAAAGCAAAGGCAGCTCTTCTCCTACATAAATAACCATCCACCCAGGGGAAAATACAGAAATGTAAAATTGATCTCTCTTTCGTTCTCATCCTTCAGAACTGTGTTTCTGGGCATTGTTTTAGGAACTTGCAATGCCGGGGAAAAAAACCTAGCCTTGAGCTTTGGATCTGGTAAGAAAAAAAAATTAAAGAATTACAGTAATAAAACACCTCTTGCTGTCTGCCTTTTGCCACATATAGGATGAATTAATTGTCCATGCAGCTATCCCCTCTCCACTTGAGCTCCTCCATGGAGCTCAACTTCTTCCATGGAAAGACCCCTATGAACTTCAGAGACATTTCTAAGAGGCTGACTGAAATCAATGACAATCTCTTCTTCTGAGGTCTGTGGTGGTATCCATCCCATGTTTTGCTTGCTGGTCTAAGAGCCCTTGTGCTAGGTGACAGTGCTGTCTGTCTGTAGATGAGCCTCAGAGCTAATGGCAGCCTATACTCATATTTGGGTTTACAGAAGTCAAGTACAGAGTATTGGAAGGCAGAGCAGAGCCCAGCAGAACTACAACTGGCTGCTTTTCAAGTGAGTTTTGCAGACAGCTACTCTGCTAGCAAAACTGAGCTAATTTCCATGTACTGAAGGGTATGTCTGCACAACACTGCTGTCACCCACTATGAAGCTGTAGCTGTGATTGATGTTGGACAGCCCTAATGAAAACATAGCCCACTGAGTATAAAGGCATGTTAAAATGCCTTCAGCTGGTGCTGACATGCATTCAGCTAGGGTTTCTTTTAACTAATCCATTGGACCTCTGTCTTTCTGTGAAAAATTAATTGGCCTGCTCACTGAGGGCCAAGCCCTCAAGCGACTTTCACCGAGCTTGTCCCAGAAGGGGAAGGTAGGGAATATGCACAGCTGAGTGCTACAAAGCCAAGCTATGAGGAAATGGTGAGGTTTGCTGCATTAAAGATTTTTTGAACATCACTTCTTTATAAAGAATCAGTGATAAAGAATCCAGAGAAAAGAACCGGCAACTAAATGCAAGAAGATGGGGTTTCCACATGCTCCCAGTAATTTCTCTAGCACCATGCTTCAACAGCTCCTGATAGCTGAGGAATGGGTGACATAAATGATAGAAATTATCTGGGTTTATTTTTAGTGACTTTATACAAGTTTAAGTTTATCTGTTCTGACAATACCATTTAACAAATTTCAGTTCAATGAGTTTTGTTTGGATTGGGAGAGGGACTTCCACATTTTCTCACATTAGAATCGGCATCTGTCCCCTTGGGAAGAGAGATGGCAAGAGTAGCAGCCTACCAATGCCAGTCTCAGCAACTTCCCTCTCACATCACCACTCCTCTCCTCCCCTTTGACTCAAGCCCTTGCAGGTAGCTTTCTGCCTTCCCTCCAGAAACCTGCCAACCATCACACTTGACAGCTGATGGTGTGCTGGCTGGCATCACACCACTGTATCTGCCTGTGCATTAAATAAATTTCTCCAGGTCTTCTGCATTTAGACAATAGCCTCTCTGAGGCATACATCCATGCCTGTAACAAGCAAATCTGCTTCTTGCCTGGCAATACTTTGATAAATAAGAAATAACAGCAGTACCATTAATAAAAGCAGTGACAATACTTATGGTGGCAGTAACAGATTAACCACACTACCCATCATTCATTGCATTCTTCAGTCAATACAATTGCTTTGAAGAGTGGATTAGTTAAACCTCTTATCAACAACCAGTCCACTTAAGAAAATATATGCAGGGGACTAAGGTGCTTTGTATCAGCTGTGTCATGGTAACTGTCCAAGCAGGTGCTCTTTGAGCCTGTCAGAGAATGGATCTTTAAATAGAGTTCCAGGAGTAAAATGTCTACGATGAGTGCCATCACCTTGCAGTTCCATAGAATCATAGAATCATACAATTAGCCATGTTGGAAGGGACCTCAGAGATCATCAAGTCCAACCCTTGACCCACTACCGCTGCGGTTACCAGACCATGGCACTGAGTGCCACATCCAGTCTCTTTTTAAATGTCACCAGGGACGGAGAATCCACCACCTCACCGGGCAGCCCATTCCAATGCCTTATCACCCTCTCTGTGAAGAAATTCTTTCTAATATCCAACCTAAACCTCCCCTGGCACAACTTAAGACTGTGTCCTCTTGTCTTGTTGAAAGTTGTCTGGGAAAAGAGACCAACCCCCACCTGAGCATCCTGCAAATGCTCAGCCCATGCAGAGCCCATGCAGGCTGTCTGACCTGCTGTAATGTCACCATGTGCTTGAGGCTCAAGATTACTTACTTTTCACTGACAGCTGGTCACAGACTTGGACCAGACTGAGGTGTCATTTTCTGCCCTGGATGCCTCTTTGCACCGTGATATCAGAATTCCCTCAGAAGTTGAGGGTGTAACTATTTTTAAAACCCTTAACTGACAGGTGAGCCTATGTCTTCAAAGTAATTTCAACAATCTAAAATGAAATGTCAGACAAGCTTTCAAAACTTTGTCCATAAAACCCCCAAAAGGATCTTTTCTGTTGTTTTGGCAGGAGAAGAACAAGCTAGACGATCCTCCCAGACCTATAAGGCCAATTTTGACCTCAGTATGAGGCCATGTCTCCCAGCAGATGCCTAATTTATTGCTCCAAATTGCTGGAACATCACAGATGAGGCTGGCTCTTTGATATGTAAAAGTTAAGAAGAACCCAACCAAAACACCACAAAGCCAAAGGAAACATCTTGTTTTGCTGTCAACAGCCTGACAGATCATAGGTGAGGCCCCATTTCCCCTACGGGCTATCAAAGAGTAACTTGATCAAGGCATATGAGATAAATGAAGATGACACAGTCATGCTGGAGCTGGAAACATGCCTCCAGCAGTGGCAACAGTGTGTGTATGTTTGCTAAGGAAATTGCAAGGGTCTTACTTGTTGTCTCAAGATGCAGCTTTCTGCTTCAAAGGGCTGTTGTAAGCAAGTGTGAACATGCTGGGTCCTTGCTGTCCCAGCCACCATCTGTGGTGGAAAACCAGGACCTTCCCTAAAGACAATGGCTTGTGTAGTGCAGTGAAAGTAACTTGGTTTGGGGAAAACCTTAGGCTGTAAAATTTCTTTTTTTTGTAGTAATAAAATGCAAGTCTAAAACTTTTAGTTAAAACCACAGTAGAGCTGAAGACGTTTTCCCAAGTGACTGCTGTCCTTACCAGCACCCCAGGAAATGGGATCCTGCGTGCTCTGGCTGGTGCAGAAGATACAGGCTCTTTTCTCCAACAAAAATTCTCTTCTGGACTCAAGACAAGGTGGGTCAATGCCAACCTGCTTCTGCAAAGCAGCTGGGTTTTCAACAAAACAGTATTTTTGACCAAAAAGGTTTTTTTTTTTTAAAAACATTTCCTTCGGTCAGGTGTGTTTGCACTGTGTCCAAATGTCTACTGTGCCAAGAGCTCTTCTAGTGTTCAAAAGCTCTCCCTTTTTCAGTCAAAGATCTGAAAAAAGTGTTTAAAACTTGCAAAATCTAAGTCAGATCCTGCTCTTGCATCCAGATAAACCTACAGTGGAGATCTGGTTTGACCATTTTAATGGCAGTTTTTATTTTGTATCCAGATACTGGTTTGATGGTGGAAATGTTGAGTGAGGATACAGTGTTTGCAAAAGTATTTTTGACCTAATAGCTTCTGAGGCACTGAGAAAAAGGTGAGATATGGAGACAGGAGTTGTGATTTCGTCTGCTTTGCGAATGAATTTTGGCTTTTTTTTCCGTTCTGGAACACAACCAGCTTCAGGCTCCCTCATAGGCTTGTCCTGTAGGAGCATCATTTCCTCCTGAGATGGGTAGCAGCACTGACCAGGTGCCCTGGTTTATTTATAAAGTTGGTAGATCCTAGAGAAAACTGTGGAATGGACTATGAAAATGAATAGCACAGCCCATGCAAATCGCCAGGGAGCCATCATCTTTAATGATATATTCATTTTATGCCATCTGTGCCTCTTTTTTTTCCTATGTGCCACAAACTGATGATAGACAAGTGCCCCAGAGTTTTCCTGTTGCTTTCAGTCCTTTAAGTCTGTCTTAAGTGCATATAAGCAGAGGAATTACTCATCTTCCTGGAAAATATTATGTGGTTGGTGGGATACAGAGTATGTCTGCCACATTTCTTCAGAGCCTCATATAGCTATTGGAAGGATTCCCCATGGACTGGAACAAGGGCCTTGCATATCCTCCAGGCAAGTGTTGAAAGCTGTTTTCAGACTCAGGAGAGCAATACTTCAAGTGTGGATCAGAACTTTTGCTTCCCAAGTATACAAGATTAGGGACATCTATTGAAAACGAAAAACCAATTCAGATACAGTTCTCAGGTTATCATTCTTAATGTTGAAAGAACTTGACCATAGGATGTGTATTAATAGACTGGGGAGGTTCAGGGTGAAGACTTGGACTGATCTAATCAAATGTGAATGTCTACACTTCATCTCCATGCATGTTAACCTCAGCCCATTGGCAGACAGTGGAGTCAAATGGTCCAATTCACCTCTTCCTAAACAGGTGACTTCAACGAGGAAATACCCATCTGACTATAGGGGCAGCTCCAGCACAGATTCTGTGGCAGGTCCCTCAGTGGTAGAAAAGGAGCAAGTCAGAAAGTCTGTCTGCTCTGTTCAGCCAGCAGTGCCTGGGTGCTGGAGAAGGGTACCTGGGCAGGGACTGGGATCCCCTCAAAGCTGCCACTGTAACCCCCTGTGTTCACCTTGCCCTCACTGCCAGGCTGTCAACCTACAGCAGCTCTGCAGAACCAGCTGTGAACTGAGGAGTAAGCTCCTTCATGTCCCTGTTCCCTTCCCTCACTCCCTGCCTGCAAAGCTCTCATCTGCAGGGTAGGAGATAGCCTTGGTGGAGAAGACTCCTCCTTCCCCTGAGGTCACAGGGAACTGAGACACCCGCACCTCACTGAAGTGTCTGCAGCTCACCTGTGGGATGACACTACAGCCTCCAGACTTCCTACAACCTGAGGAATCTCAAACGTCTGTCAGAGAAATAAACATGAGCATTTCCTAGCTCTATTGCCTCCTTGTGAGACCATTTTTTCAGTCTGTTTTAGGACTGCTGAATGTCAGGAAAATCACAGCAGCTACCTTACATTAATCAGAATATGATCTGTAGGCAGACCTAAATTTTAGGATTTATGTTTAATTGTTTGGAGAGGATAATGTTCCCCTAGTCCTGCTTGAAAGACCCAGAGAGAGCAGAACACTCTTTTCATGAACTTCATTATGGTAAAAATCTGTTCACCATGAAAAGAAAGGTCCACACATGATTTGCCCTTTGCAGGCACACGCTGCAACTCCAGGTATCAGGACCTTTCCTCTGGAATGAAATTAGGCAACAGTGTAATTCTTTTCATGCACCACATGTGCTGTCTTTCATTTCAAGGATTTCATTGTGCCTTGCAAATGTCAACTGCTTAAGGCCCACAGCTGAAGTAGGTATAATTTATCGTTTTTCATTATATGCATTACTGAGATCATTTGAGTGGAACACAGGTGTTCTGGGGTAGAAATCCTTCCTCAGCAGGCAGTACTCCCTGGCCCTCAGGGAGGGAAAATTCTCTTCAAAGTGATTCCCAGGAATTCATTTCCTCAGCCTCTGATTAGTTTTTGTAGCCTTTCTCAGTTTCGAGCTGTGGTCCTTGATGTTTATGCAGCTGAGCACACATCTGAGTTCTGGGTGCATGGATGCCCACAATGGCAATCCTGACAAGAGTTCTGCTGAAATCACCTTGAGACCTACTTCTTACGAGAGGGCATTGCTTATTCACAAAGAGAGCCAAACCTTGGACAGGAAGGTTAATCTGCAGCAGCCACAAGAGTCTTCCTGACCAGCATCACTCCCTTTGGGGAACAGTGTCCCAGCTCTCTTCAATTTCCCTCATAGATTCCTGGACAGACCTCCTAACTTCCAAGTTGTGTGAAGTCCCAACTTTGACTCTGCAAAATTTTTAGGGTGCTTTAATTTTAATCTATTTTGCCAGCTCAGTGGGATGAGAGAGAACTCCACCCCTCACCTTGCCCTGCCCCAGGCTTTTAAAAGTCCCTGAACTGCATTGGTTTTACTCTGATAGATTTTATGATTCTTTTATCAATACAGGTAACTAACTGCTTTAAAATCAAAGTTTTCCACACAGCTAGTCATCCTTGAAAGTGAATATTAATATGAAACCTGTGCAGTCTGCAGTCTATGTTCCAAGAAGTGCCAGTACATTAAGTCACAGTTTATAAATCTGCTAGTATTATTGACAGCAACAAGTGTATCCTATTACACTTGCCAAGATTAATATGATTCATCAGAGGCTAGGTTACATGCACGGCCATCTTTTACTTACCTGGTTAAGTTTCCATGTAGAATCTGGAGAAATACAGTTATTATTTGACCTCTCTTATGCTGAAATGAGATGGAAAAGCATCAGTGTTTTGAGTGATGTCTTAGTGAGGGACCAGGGACTTGGGAATAGTGAAAGGAAAACCTGTATTGAATGGATGTATATAAATATGTTTTCCTGAGTCTTAGGCTTTTAATAGATTTCCAGCTCTTCTGTCTTTAATAAATGGCTTCATTTTGGTTGCAATTCCCCTTATGAGATCATACGCATTTGAACCAAAGTACTGAAATGTCTTTTGACCAAGATGACTATTTTGAGATAGATTTACAGAGCACATTGACAGAGCCATGTTCTTAACTTGGTTTTTGGCACTGCAGAATGTCCATGGAGAGGAGAGAAGCAGAAAAGTTTCCACATAAGTATTAGCAAAAGGTTTCTGTAGAACAGCAGAAAAGAAGAGGTAAAGCATCTCCTCCCAAGGGGTAGCTTCTGGCAGAGCTTTGGGGCTTGCCTGGCTCCACCTTTGTGTGCTGAATGGTCACTTGGTGTCCCTTCTCCTCAAAAGAAAGTGTCTGTAAGTAGACTGTTTTGGCTATGTAGAGCAGTAAAGAAAGGTCATGCTTGATGACAGCCTCGGGGAGAAAAATAGAGACATTTGGCTGCTTGTTAAGGCAAGCTTAGGAAAACCCCAAGTGGTTCACAGCTAGCTGGCATTTGTAAAATAAGAGAGAGAGAGAGAGAGAGAAAAGCTGCAATGTGAGACTTGAACTTGTACAGTCAGTGTGGCTGAAGGGGTAACATTGGGGGCCACCAGTATCTGTGTTGGTATAAAATACCCATCTTGCTTTCTGTAAATACATCCAAATGAGGGGTTCTACTGCTCTAGCTGGTCTTGCCTGTAGGAAAAGTTTCAGCCTCAGCAGACAAAGTAGCCTTGTGGACTCCCCGCTTTGCTTGGGTACTCTGATTCTCTTCTAAAGAATTCTCTTCTTGATCTGGTCACCTCCACTGTGCAGCCCTGCTCTGGCCCTGCTGTGACCTCCAGTGCCTTGTCTCCCTGGTGTGAACTTAGCTGCACCAGAAGTGGCTCTGGCTTGTAGATGGCCATGTGGAAATAATCACCTGCTGCAAGCACAACAAGAGCTGCAGTTCAATACACAGATTAAAGCAAATCAGCCTTCCTTGTGAGAAACACTTTGAGGCTCAACCCTTATCAAGCTAGGCTTGAGTGCTGAAAAGGACAGAATTATTCAGAGGTCATTAGAAATAGTGCTGTGCCAGCTTTTCCTCTTTGGCACAGAGCTGGTTGGAGAATGAATTGGCTCCCAGCACTGATCAGGGGAGCTTCTGCTCATACATGTGCCATCTCCCCTATCTGTAGGCATGCTTAGAGCTGCAGATGATGGATACACCTGATTATGTCAGCCGCGACTTTGGTCCATTACAGAGACACATCTCACTCCTCAGTTGTACTAGGGACACTATATCCCATGTGGCAGTACATGAAAGAAAGGAGAGGCACAAGAGCTACTGAGTTCTGTGGTTCTGGAGGCATGGCCTGATTAGTAACAGGAAGGCACAAGCAGGGATTTGAGGTCCTGAGGAAATACAAGCAGGGAAGAGGTATGGTAATGAACTTACATCTGTCTTCTCTGGAAGAAGAGGAGCTTAGGTAACAGCGACCATATGAAGGGAGTGATTTGAGCAACTTGGGGACCAGAGCTCCTCTACTGTTACAGCACTGAGAATGGGGAGGGAAGCAGTAAAAAACTGGAGAAAGTAGTAGCGGGGCAAGCAGCTTGTGGAGGCAGCTTCCCCCCAAAGGGCTGGAGCTAGCAGGTCAACAGGAATAATCAAACTCCCCATCTCCCTAAGGGTTAGCAAGCTCCCATGCTGTTGAAGGCTTAGTATTGCTTAGTAAGTGGAAAACAGGCCAGAAATTTGCAGGTTTATTAACTCTCGTCAAAACATTTACATAGGCCAGTTTTCATTATTCCTTCTTGGAAATGTCTTGAACATTTAAATCTCATCAATTTAGACAGCATCTCCATTCCTGAAGCATCCTGTGACAGGGAGCATCAGCTCTCTCAGTCTCATGGGACCAGGGGTTGGCTGTGTTGTGTTGCTTAAAGGAAGCCAAGTCCTGTAGCTTGTTTTTTCCTCTCAGCTTTGTACAGAAAGAGCAGATACAGATTGGTTTAGACATACCAGTCCCAGCTGTTGTGCACTATAAGAAGGGACCTGCAAGCAGTCTGCCAGAGAGGACTCCCTACATAAGAAAATTCTGGTGCTTGAGACACTGGAAGCTGTGAGTTTACACACTATAATAAGAAAACAGAATGTTTACATTTTTTTGTGCCAGGGCAGGGAGGAGAGCAAAGAATATGCTTTGTGACATATCGCAAAGCTGGGATTTAGATTGTGATCTTCACAATATTTCCCACATGTAGAATACTGTTGATGTGACAAAGCTCAGAATTACTGCAACAACCATAGTGAGTGGATGACTGCACCCAGCCCTGGGGTTGCATGCTGGGTATCACAGTACTGTCTTTGTGGAGTAAGATATATGTGACTGTCCAAAGCTGAGACATCTGATGTGTCCCCATGATATGGCAACATTTAAGACAAGCAGAAATTAGTTCTACCCGTTGTTAAAGACGAGAGCTTTATGATCCTTTCTTGGGAAACATTTGAGAAAATGGAGCTTGTGTCTCAGGAGTCTGATACAATAAAGGCCAATACACAAAAGCAAAGGAGGGCAGGTACAGCTCTAACTGGATAAATAGGGCTTTTTGAGAGTGAAGAGTTTTCACTGCTATTGCACATCAAGGAAGCTTTAGTCATGGCTGGATAACATTTTAATCAGAAAGAGTCAAATAGGCACTGCAACACTATATTAATTGCAGACAGAGCTACTGAAACCCTTTCAGATTCAATTTGTGCATGGAATATAGTTTCAAAGCTTTGCACTTTCATCTATTTAATCAAGTATCTACTTCCTCTTTTGAATCTCTCTAAAAATGCAGCTTCACATCCTACTATAGGGATCTGTCCCATAGAAGGTTACTTTGGGGAATCTTGAAGGGATTCAAAAGAAACTGGGCCTTTTTCTTGACTGAGTTGTTCAGTATTTAACTAGGAAAAGGACATTGGGGAGAACTTTGCAGCATTATGGACAGCGAAACTTTTGAGCAGATTTCCTGTGGAGCCCCTAGAGTTTCCATCACTGTAGGTCTGTAGGAAGAGATTAAACACTGAGAAATTACTTCATTCTCCCTACCCAGGAGTAGGGGATTGGAATGGACAGTCATCCTGTTCTTTTTGTGCAAGAGGGACACATATTCAGGCAGAAATAAATGGGATAGAGATTTCATGTGTTGTTCTCATCAGTGATCTCATTGCTGAAGAGATTCTGAATTAGTAAGAGGATTATTAAAATGATTGTAAAGCACAACATTAAAGTAGATGAGCTAAGTCAGTAAGTATTCATTAAAAGTTGTTAGAATGCACTTTGTGTGATGAAATCCTCAGGGGTATTTTGCACACATGCTTGATTAAGCATCCTAGATGTTAAATAGGCTTTTGAGTGTGTCAAGCTTAAAACCATGAAGTATGTTGAGGTTGGAAGAGTAATTGGGCCATATTTTATGAAATGAGCCTGAAGTTTATCTGAGTAGCCAGCTAATTTGAGAGAACAATTAATCGGGTTTTTTCCTTTGCCTCTCTCCTATATCCTTATGTGAGGGGAGAAAACTGATGTGATCCAGATGGACTGAGAACGTTAGATTATCCTGCTGGATGCTCTTCATCTGCTCACACTGCTCAGTCAAAAGAATCAACTGGCACGCCCTAATGTATGAAGAAAGAAGGCAGATGTATGCAGGCCAGCTGTATTTGAATCTTTTTTCTGAAACAAAAATATGCACAGTAGGTGACATTTGTAGGTAAACATGATGTTCTAATCTCAGCAGTGATATCTAAAAAAAGAACGTTTTGTGATTCCCTATTATTTTTAAGTACCTGAAATATTAAAAAATGTCACTTGAAAAGAATAATTTATGAAGAGCTCATTTTTCCTTCCCTCCAATCAAAATTGTGCACAAGTCTGAGAAGGCAGCTCTGTAAAGAATTTCTTATGGCTGCACACCTCAGATTTTAACTTGCTCTGTGTCCTACTTAAGCTCCTTTCTAGAGCTAAGCATTTTTTTCTTACATAAGCTCCAAGCAAGGCTGATCAACAAGAAAGACATTCATTTTTTCATTATTTACATAAAGAAAAATAAATTATGCATTTATCTTTGGTGTAAGATATCATCTTTTGGCCTTTGGTACTGAATCCAACTCTATTTCAGCTACTGAAGGTTGAGTCTCAACAGAATAATGTCATGAACTGTCATCAGGTTCACAAGGGCTGACTTAGTTGTTCCTTCAGCTGACATAAACCCAGGTACTTCTACAGCTTTCATTGGAGATGGGGTTTCTCCCCACTCAATGCCAAAATATTTTGCTGGGTCTGGGCAGAGAGTTTCTTCTGCTCCTCTGGGAAGGGTGCCTGCCTGACTGTGGGGAGAAAGACCAGTTTGACTCATACAGTTTCCCTTTGGAGGAGAGCACCCTGGGAATGGTGGGGTTTGACCTAAGATTGCTTATGTCCATTCTGGCATTTCTGGCTTGTCATCCATTGAGGACACTGCTAAAAGCAGACTTGTTAGGACCTTTGGTAGACAAGCTGAATTGCTGTGTGTTTCTGTGCAATAGCAGAAATCTAATGAAAAGCAACAAGAGTGTATAATTGATTATAATAGCTTATTCCTTCCCTCTACCTATGCAAAACACCTGTCTATAGAAGAGGATTGGGAGGTTAATTCCTCCTTAAGCACTGCATGACTTATTGGCAAAAAGATGATGTTTTCTGTTCCACTGATCCTGCATGCATTGCTTTTCATTAAAACCTAAGAGCACGGGCCAGCAAAAGTCTGGTTTAACTCATAGGCACAGTTTTATAATGAGGATTTACAGTCTTATCGTGGGCACAGCTTTATGATAAGGATTTCTAGGAGGCTGTGATCCCTGGGAGAAGTATCACAACAGGTTGTAGGAAAAGGGATTAATTGAGTGTTCCATGTTGAGCACTGGAAGGGTTGAGTCACTGAATAGCCTGTCTGAGAGCTCTGGACACATGGAAACACTGTAAAGCAGGAATATTTACTCCAGGGACATGGTCTGGACAGTACAGCTAAGCACCATCAGTTTGCAGAATGGTGAAATCATCAGAGAGTTCAAGAGCTGTGCAGACCTGAGAGGCATCCAGGGCCTGATATGAGTAAGGAAAGACTGTCAGGTCCTAAACGTGGGCTTAATTTTAAGCATGCAAACAATCCCATTGACTGCATCCTTAGCGTATATACGGTCACTAACTGTGTGGAAACCCACATACATGGACTTTCACAAGGACAACTTGCATTATGCTGCCTGCTGAGAAAGCAGACAGGAGGGGAAAAGGGCATTTCCACCACTGAGACTCCCTGATTAGTGCCATATCTGATTGTGCCCTGGCTGGCATTGGTACTGTGCACCAGTTGTGCCTCCCTGTCTATACACACAGCAGTTTACAGGAGTGTTGCTGCAACAAAAGTCTGAGACAGTGATTTTTTAAAAGCAAGCCTGCTGGCAAGATGAAGGATTAATCTCCCCTCTCTCTCCCATTTGTCTTTCAACTGAAGGGAACCATGCCAGTCAGTATGTGGTAGATTATTCATATCCTGGCAGGAAAATTCCAAATCAAAAGGCAAGTGAATGGGTGTGGAAAGGAAAGGTTTAAAATTAAACATACCTTTTATTCTTTTTATTGGGTGCCAAGAACTCTCATGATTTGAGTGCAAGCTGCCTGCACTTGAAAACCTCCAAGTCACCCAGACCTCTATCTACACCTGGGAATAGGACAGATTGAAGTCCTATCACCCCACTTAAGTACCTAAATCTAGTCTCTAAGCCTAGGTCAGTCACCTCAAGTCTCCTGGGGGGAAAAGACCTCCTGCAGGTGCAATTCTTCTTCCCTTAACACCTGGATACCTATTTCTTTTCACCAGGTATAGAAGGAGGCTTAGGTGCTTAGAGACTTGGGTTTTTAGTGTCTCAGAGCACTGTATGTTAAGTGACTGAAAATAATAAGAGAATTCCCTTATTAAATTGTGACAGACAAATATAAGTAGATATGCTGGATCAGACCCAAAGCCCACCTACACAGATGGACTATTTTGTGCCCATATCTATCAGCAGTGGCTGGGAAGGACAGAGAAGCAAGGTGATAGTGCAAGAACACTTTCATCCCTTAGTAATTCCTTGCTCAGTGTCCACAATTTAATTTGGTTTTGAGAAGTTTAAATAATCAGGAACTATCAGCCCAAGACAGAAACTGCTTTATCCCAATTTGGTTTTCAAGTCCCCGTGTGTAATATTATTCCATAGGTCTCTGAGTAGATTTGTGCACACCCTGAATACAACTGTCTGGGACCCCATGGGTTCATGGATGTCTGAAGAATGCCTATTTTCATGGAATTACTCTGTGCACAGAGACTCTCTTGCCTAGGCGTGAGTATAAGCTAGTCCATGGAAATCTAGGATTGTCTACACTTGAGACATTTCCTGTGCCCTCATATATCACTTCTGCCCTCCCCATGCCACTCCAGCAAGGTGGGGGTCTCCTGTAGGTTCTGCACCACATCTATCAGTCCTGTGCAGATTTCTCACATGCCTTACAGCGTCTCGGGTGGCATTGGACACTTGTGCTTTGGCACCTGAAACCTGCTGGTCCTGGCTGGTTAGCTGACATGCAAGGTGCTGCTGTCTCATTCAGCTCTGTGGGCTGCTGGGGGACCTTAAAAACCTGGTGCAAATGGACACACCTTTGCTGAAGCCAGACCTCATTCCAGGTGCCTACTGCTAACTCCTAGGTTATTGAAGATCTTGTTCTCCAGTTGTTGAAGATGGTGCTCTAGACACTGTTAGAACATATGTCTCCTTTTGATTTATTTGACTTTTAAGATTAATTAGGAAATTAAGAGAGAACTGAAAAAATATATGTTAAAAATGTCTCCAACTAGTAATGTTAAATTTACCAGGCTGCTTACAAAAGTCAGTTGCAGTCATCATGTGCACTGATACATCCCTACTCAATTAGACCAATTTAAAGGAGACCTGAATTCTATCATGCATGATCTCTACTTTTCCCTTCCAGTTGAGTAAACAGGTCCATATTCTACCACTACCATGAACATTTACCAGTCGTGCCCTTCAATCTTCCCCCTGTGTGACTCCACACTGTGGCTTGAACCTTTGGTCCATCATTAGTAGCTCATTCCAACATACTAATTCATTAGTCTCTGTTGAAAACAAACCAACAGTCTTTTGATTTCATACAGTCTTATTAATCTGGAGTTCTTTTTCTCATCTTCTTTAAATCTTTTTGACAAGAGTTATAAGAAAAAGACAGAAAATGTAACAGAGTCTCAGAACTTTATCCTGAAACAAAAACAGTCTTTTATTTCCCACATTCCACACCACTCCAGAAAATCTAGCTAGCCAGCCAATGATGTTTGTAAAATTGTCATTACAAAATTAAATAAATCATTTTAGTTTTCTATTTTTGGTCCTGCACAAATAAGAAGATCAGGGTGAGGAGTAGGGGGAGAGGGCAGGGAGTATCTACATGTGAATGAAGGAGTGGAGAAAGAAATTTGGGCTGTATGTCTGGAAACAGATTTTCACTCTTCCAGTGCAAGATCTGTCAAAGAGGTCTTTCCAACACTAAGAGCAGCAGGATGTTCCCATCTGTGAAGGATCTTCTCCAGTGCAATGCTAGACTAAACCAGGGTTCTTTGTGTGTGGGCTGGGATGCTTTCCCATATCCCACTTTCCCTGTCAGAACATACAACTGAGGGTCTCAGGGGGCTGGGGGTTTGTAGCTCTAAGGGCAGTGTGGCATTTAACACATGCTCTACAAGTCTGTCTGGATCCTGTGTGCTTTCCTGAGGGACCCCTCAGATTGTGTTCCCTGGCTCATTTACTGCTCCTCAGTTAGCTGGACTAAAGCTATCTATCTGTGAAACATGTACACTTAAACAACTCCCAGCAGGACTAGGGCCAGGTATGCAAATGTGTTTGTGGCAGCACAATTTTTATAAGCACTGCCCATAACATGTTTACCTGGCAGATGACCAAAGTGACATTTGGAGGACTTGGTCAAAAACCTCTTTTTCCCATTTTGCCTGGGCTATGTCTTCACAAGTCCATTGCAGATCTTAACAGAAGAAGTGCTTGCTAGACTAGTTCTAGCTTGGAAAATTTGGAACACCCATTTCAGTGAGATTTCAAGCCAAAAGATCAGAAATTCCACTCATAGTTTTCATTTTTCAGGACTTTCATGTTCACACCCAAAGGCTGTTGCAAGACCAGCTGTCTTTGAGGCTGACATCCTTGTCCAACTTTGGTCTAAAAACTACAACTTGTTGCATAGTTCAAGGAAGAAAAACCTACCACAAGATCAGATCTATGGTGTTGGTGGATTCACGTACCACCAGCCATTACTTTCGATGGAAAAGGAAGCAATGACGTATGCCTTGCACATGTTTTTATTCTCTGGAGAGTTTTCAGCATCCTTAGGCAGACAAAATACAGCAATGTCCCTGAAAAACTGTCAGAAAGTAAAAAACTATCTTACCAAATTAAAAGGGTAATATAAGCGTGTTACAATAGATAAAATGTTTTTCAGTTTTGTCCTTCCAAATCTTCCCATACTTCAGCTCTTCTAGATGATAAGGTTTATATAATTAGACTTTTGTCTCCCTTCACTGGCAATAACTATCTTGTAGATAACACATGGCTATCTTATTTTCTACTGGGATTTACACCGTCCCATGGGTGAACAAAAATGACCTCTCTGAAGTGCTGCTCGGTCCTCAAATGTATTAGCAAAAATGTTCTACAGAATGTTTATTCAAATGGCATTTGTCTCAGATGTGCCTGCACAGAAATACTTTTGCCGAACAAAGGCTTGAGGCTTGATGTGTTATTATACTTCCATATTTGCACAAAAAAAAGAGATAATTGTTGATTGATATTTATTATCTTTCGAGATTCTCACCATCAAAGATAAATACATCGGCTTTACTTAGAATGCTTGTTATTTGTTTTTTACATAATAAAGTAAATAGAAATCACATACATACCCACACATGCACTCCAAAATTCCCTGCTGTTTTGGCTTAAAACAGAGCAGTGAACCTTGTGAAGTTCTCAGGCTCTGTTAAGAGGTTTGACCTGTTGCTCATACATTGCAGGCTTTAAGGACTCTTTGCTGTATGTTGCTGCACACCTTCCACCTACTACTACAGTCCCAGGGTCAAAAACTCTTATAAAATTATACACACCACCAAGAGAGCTTTATTTCTCTCCCGATGAACAATAGTGGTAGATCTTTCCAGGAATAAGTACTCTGCACTGAAGGGAGACATGGGCAGACCCACTTACCCATGGTTGCTTCCTCCCTTTGGCTGCTCAGCACCATTCTCCACATCAGCCAGGCCACCTCAGCTCCCTCTTGCTCTGTGTTGGTGCCCCAAGGTCCCTGCTCTCATGGCTTTCAGTTTGCCCCTGCCAGCAGGCAGCTGTAGGGAATGCAGGTGAGGACACAAGGCTCCTGCTGCCCATCTGCCTTGTCACCGGTACCTATGGCCATGGCTCAGCAGGAGCCAAGGGATGCCAACACAACCTTGGAGCACCAAAGAGCAGAGAAGACATACAGACTGCAATAACCCCGCACCATTTCCCCGCTTGTCCCCAACACCCTATTCGTATTTGCCAGCAGATGGCACTCATTATATGTTTGACTTGTTCACAGCCCAGGTGCAAGCTTTCCAAAGCGCAGTGAGTGAAGAGGGGGCATACTCTGCCCCTTTTGTGTTTCATGGGCCTTTCACTCTTTTATTTCACGGTAAGGGCTCATCAAGGTCCATATTTTAAGGGAAACTGGAAAGATCAGGAGATGATGGGTAGAAATGTCCCTCCGTGCCAGGAGAGGCATGGAGTGGGCTTCAGGGAGGCTGGGATAGTCACCTGTCTGTGCATCAGGAGCTGCCAGCCATGTCACCACACCTCTGTGCCCTTGGCACTCACTCTGCAACTATAGTAGCCCTGGGGAAAAGCCCATGGGGTGAGGCATGGCCAATGCATCAGTTAGTTATGAAGGAAGACCATCTCTTCCCAGCAGGACCTATGCTAGCCTGGCAACACTGCTGGCTGCTGGGGTCCCCATGTCCTGCATCCTGTTAAATACCACCCTCAGCTCTGCTCCCTCTTAGCTTTTGCAGAAGAAAGTGGTAGGGTAAAAATTTGATTCCCAAATATTCCAGATGGGACCGACTTTCATTCTGATCATCAGCTTAAAAACAAGGTGAAGAATGAGGTGGTCAGCAAGGCAGCAATGCAATCCTGTAGTCTTGCAGACCTTGAGGAAGGGAAATGTATTAAATGCCAGCACTAGAATTGGTCAGTGCAGCCATCAGGCTTGACCCAGCTGCACACACAGGCAGCATTAAAGCACATCTTTTAGAGTGCTATCTAGACTCTCCTTCAAGAGCCCAGGCAGTAATAAATCTGCATTATAGTTGTCTCCCTGCTTGGAAAAATATGACTCATTTCAATTATGAATTTGTCCACTTTCAACTTCTGGCCATTGGACTTTGTTGTGTCTTTGAGAAAGGCTGAATATAGGGATGCCTCACCACAAGGATCACTGTCCAGCCCTCAGCTAACTTCTGTAACTCTCTGCATTATTTTCGCTTCCTTCTTTCGGGGGCTCTTTGGATGCAGGTCTCATGGCAGGAAAATGCATCTCAGGCAGTGGCATAATGGAGGAGAGATGCTGTGGAAGAAGCTGTGGTTGCATGCAGAGCCCTGGGAGTTGCACCACCATGGATCACCTAGTGTCTGTCCCTGTTTCTGAGAAGGCACCATACAGAAATGGCAGGGTGCTCTGGCAGGGGCACCTGGATGCCTTTGTCCTGAGTGACCCTCCAACTCTGTATGGGATGGAGCCATCCAGCTCACTGCTGCTTGTGTGAGATAGGAACATTCTCACTCGGTTTTCATGAGAAACATAATGAGTGGAGGGATATCGGTAAGAATATCTGACCCCCATAGAAAGAAAATTTTAAAACACAAACAAAAAAGTTTCCTGGATCTTCCAGGGGAAATCAAAGTAAATGCACACCTGTGAATGACTTGTGCTTATTCCTCACTTTAATAATTCCATGTAGAATGGGTGCTGACAACCATGTGCACATGGTCTGGCCCTTGTCTGGCCCCTTGACCTCCTATAAGCATTTCACTTGATTTCCCTGATTGTGTCAGCAATGCTCTGGGCTGCTTGGCCAGCAGGGAAGTAGGGGAGCATAACCATGCTCATTCTCCCCTGTTTACAATATTCTATATCCTACAACCATTCCTTACTGCCTTTCCTCCTCAGCCCCTGATGCTTTCACAAATCAGCAGTTTCCCTTTATCTGCCTTGAGAGTTCTGGCATGATGCTTTTTTACACAACAAAGTACTCAAGATCTAAACCACCTCAACTTCTTTCCTGCAGAAAGAAGGTACCAGAAGGTACCTGCTTTAGCAGAAGGTACTTTTTGCTATATGCAGCAGTGGCTTGGAAAAGAAGTCACCGTACAGCCATCTGTGACAACAAGGCCTATATGTTGTTTGCTAATCCTTGCTAATGTTTCTTAGGAGCTGCAGGAACCCTGGCATATAGAAAGGTGCTGATTAATTGTACCTAAACCTGAAGCAACAGGGAACTTTTGTCCATGCCTATAGATTAAGCACAAAGAGCGAAAAGAGTAATTGTCTGATGATAAACATAATTGGTTTCTTGTGTTAAGTTAATTTTTGAAAGCCCTGCAGCTCATCAGTGCCTGCCCACATCGCGGTTGGTCCCAGCCACTGATTTCACTGAGGTGTCACTGCTCATCATGAGTAAAAGCATTCTTTCAACCATGACAGGTTTCTCAAGGGTGAGACAGTGAATGTAGTAAGACATTCAAAAGCTGATTTGAGCAAAGCTACACCTGCATGTAAGCCTAATTTTTTTAAGGCGCTGGAATTTTTTTTCAAGCTTAATGCTATTGAAATCCTAAATGACCACATGCATCACAGCCTGACAACTAAATACCATTTTTCTGCAGGCTTTCAAGAAGCTGTATTATTTCCTGTCTTCCTGACAAATTTCAACACTGTTGTTTGCCTTGCAGATTGATACATGTGTTCAAAGCAGACTATTAAACTTCCATGGTCGTGAAAATACTCTGTTTTCATTCACGCAGTATTCAGAAAGGGTCACTGAGAATTTGCCCTTATCTGAGCTAAAGACTGTAAATTTTTTTCCCAAGTTATTACTTTAGAAACTTCTAGGTCACTGAAGAAAATGTCTCTAGAGTGGAAAAACAGTGGACAACCACTGACAACCCAAACCATCAAATAAGTGTTAAAGAGATCTGAGGACACCACAAGGGACAGTCATGACCCGGTCCCTGCTGTCCCCTGCAGTCCCAAGTCTCTGCTGTCCCCACAGCTTCCTCCCTGCCCACAGGCCCCAGGTTCCTCCAGACATCCCGGGGGCAAACTGGAGGCACCCCCAGACCCTTTCTGGGTTCTGAGAGAGGATCTGCACCACTGCCCACAGTCCTGAGTCCCATGAGTGCTGCCCCTAATCTCACCTTCCCATGCTTTTGTGTTCTTCATCTTCACATCACCACTGCTGACTTTGGTTTCAGAAATGTTGCAGTCCTGAGCCTGCAGCTATCTACCACACTTCAGCTTGCATAGTTGATTTTGACACTGCTTTGGGTCATCGTTTTATTGGCCCCAGAATAGCATAAAACAGAGCTGAAAAGGCATTTCTGTAAAAACATGTATCCATCCCCTTTTGTCAGGGCAGGATTAACTCCATCTATTTCTGGCTTGTCATTAGGGTGGAGATTTCACAGCCCTCCTAGGGAATCTGTTTGAGTGGCTGTTGGCCTTACTTTGAGAAAACATTTCCTAATATCTAATTAACCTCAAACCTCTTGTCCTTCAGTTTCATCCAGTACTCCATGTCTTACTTAGAGGAGGCAAAGAAAATGTGTATTAGCTCCTCTATCAGTTTTACACACCTGAATACTGACAGAGCATCTTCTGGCAAGGCTCTCTCTCTTCTTTCAAACTTGCCTAATTTTGCATACCTTGCAACAATTCTACCTACATATTACAGTAAAGTACCTGCTTTTTTTCTGCAGCATTCTGACACTGTTGATTCAGGCAGCTTGACATCATGTGTAATCCCCAGGTCTTCTTCTACATGCCTGTGACCTTGCCAGCTTAGTCAATCATGTACTGAATCAGATGATTTTTTTTTCCATCCAAGCATGAAGTTTTACATTTTGCTTCACATTTTTCCCCCTTTTCTCTCAGTTCAGACCCCTGCTCCAACTTGTCAAGATCATTTTGAACTCTCACCCTGTCTTCCAGCATTTTGGAAACTTGGCAGTAGAACTGAATTTAATAAGCATTCTCTTTCTTTCATCTTTCCATTCATTGAAGAGAACAGTGAATACTGCTGTCCCCAGGAGAGGTCTATTCAGTATCAAGCTTTCAATGCACTGCAGCTTCTTTTTATATATGGCTTTCCAATTAGTTTTGTTCCTATTTCACAAGGTGTCTTACATTGATATCTTGTAAAACACTGGAAGAAAGCCTTTTAAAATCACAATGCAATGCATTTCTGGTTCACCTCATTCTCAAGACCTGTTATTCTGTCCTTGAAGGGATGAGGAGTGATTTGAAATTATTTGTCATTGAGATATTTGTTTTCATTCATTTTCATCTCTTTCTCACCTTTTAGGAGCCCAAAAATAAATTGTTTGATTACTTGTTTGGTATTTCTCTGGTTAACTAAAATTATGCTGGCTAGTCTGCAATTCCCTGACTCTCTTATCTCTTTTTTTTTTTTGAAAAAATATTTTAGAATATTCTGCAAGCATCAAGACTGCATTGACTTCCCTGTCTTACTAACCCCACAGAGGAGATAGAAAAGTGCTTTCTTTTCATTTTCTTTGCCAGACCTCCCTAAAGTAAGTTCAGTAAGTAGCCCCAAGTATTACTTTCCTTGTTTTCATGCTTCAATTTTTTTTTTGTCTGGACAATCAAGTTTTTTGGTGGTCTGAGCATCTCATGTTGTCTATTCCCATCTGCTTCTCTGTTTGCCCATCAATCACATTCACTTCCTTGGTCTGGGGCTCACCAGAATAATACCTACCAGCATGTTCCATATACTTACAGTATGCTGGCAGATCACAGAAGGGAATTACAATCTTGCAGTAGCTAAACTGCCTTTTACTGAGAGGAAAAAAAATTGGACATGCTGTGATCAAGTTAGCACACAGAGCAATCACACAAAAACTGACTTCCTTGCTTCCCAGTTAACTAACCCCATCTTGTCCCACCCTTGAAGATTTCATGCAAGATGCTATGTTCAAGAATAGGGAGTCCAGAAACCCTGGTCTGAGGACCTTCTAGTCTGGGGTGGCCTCATGTTGATGTCTTTTGATTTGAACCAGTTCCTCCAGTAACTGGTTCCTTTCTGCACCATCTGTCTGTGGAGATGGCTGAGAAAATTTGTGCACGGGAACCCAAGGCAGTTTTAATAAACTGTATTATTTGCTATGGAAATTCTCGGTGGCTTCAGAGTTGTACATCTAAGAAGGAAACCTGTGGGTCTGATGCCTAAATAAATAGCCCTCTTAAGTATTTCACTCTCTCAGTTCTTTCGGATGGCTCAGGTTCAACAGTGAGTAGATTTAGAGCCACTTCATAAGGGAGGAGGGAGGAAAACAGTAATTAAACAATCTTCTTTTGGCAGTGCAGGCCACGTCACTCAAACTAATGAGGAAGTTTGGTGCCAGACAGGAAAACGTACTGGGAGCACAGGGTTTGCAGCACTCCCTGGCACGCTCAGTCTGCAGATACCTTCACCAAGGGACAGGCTGTACCCGGGCTGAGTTCAGCCCCACTTCTCCTCTCCTGCAGAGCCTGAGGAGGAAGCAAGCTTGGGGCTGTGAGGGGGATGAAAACCTCTAAGATGCATGTGCACACACTTCCAACTATCTAGGAGAGAGCTCTGTGAAGCTATGGTTTGGTCTACCTCTCCAAGCTCACACTCATTTATATCATTCAGAAATCCGTGTTTCTCTCAGAGAGCTGTTGACAAGCCAAGAAATATTGAATAGGTTTCCAAAAGCCAATGTTTGTCTTCTGCTCTTCTGGTCCCTGAGAGCCTGCTTTCAGATCATCCAGATCCCTGGCCCCTTCTGGGTATTTTAGTAACTACCCGGAACAGTAGGTATGGAGATGTTTGTCTGGGACCTAGTGGAGCCAAACCCCTTCAGGAACAACTTCAGGGGCTCTCTGGGGCACCAGCTGGACAAAATATGTTTGAAGGGCATTTGTGTCCAGACTGTATGGGTCCATGCCCTGGACTGCAACCAGCATCTGCCATGGTAGTGCTGACAGCACCCCCACAGGAATTTCCTCTTGGACTTTCCTTCATTTTAGTAGTTCTGCCTGGAAAGCTTTTGTCTTTTGTCTTCGCCCAGAAGTGCTCACTGAGCTCAGCGTGGCTCTTTCCATTGACATAAGTCAACACCCTTTACCAGCAGAGGCTGATATCTGCTTTCTGTTCATGTTGCCAGCTGAGCCACCACTGACGCAGCTCCAGCCAGGGAACCAAGCCACTTTCTGCCACCCATTCCTCTCCTCCTTCTCCCATTGCTGTGCCTTGTCTGAACCTGATGTGCAGCCAAGTCTCAGTGCCCAGAAATTGTAAATCAGGTTGGTTTAGGAAATCATGGGATTTCAAAAATAATATATGTGGTGGTTTGGTATTTTTTTTCCTTGGCTCCTAGTTGTTAAGACTTCAGGACTGTCTTTTATTGGCCTGCATTGTTCTGGATCATTTTTTAATGAAGATAAAGGCCAGCATTGCCTCACTGCCATGGAATAGTATGTTGAAGAAATGACATCGGGTGTGGTGTAGTGTATCAATTCACGGACTCAGTAGCTTTTCTCCCACAGATATGGCACTAGAGCAGTGACTGCTCTTTCTGCTTCCTCCATTCATTTTCCACTGTGGAGCTGAGGGGGACATTTGTGGAAGGTTAGTCACCTGAGACCTCTGATGTTTGTTATCATTGACCTAGTAGAAAACCTGAATTTATTTGGCAAGATGGAAAGTCTTTATTCTGAGGTCTGCATCCATCAAACCCATCTAATTTACTACATTTGGCTTTCTTACTTTAAAAAAAAAAAAAAAAAAAAAAAAAAAAGAAAGGTGTTTCTAGCATTTCAGTAACAAGTTTATCCAAAAATCACCAACCAGTTTTCCCTTTATGAGATATTAGCTTGTCTGTGACTATTCCAGCACATCCTGTAATTTCAAAAGTTTGTGCACCCCGGTCAACACCCCTGGTTCCCAAATTACTCTGGTTTGAATCCTCATAGAATGGGACTACTGGCTTTATTCTTGGCTCCACTTTTGAGCTCTGTGGTTTTAGAGACATTTGAATACCAATATTGATTTTCTCTTTAGCTCATGATGCTGTCCAAAGACTGCATATATAGTTGAACTGCCATCAAATGTAATATTTTTCAAAATCTGTCTTGCTCATTACAGTGTAAGATACAAGGTGAAACCATATTCTCTGTGAGAAGGCTGTGTGTCTTCTGGTATTGGGTAATGGAGCATGCTGAGGATATTTCCATGTTGCCAAAAACAACAATAAAACTAAGAGACAGTGTGTCATATTTCCCTTATAGACAGATCCAACTGTTCTCAAATGCCTGGAAAATCACAAGGGTGAGCAGCCACGATAGTTAGTTCGTCTACAGTATTTATTTGGCTGCCAGAATCAGCTTATATGAACCTTTGGTAGCTTCATTTTACAGGCAGGGAACTACGGAGTAGTGGCCTAAACTGTCTTGAGAGTGCACACTGTGTCTTCCACCTGACCTGGGTTTCTCTTGCATGGAAACAAGGGCAGGGAGGAATGGGCATCAAAGCATTTTATCCCAGTCTGGCCTTGCATGGCAAGTGCTTCAGGACTTTCATGATGAAGAACACCCTGTGATGGACCAAATTTAGGTGACCCCTGAGATCAAGGCAGGCATGCAGTGTGTGCGGATGTGATCCTAGGTTCACATCCCTGGGAGGGACCAGCAGAGGTTGTATAGCACACTGTTTTCAAGGTTTATCCCAGACTGCAAGAGCAATGTTTGATGTTCTTGCCTCTAACCTGAATTTATGGTTTAACTCAGACCCCTAATGTCTTTTCTCTTCTGGAGCAGACCTTTCAAAGGGCTTCTCATTTCACAGATGGCTATGAATTTTGGCAACATAAATGAACTTCAGATTCCTTCGACTCTCCGACCCCAGGGCTCTTGTTGCTAGCAATGTTTTCTGGCTTACAGTGGTTTTGCAGTCTGATGTCTACAGTGGATTATTTCTGTTATATAGCTGCAGTGGGACATGAGGTTTCTCCTTTCCAACATAGAGCAGCAACACAAACTGGAGAAAGGTGTCAGGAAAAATAAGGTCTCCCTGTCTGGTTGACATCTACTGCAGGCAGAGCGAGTGGTGCAGCCAGACTCCTCTTAGAGTAAAGCTTCCATGGAAAGTCACAAGGAGTGGATGCTTCTTCTGAAACTGAGCACCCACTTTGCAACTTGCTACGGGTTTCCCTAGTTTGCCATACCTGTGTGGTGTCATTAGCATTATTTAGACATGCTACAATTTCCTACTCTTAATTATTTCAAGGAAGTGATTCTGCCCCTGTACTCAGTGCTGGTGAGGCCACACCTCGAGTACTGTGTCCAGTTCTGGGCCCCTCAGTTCAGGAAGGAGATTGAGGTCCTGGAGCAGGTCCAAAGGAGGGCAACCAGGCTGGTGAAGGGACTCAAGCACAGGCCTTATGAAGAGAGGCTGAGAGAGCTGGGGCTGTTCAGCTTGGAGAAGAGGAGGCTCAGGGGAGACCTCATCACTCTCTACAACTCCCTGAAAGGAGGCTGTAGCGAGGTGGGAGTTGGTCTCTTTTCCCAGGCAACTTTCAACAAGACAAGAGGGCACGGTCTTAAGTTGTGGCAGGGGAAATTTAGGTTAGATATTAGAAAGAATTTCTTTACGGAGAGGGTGATCAGGCACTGGAATGGGCTGCCCGGTGAGGTGGTGGATTCTCCGTCCCTGGAGACATTTAAAAGAGACTGGATGTGGCACTCAGTGCCATGGTCTAGCAACCGCACCGGTGGGTCAAGGGTTGGACTTGATGATCTCTGAGGTCCCTTCCAACCCAGACAATTCTATGATTCTATGATTCTATGTCCTTCTTTCTTAAGATTTAAGAGAGGCTTGACCAAGAAGCTGTCAACCAGCACAGAAAGTCAAGAAAAGTAGCTTGTTTAACACATTCATGAGAATAGATAAAGCTGAATAAATTATTGATGCACCGTTACCAATGCATCAAGAAAAGGTGTATGCATTGAAGCTTTTTAAAAGAAAAGTGCTACTACCCAGATTAGCTAGTTCTTCATTTAGTTTCAAGAAGACTTGGAAACCAATTCAGAAGAGGCATTTTAATTGATTAATATGGTCCTTTATGCCAGAAATTGCCTGTGAACAGGCTTCTCCACAAATACTTACTATAGCTGAATGATTTCCACAAGTCAACATCTGTGACTGGTAAGACAACTGAAGAACAATACATAAGAGTTCACCATAACTATTCGTTCATGTATCTGACATCCACTATTTGGATTAGTTAGCCAATGTCACATGGTATTGCATGTCTTTTCAGCCATATCTGAGTGCCCACAGGAGCAGCTTCCACACAATGTTTGTTGAAAATACTGTATTTACATGATTATTCACTACTGCCTTGCAGCAAATGCTGTCCAAAATAAAAGCTCCCCTCCACACCATTCAGTTAATTTAATAGGTGCAAACATAGTAAAATCATAATAGACTCAGGACTCACCAAACTTGTCACTTGTAGTTTATATGTTTAAAACATTGTTACTCATATAATATAGCAGTAGCACTTTCTAGAAATATCCTGTTACAGCAAAATGTATATGCTGATGTTAGCATTTGAGGGAAAAGTTATTGAAATACTTTCAGGGGAATGGTTTTTAGAATCTCTGAGTATAATTTGGATCTCTCTCTTCTTCATGGCTAAGTAAATAGGTGTGACCATTAATAAAATTCCTGTTCAAAACATCAGCAATTTTATTTTGGAATTTTTCCTCATTTTCACATTCTTCTCAAAAGACACTGGGTCAATTGCATTTAGGTTGGAGCACGCATAAGTCTGGAGTAAACCTTGAAGAGTTCTGCAAAGACATGTCTCCAGTATCCTGCAGTGGCAGAACTTGACACTTGCTCTGGACATAACTTTTTGGTTTGTTTTTGGTTTTATTTTTTCTAGGTCCCCTTCCCATTCTCTCCACACCCACTGGGGCAGTTGCCTCTGAGTCATCTTGAGAAGTATGTATTTTAGTCACTAGAGGTTTCTGTTCTTTACACTTTAAGTGCTTTTCCAAGGTCCTGGGAGCCTGAAAGCCAGACCTTTAGCTCCACACTGCTGTTCAGGCTCAGCAAACTGCAAGCATCAGAGGGTATTTTCCACCTGTAAGAGTATGGGAGTCCAAACCACTCATAGCAGGGAGCCCACAAAATTTAAGAAAAGCACAAAGCGGGGAAACTGTGAGGACCAAGACAGATTTTTGTCTGATGGCATAAAAATGTCCTAAAGATGTGAACCATCAAGACCTGGGCAGCAACATGTGCCCTCATAGCCCCATTCACATGAACTCAGTAGCCCCTGCCCTGCCACCTCCTCCAGGCACCCCAGTGGGATGGGAAGGGAAAGCCACCCGCTGGACACCTTACCTGCCTGGGCTGAGCAGGGAGAGGGTAGCAGCTTGGTCCCAGCCCTGCTGCTCCTCACCTTTCTTCTCATCTTGGGGGCCACAAGCACCCCGAGACTTCATTGTACATCAGGAGGTACAGGGCAGCAGCTTTTATGGTGAGTTGGGTAAGTACACTGTACTTGGGTGACACAGAGCACATGTTGTCTGTGTTTACTGAGAGACAATGCCCAAACCATCATCCTGCAGGAGACAAGTCCTTGGCTTGGAAGGACACTCGCAGTAAGCCTGGGATGACACATAAGAATGTATTATGATACTCTCAGATCTCCATTTGTAGCTTCATTTTTTAAATGAAGAAACAGCCAAGCTTTGGATTTTATTAATTTTCTGGTGCTGAATGCCACCACATGCATCATTCTGTCCCCTCCTGCTCTTTTGGCAGGTGTTTCACTAGCATCTGTTGTCTTAGCCCCAGAGGACCCAGACCCCTTCATCAAAAGAGAGCAGCGGGAAGCAGACAGTCATATGCTCGTTTAATGAATCAGACATCAGCATGATGTCCATGGCACCATGGCTGTTAACAAAACAATTAATAATGACTGAAAGAGAAGGAGGGGGTAAAAAACCATCAACATGTTCTTGTCAAGAGCTGACTGCCTCAGAGCAATCCAGTTTCATCCTCTGGAGGGATAATTCACCTAGAGGATAATGAAGAAGCAAGGAAGTTTATCTTGACTTGAGTCTTTTTACATTCTCCACTTCGATTTTCTTTTGTGAAACAAAGTGAAATAGTCTCTGTGGAACCACAGTGCAAAACCATTTGTATAATCATGTGCCAGGAGCAGTTGTCTGCGTGTTGTGCTGTCCAGCTCAGCAGACATTTCCAGTAAGGAAATCCAAAGGTCTGCTTCATAACTTTTTCTGTTTACAATTTGGACCTGGGCATAGAGAGAACTGTAAAATTTATTGGGAAGGCAGGTGAGAGCAGGTACTAAATCTAATGTTAATCTAATAAAACTGAGAAATGGTAGCAAAGTTGCATTATTGACTGATTTTTTTTAATTTATTGTGTATAGATATTTGACATTTCTCTGCAACACTCCTGGCTGGCTGACTGTTTTCCTCTTTATATCTGTGCCTTTCACTTCTGCCTTATAACACTTTTCACTTCTCTTTTACGAGTTTCCTTAATTAGCTTAAAGTGAAGGACAAGAAGAAATCTGTGCCAGAAAAAAAGAATTTGTTAGATTGCTCCTTCCAGGATGAGGAAACGCTGCCTTTGATGATGGAGAGGTGTTGGGCTTTTGTTCACTGGAAGATCTGTCAGCAGATGTGATGAACATCTGTCAGATCTGTTCTCCCAGCTCTGAACCAGTCCTGCATTTCCACAGTTAAGTTTAACAGAGCAGCTGTGGATCCTGCAGCTGTACTGAGGACATGTGTTTCTTGAAGACCCATTTCTTGGGTTTCTTGACTAATTGATAAAACCTACAGCTGGATTTCATTGAAAGGGACATTCCCCATCTCTCCCTGCTCTGAGGCAAACAAGTCATGTTGCATCTGTGCTTTGGTTAAAAGAAGAAGCTTCTGCTACTTAAGACTGATTGTACTCACCTAGAAACTCTTCAAAGGCACTCCCATATGTGTGCCTTTGCTTTAGGTACCTCTGGTTGCCATTTCAAGGGCAATGAAGAAAAGGGGACATTTTGCACACTCCATTGATCTTCTCACACAGAACAGCTGCAGAACTAAAGCAAGACTGAACTGGTTATGTCAAAGCTCATGCTGGGCTTCCCAACAGTTGAGATAAAACTAAAGTGTTTGCCTCAAGGAGGGGCAGGTTTGGAGCCATAATGCCTTATGCCTGTCAGAGCAGAGAAAAAGGGTTGCGGGGAGAAAGAATGGTAAGGGATGATCCCTACAGCTGTCACCTTCTCATACGTCCTGTCCCATCCCTCCAGAGGTGGCAGACTTAGCACAGAAAAAATGCACAGTGGCTCCTTGGCCATTTTGCTGTAATCAGGTGTCTCTTGCCTTCCATAACTAGCCCTAGAGCAAGCCTGAAGTCATACTTGTCCTTCTTTGCTGTGTCAGAGAATGACGAATTATTTCAATTAGACCTTGATAAAATCCTCCTGGCACATTTGCATGAGCAGAGCCCGACTGCAGGTTACAGGGCTGAGTGCTGGCTCTCAGGTGTTTCTGCACTCGGCATGTGCCTCACGGATAGGGTGAGGTGGCCTCAAATGGGAAATCCTGGGAGCAGTAGATTTTCAGCAGCCTGTGTCCTGGGGGGCAGCAAGAGCTCTGCTGTGCAGGAGAAACACCACAGCTTTAACCTCACTGTAGAAATCAAGGATTCCTATTTCCTGAGGTGGTTCCTACTCTGCCTGTCTGAGTCCCTGTGATGGCTGCTTCAGGAGGTATGAATACAGATCACTGCCATTTTACCACTGCTAATAGCAAACCATTCCTGTGCTGCTAGGAGTGATGGGGTCTAAAATCCCATTGAACTGAGTCGTTACAGTAACACAGATAAGACCAGTTAAGTTTATAGCACAAGAAAACTGCTTTTAGAAGCATAAATACCTGTATTCCTACAATGAAAAAAAGCTTCGTTTGTGTGTTAGACTTCTATGGATCTGCACTCCCTTAGCATTAAACCTTCCCATATTTTCTACATGAGCAAAATTCTCAAGAGGCTTTTTAGAAATGAGAGCAAACTGTCTGAAGGAAAGCACATCAGGCCAATCTCACATTAAAAATATGTTTTCTCTACAACACTGAAAGTCCCAAATACTCTTTTGCAATCCATTTTTGTGTCTGAAGATGCTTGTTCATGCAGTTAGACCTAAGCTTTTCAATTTAATAAAAAGCTTGGCTGCACCCTAAAATGACCTAGTTTGGTGGCATTTCTTTTCCTGGTCTGTCAGCCTGAAATTTAAAGAGCCTGGCGTCTCCATGGCTGTGCCTGAGGGTGACTGGGACTTGTCAGCAGGTGACAAAAAGTCATTGTATCTGGTTCTCATCTGATCACTGAGGTTAGAGCTATGGGAGGACCATTCAGTGGCTGTCACTGGCTGGAGAAGCACCAAGGATGTTGAAAGGATGGTTGCAGGAGACTGCATGGGTTTTGGCCATCTTCAGTTCACTGTAAGCTTAGCTGCTGGGGAAGATGCCAACTACTGTTTCAGCAGCCATTTGGCAAATTTGGCAGCCCACTCTGGGCCCATCCTGCAGTCTGGCAGTCCCTGACGGAGGCAAGGTAATGACCACCTCAGTAGGTCACAGTGCTGTGTGTGTTCCCCTTGAGACCACAGTGGTGCCTCTGCTCCTGCCTGGCCAAATGCCACCAGCAACAGAGGTGGTGGTTGCTGCGCACTGCTTGGCATCCACTGCTTTAAGTTTTGGAGACTCACGAGCACGTCTCTCTCAGTCTCTGAGATTTTTACAAGCTGAGATCAGCAGGAGACTTGGAGGGAAAGCTGTACCTTGTGTGCCCCAGACAGGGAAGTGAATCACACTGATTTCTTCTGAGGCAACTCTTAGCCCTTTCCTTTCACTCTGTGGTACTTCACATCTGGACTGCAGGAGCTTATTACCAAAAAGAAGGTATTTCTCATACCCAACTCTGTCACCTTCAGCACATCTTTATGCTCCACCCCAGCTGCATGCTTCCCCTCTGTTATTCTTCTGGTATCAGCAAATGGAAAGGTTTAGAGAGGACTGCGGCTGGATCTGACACACAAGTCAGCTATAACCCTGTGGCTCAACGCTGGCAGCCAGACAAGGAGACAAAAAATGAAGAGTATTATTTCCAATTGGATTCCCAGGAGTCCATTCAATTAGAGAGGTTGTTTTTTGTCCTTTTGTGGGCTTCATTAAAGCCTCTATCACTTTTCCAGAAAAAACAATTCCGAGAGCAGATGGGAGTAAATGAAAAAATTATGCCTGCAATGCCACACAGCCCAAAATGAAGTGTCTTAAATTATGTCTGGTGAGTAGCAATGTGCAATTAAACGGACACTTAAGAAGCCTTCACACTGTGAAGTACAAATACTTGACTATTACTTACCGGGTAATCCATCATGAAAGAAAAAACATACACTCTGTTAACTCAGCTGGTATGGAGTTTTACATGTAGACTATAGAGTGACTTAAAAAGGAGTGTTTATGGAGGCTAGCATTAGTGAGTCTGTGATGATACAAAGCAGGAAAACCACAGAAAAAAATTATTCCTAGAGTCATAGAATCATTAGTGCTGCAAAAAAAGACCCTTAAGATCATCTAAGTACAACTGTCAACCCAACATCACTCTGCCCTCTAAAACATGGCCTGAAATGCCATGTTTACACATTTTTTTAACATCTCCAGGGACAGTGACTCCTTTCAGGTGGTTGTAGGGAGTGATAAGATCTCCCCTCAGCCTCCTTTTCTCCAGACTAAACAAGTTCCCTCCGCTGCTCCTCATAACATCTGTGCTCTAGACCCTTCACCAGCTTTGTTTGCCTTCTCTGGACACACTTCAGCAACTCAATGCCCTTCTTGTAGGGGGGGCAAAACCAAACCCAGGATTCAAGGTGCAGCCTCATCAGTGCCAAGCACAGGAGCTTAGCAACAGTTGCATAAAACTTGTAGAAAAGCTCTGAGAAAAGGAAATAGGTTTGGTAAAGACTCTAAAATTTATTTCAGGGGCTTGAAGTCTGAGACTGGAGTAGTGGAGGTCAGCACCCAGTAGAGGTGCCATTACTTGCAAAAATTAAATTCTCCTTAATAGGTACAAGTGATCTAGTGTTACTTGTGACACTGTGGGACTCTGCCTAAATCCCTTTTGAATCTAGCTTCAAAGCCCTTCTAAGGTCCAGAAGAGCTGTTTTGCAGCTCGCAGAGATGGAATGTTTTATTGGAAGAACTCTGCACCCCACCTTCATGGTTCTGTGTGACGTGTCCTTTGTCTCTTACACACTCACACTGACTGGATGTCATGACAAGCTGCCATGGCTGACAGTGAGCTGTGGCCCATCTCTTCTTCCTCACTTTGAGATGAACCTAAACCAAGCAGTTTAGACAGGGAATATGTTTAAGTTATGCACCTTTAACACATTTTGTCCATATTCCTATCATAAGCTTGACTTAATACATTGCGCAGCAAGCTATGGCAGAAAGAATTAAGGTAACTTGCACCTGCTCTGCTGACAAAACTTTCTCTAAGATGCTAAAATGTGAGACTGAAAATGGCCATAGTCTGTTGCATCCCAGGTTGCTACAGAAAAGCTTTTGGATGTCAGAGCAGGACGAAGATGCGGTATCACTCCTTGTGGAAATCAATGTAATTATACTGGTACAAACCCAGGTGAATACTATGCAGTCAGGTCTCCTTGAGCAAGCTCTGCAGTTCAGTGCTCTGTTGCATAGACAAGTCCTGTGCCAAGTCTTCATTGTTCATCTACCGCTGAGCAAAGTAATTTGGCCTTTTGCTAAAAAAGAAGCATACATCTCTGTAATAGTTTCACATGCAGAGAGGGTAAAGAGTGTATATGTGTTACTGTCTGGAGAACACATGAATTAGTTTTCTTGTACCCAGCAAAAAAGTCCCAGCAGAAATCTGTGCCTCTGAAGATGCCACTGACATGTGATCCCTTCCCCGGTTCTGCAAGTGCTCAGAGACTTTCTTCCTCTCTTACCTGGCTGTGTGTTGCTGACATGGGGCTGCCCGGGCATGCAGCATGCTCCCTTTGGTCCCATGAAGTTGCCTTCCAGAAGAAAAGGCCAAGAAAGAGTCTACTGAAATCAGTGAGGTCTTCCGTTGGCAAAGGGAGAATTGCAGCTGTGTGTGCTTTTAGGGTGCTGTACCCCAAGCTCAATTCATAAGATCTCAACAAACATGTCTCTACTTTTATGGGCTTACCCCAAGAAGGAAGATCTGCAGCTGGGTAGACTGGTCCTAGAAGGATACACTTGCTGCTCTCAGTAGATCATCTTGAAGCTTTAGCACTTTTCAAAACTTTTTGCAGTGCATTCCTTATGAGGCCTTTATGTGTCAGAAACCATCCAGCAGACAGGAAATTTGAAGAGAGGCATTAAAAGATGTGCCTTTAGAGGGCAGCAGGGCAGTATCAAAATTTGCACTGAGTGGACTTTCTATGCCATCCCCATTTCGTTTCAGAGAAATATGTGTTGCAGTTTAAGAAGGGACAGCAGCCACCATAAAGCAAGAAAAGGGAGCTGCTTATTTTTGGCTGAAATTAGCAATTGGTACTGGGAGATGGAAGAAGTTTCCAGGACAAATGTAAATCGCCTCTGATGAGACCAAAGGCTCCTCGGCTGCCAGGGTGTTCCCACTGAGGAAGGGAATGTACCCTCACCCACAGCTAATTGCAGTGACATTCATAGAAATTTTAGCCCAGTCTCTTCAAGGAAATCACTCCTAGGCAGCAGAAATCCAAAGTTATTTAAAGAAACAATGTATAAAGAGGAGGAAAACATTTATTCTGTGCATCTAGCTAGCCAGCTTCTCCGGTTTACATTAGCCAAGACTTTGAGGAAATACCTAAAAATGGAGGTTTATAACTGCATTAAGTCCAACAGTACATCAGTGAGCATCATAGTTATTAACACTTCATACCCTGTTTCCCTGCCTTTGCAAGCTTATTCCATGTGACCCAGAAGCTTTGGAACAGTTGCTGTAAGTCAATTGTTCAAAGAGATGACAGGTTACATGGCAATGATATCATAATTTTTATTAAATCTCTGAAACTGGCACATTGCTTGCTGTTGATTCATTTAGTAACTCTTGTCTTGAAGTGAAACAGATGGAATTAGCACAAATACAGTGTTGTTCAGCACTTGGTGAAAAAAGGTGTTTTGTTGCTAGGAAAGGAATTTCCAACAGCACATTTTTAAAACAGAAATTAATGTTTTACCCTTTAGATGTTGTGATCCAATGTCCTGTGTCTCTAGAAATTCACTTCTCTCCTCAGAGCAACAAATTCCACTTGTGGAGTCCAAACTTTCCTGTCTGTTTGGGAGCTATGAGAATACAGCATACAGGAAAAAGTGAAGCTCATCCAGAAACCAGCCATTCCTCAAATGTTAAGTCTGGATATTGATTGTCTCCATGATGAAACACCTCTGCAAAAACAAACATCCACTGCTGGTGAGGAATCCAAGCCCTGATCCATGGATATCTCAGTGGGATAACTATTGGCCCATAGTTGAATGTGGCCAACAAAATGTACTTGTGAAAAGACCTGAAAGAAGTCATATTACTCCACTCTGGGCCATTTGAATAATGATTGTGTAAAATGTGTACGTCAAATCTGATTATGCTTTCCAGAGCTGAGCACAATGAAGCTGCTGACAGGACACAACAGAGGCAGGAAAATGCTTGCTATGTGCCTGCTATGTTGAGAAGAAGTCAGGTGAAACATACATATACACGCATGAGATTTACCTTGGGAACTGGAGATTTGACTCTGATACTTCCATGGGGTTGTGCAGCACTGAGAGAGTGTATGTGTGTGCTGGTGCAGGCCACCTGAACAGCACTGCTTTGTGGTAAATGACAGTCACTAGGAGGAAGAGCTGGTCACTCAAACGCTTTCTGAAGCAAGTCCTGCTGAGAACGTATCACCAGCAAACTAAAACCAGAGGGAAAGATCATATCCCATAAAACCCCATAACATCCAAGTTATTGCAAGCAAGCCTGTGGAGCCAAGGTGTTCACTGACCATGGCAAGTGGAGGTGCAGGGCATCTCACTGAGCTGGGTTTCAGTGTCAGTGAAAACTCAGCTCTGCTGAGGAAGCCCTCACTGCCCAGCTCAGCAGGGATGGCTTTGCTCCCATGTGCATCCCTGCCCCAGGGGCACCTCAGCAGCTGGCAAACTGAAGCTGCCCTCAAAGTACATCCCCCTCTCTGTTTTCTGGCCATACTAACAAGGCAGCTGCTCAGATGGAGAACTGCAAAAACCCCTCCTGCTTGAAGAGGCTGGTGAAACCAGGGCCCAGGGGTTTGCTCCAACCCTGCCTGGTATGGGGCAGCTCCAGCCCATGGTCCTGCTGTTGTGCATGCAAAGAACAAGCTCATGGTTTTAACATGTGGACAGAGGGTTTGCCTTACCCACCAAAGTGGAACAGGGCAGGTGTGGAAAGGGCTTGTTTTCAGAAGAGTGGTCTTTTCCCTGTGTGCAAGATGGTTGGCCCTCCCAGACCGAGACACCTCTGTGCATGGCCAGCAGCACCAACCCAGGTACCCCTCC
Organism: Florisuga fusca; assembly: GCA_038090715.1. NCBI lineage: Eukaryota > Metazoa > Chordata > Aves > Apodiformes > Trochilidae > Florisuga > Florisuga fusca. Next base: position 32,215,456 of record JAAWXA010000001.1, read on the forward strand.
AAGCATCAGGGGCACTGACAAAACACACCAGAAAGAACCACCCTGGCACTCACACAAGTTCTGCATGGGACAGCAGTGAAATCCTGGCTGCCTCATACCACTGGGCTTGTGTGCAAAACTGCCCATAAACTCTTGTAACGAGACAGCTCATCAACACCTTTCCACATGCCTTCTTTCTCTCAGTCTCCCAGGTCATCTCTGTTCCCTGAAGTCTCAGGCACTTGAACAGCATTAACTCTGCACCTGGTGGCTCATCTGGTGCCTTCTCAAAACCCACCCAGATCCACTTACACCTCAAGAGCAGGAGCTGTAATGCAAAGAGCTTGATGGGGGTTGGCCCCCACAGGAACATTTCCATTACACTGTTACAGTTCAAAAGGCCCAAATGAAAAAAGCAAAATTAGGCCTCTGGCATGAGCCTGGCAGATGCATTGGAGGTCTTCTGCAGTCCTGTGGCATTTGTAATCACTATTGTTGAATTCAGTGTGCCTGAGCAAACCAGCCGACACTGGGTCTCAACACCGAGCTTGCCAGGGCCTGATTTAACAAAAGAAATCTTCAGAATGCCTCAAAACGTTGTCATGCCCAGCAAAATACAACATTGGTCTCATGCGAAGGGAGAAGAAAGCAGCAGTTCCCAGAGCAACCAGCCCAGTAGCAACCAACACACGAGTGCTGCAGGTGTGTACAGCCCCTGATGGCAGAGAAAACCCCCTGGCTCAGCCCTGCTTACTGCCCCATGCCATGGTGCTGCCCCACTTGCTTTCCTGATGGCTTTTGACACAAGGTAGTCACAAACTCAGCACATAGCAGCTCTGTTTTGCCACCCAGGCAAAGTAAAGCACAGCTTGAGATCTGGCCCTGCATGGGAAATTACCTTTTCTGCTCTGGTAAACTGCTTCAAACAGAATCAAAAATTGTCTTTCCTGTGAGGAATTCCTACATATAAAATTTGTCTCAAGGCAGGCAAACCCCATGAGGGAATATGCTCACCATATTAACACACTGATATCAACAGGAATCATTTATGCCCTGACACATTGCAGCTTCTCTTTGAGACTGTATCCAAGATGTCACAAGTTTCATTAAAAAAAAATACAGCTGCATTTTGCTTGGACATCTTTCTTTTCTGCCATGAAGCTGGACACTTCAAGACCCCGAGGCAGCAAAGCACTTAATTGCTTTCCTAACTCCAAGTACCTGTGTACTGTGATAGTGAGCACTGGTGGGTGGCTTCACTGAGCTGAAACTGTTTTCTGCACTTGGAAAGGGTCCCAGCCTCCCTTGGGCTGTTGCTTGCTTAACAGCAAAGTCTTCTCTCCTGTAGAGCTGCACCTGTACAATTCAGTCAGATTTAGAAGTGAAAGTGATTTTAAAATGTATGCAGACTGACATATCCAATGTGCCTGATGCAGCTGTGCAGGCAGGGCCACGACTGTGGTGTGGCCAGCACCCTGATGCTGCTGGGCACCCTAGGCTGGGACTGTTCTACGAGGAAAGTGGAGCAGGGTAAGGAGGTAGATGGCATCTGGCACCTAGGAAAGGGAGAGGGGAAAAGTAATACAGAGGCAGGGGAAGGGAGAGCCATGTGGACCTCTTCAAGAGGACAAGGAGGTGCCTGGAGCTGGTGAGGAGAGAAGTAGAAGAAAGTTGCAATTGAGATGCTGTGGGAAAAGAGAGAATGTCTGAGAAAGTGAAGTCAATTTGGCAGGCAATATAAAGGCCTTTTCTTTTCCCGTCCAATTACTGGTTACTATTACAATCCAAAATTAACTGCTGTTGTCCAAGACAATTATAGGAATCATTGAAGCCATGGAGAATGAGCTGTCAGACTGAAAACCTGTCAAGACCTTTCGTCTAAGGAAAAGAGCAGGAGGAGACTCAGGCTGGTGGAAGCCACTCTGCAGGCAGCCCCAGCAAACAGTCAGGGCTTTCCTCTGGCGACAGGCTGGGAGTGTGTACTGGAAAGGCAAAGCCAAGAGGATTTTTGCCCAATATGGGTGGCAGCTTGAACTTGTCAAGCTGCTGGATGGGCAGGTTTAGGAATAGCTGAGTTGGCAGGCACTACTGCTGTCCCAGCCTCCTTTGGCGACAGGGTTTCCATACTTCCCTAGAGATGCATGGTGAGGTAACATTAGATGGCCTCCATTTGTATAGCTGGTTGTCATCCTAGTGCAAACTGTCCTCAAGTGACTTCATCCAGTCACATCAGCTGGACAGTGTCACTAGCTGAGCAATGCAAGGCAATGTACTTTAGATGCATTTCAGCCTACAAGAGTACTGAAATGCACCTTGGGGTGGGAAGAAAAGTCAGGACATACTCTATGAGATGTGTGAATAGACGGACTGTGCATGTTGGAATGAACATGCTCTCTTTCAGCCAGTCTCACACCAGCCAGAAGTCAGTCCCATGGCCTGTACCTGCCAGATAAGATGTTCAGCAGTGTGTATTCCACACAATGCATCAGATTGCCTGCAGTGTCAATGACTCCTTGCAACCAGACCACAAGCCACCAGTTCCATCCCCTCCCTCTTCCCTGTGTTTGGCCTACATATATTCCCTCTCGTCTGGGACATGGAATAGGATTTGAGGAATATTTACTGCTTAAACAATCCACACAGCTGTGTTCTACTTAATAGAGAAGTTTTACGTGGAAAATGTGTTGTTTTTTTCCATTATGCTTACTTCTCACAGTTCTGCCTGCCAGTTGTATTTTTTTTTGCTTTCAAGCTCCTGACAAGCCTCAGCATCTGTTCTGGGCATCCGGGCCATTTGCCGATTCTTTTAAAAGCAAAACCCACAAAATGCACTTCTTGTAAAATGATTGGATGTCTCCCAGGGTTGGAGTCAATTAGTGAATCAGGCCTTCAATGTATTGACATGATGTTGCAAGAAGAGTAGGTTGAGGTCTTGTCCAAGGCTACCACAAGTTCTCCTGGGCTAACCTGAGCAGCTGTCTTTCTCCAGGCACTGGGAAGGGAGTAGAAAAGCCAGTCCTAGTAAATGGCAAGTAGGAAAACTAGTTTTGAATATTGCTGTCAGTCTAGCTGCTCTTTAAACCTATGTTACAGCAAAGTCTCCTGATGTGGAAAACAAATCAAATTTTAACAAGGCAAAATGGCAAGCAAAATCTCTGGACAAAATCCTGGCAGAATTTTCCAGCTGGTAATGCTAGAACCTTATGTTTTATGGTCAGAAAGAAAATTATTCAGCAGCTGTCTGGGATCTAAGCCAAAATTTTGTGACAAAGACTGTCACTCCTGCACTGTCCAGCCAAGTTTTTCCTGTGCAGCTTTTCAATGGTTTTGTTTTCCATGGCTCTCACACAGGGAAGAGCACACCTTACCTACTGCTGTTAATATCCACGTAGACAAGAAAGTCCACAATAAGCGATTATCTACTGCTGAGCTTCTCCCAGCGACGGCTCAGCATTTCTTCTGGATAGTGAAGTTGAAGGTTTTCCCAAGGAATGCACAGAGCTCTGCACTTTTACCACTGCTAGAGATGTTGTGGGGCATGACATTTTTTTTCATAGTAATGACAAGTCTGGGAAAATGCACAATATGATGAAATGTGATTGCAAAAGCAGTTTTCATTTCATCATTAGCTGTGTGGCACTGTTGTCTCTTCATTCTGGGTCACAGTCAACTTTAGGGACAAAAGGAACTGGCAATTAGCGTGTTGGGAACAGAGGCATGAACCAAAGGTTGACCAGGACCCCTCCCATCCCTGTGCAGATTTCTCTTGAGAAAGCCAGGGGTGGAGAGATGGAAGGGCAACAGTTGTCTGTGTAACCACCTTCTTGTCACCACTGGCACAGCGGCAGAGCACACATGACAAAACCCAGCCATGTGCTTCCTCAGCAAAGTGAATTTGCATCAAAATGGGAAGTAAATAGGAATCAATCAAACAACTTTTTAGTGTATCTATCCCTTGGCCTGAATATGAGTCCACTAACCAAGCTGGTTTTTTGTTCTTCTTTTTCTCCCTTTTCACCAAGTTATTCTTCCAACAACATTTTTTCTCGATCAGTTTTTCCCTGTTTAATCATGGTAGTGACAACAGCACTAAGATAAATACGTTTTCAGACTTGGACTGGGGTGGTATCTTGAATTCCCTTTTGCTGCAGACAATTGCATGACTTCACCCACTGGCCACACAGCAGAAGGCTGAGTGGCTGCCAGCCAGCAACATCAGACAGCAGCAGCTCCCAGTTTGCTTCTGGCACCCAGAGAGCTTGAATGCAGCAAGGGATGCAGGATGTGGGATGCCTATGGCAAGAAGAAAACCATGAAAAGCAGGCCGGGGATGAGCTCTACCCTCTACTTCATCCAGCTAGGGGGACTCTGGACAGGTTTACATGCATGTGGCAAATTTGCACACTATTTGGGTAGCCACAGCTTGACATGCATGCAGACACACAGTGTGCGTCATACGCTGCCCCAGGGAACTCTAATGTGGAGTAAAGTCTTGATTTTGGTCCCTCTAGCACATCCCTGCCAACTATTCCCTGCCAACATTCTGGCCTCTCAAGTGAAGAAAGGTAAGGAAGCCCCGCTCAGAACAGACCCACATGGCAGGCAGCTTGGCGAGTATGAGTAACACAGATTCTTTCCTCCAGGTTTCAAACTTAGAGATGGCAGAAGAGCAGCTCCAGTTTTATATAGTTTCCTTGCAACTCTGAAGCGAGGGGAAATGCCCATCTCTATTTTAACTTCATGAATTCTCTGCTGCTGGATGGACTGAGGATGGCGATGGTATCTTTGACCTTGCCTTCTGCTTTTCTGTGGCACGTCTGTGGTAATTTTTTTGACTTCTGTTTTCACTTGATGAAGGCCTGGAGTTTGCTGTAAGGTATTGGGCAGTATGCTGTGCTTGTCCTTGTGTGGCATGTGGGGTCTGCCAGCCCTCCCAGCACAAGCCTCTTAGCCCTGGCCACCAGCTGGCCCTGAGGAGGGGATCCAGCATCCCAGGTGGTCTTTGCTTAATTACCCAAGCTAACAGAAGATGTGAGTTCCACTGTTTCAAGGTGCCTCAGAGATTTACCAAGGCAAATCGAGTTGACTATTACCACCCGAGTTTGGGAAAAAGAAGACATTTTTATAGAGAGCATTGTTTTTCTCTCCCAGATTTCATTTCTTTGTTTTCAGACTCTTCCGCCCCACTGGAGCAATATGATGAAGGTTTGTTTGTATTGAGCCAAACTCAAGACAGCTGAGGCAGCATTTTTCACTGCCGCTAGTAGACTTCCTTTTTTCTCTCCTACTTATTTCTAAGAAAATCTCCTTAATGAGAGAGAAATATTGCATCAAATTTTTTGCTTGGCTTTTCCCTGCTGATCTTGTTGTCATTGAAAGCTATGCCATATGTGTGGCCTGGTAGGGTATTTCACCTCCTTCATTTAGTGTCAATTGCCACCTCAATAGCATGTCACTGATATGTGGTCCCCTGACATACCTGACTTTCTGAATCTCTGTCTCTTCCTGAAGTGGAGACTGAGCAGTGCCCACTGCTTGGACAGTGCTAGGCCAAATGCATGTTGTAACAGGTATCACCCAAATGCAGAAAATAAATCATACTAAATTATCAAATGGCTCACTCTGTACTCTTTGCAATCTGATCTAAGGCTGAATGTCGTGTGTAAAAATATGAAACAACCACAGAGCACAGAAACCAAAGTCTCCCTGCAAATGAATACTCATAAAAAGGCCAAATCTAAGAGGAAAGTTTGCATGTTCTCTTCTCTCAACTTCCCTTATAAACTTTTAAATAAAAAAAGCAAGACGTGTAGTTTCACCTGATAAACTTCAGCTTTTCCTAGGGATTTCAAGAGGTCACAGACTGCTCTGGAGGGGGACATAACACAGCACAATTAAATGAAGTATTAGGAAAGATTTCTTTTTCTGCACTCCATTGTTTTCCCACAGAAAACCCATTGCAAATGGAGAATAAAGAATAACTGAAACTTTGAGTAAATAGGTGAATGAACATATTTAAGGGAAACAGATGCCTGGAATGAAAGAGCTGTTGGCATGCCTGAGTTTTTTCAGAGATCTTCCACCCACAAATGTGCAAAATCATCAGCTCCACCCACAAGAGTAGCTAAAAGAGTTTACAAGCCATTTTGCTACAAGGGAACTCAGAGCCCTCATGCAGAAGACATCAGATCCCAGCATGAAATTTCTTCATATCACAGTGTGATCAGAGTCAGTAACTATATAGAAATGTGCATAATTCCAAATTGTTCTACGTGTCAACAAATTATAGACACCATGCTGATGATGTCTTTCTGGTGCCCCTGTAACAAAATATAATTTATAATTCAACAGAGCACTGTCATTTCCAATCCATTCTCCTTCATGTTTTCTTTTCATATCCAAAGCATAAAGTGAGAAGGGTTTAAATCTGGGAAAGCTGAGTTTCTTTTTTTTCCTATACTTAACTTTCTCATCTTTACTTCAAAGACCTAAATCCTAACTGCTTTGAAAATGGAGCTTCTTGCATCGTTTAAATAGGAGGGACTCATAACCTGGTGAACTAAATGATTCTGTTTCTAATGTGGATGTCACAAAAAAAAAAAAAAAAAAGAAAAGAATTGATGACAAATACTTAAAATTGCTTCAGTGAGTTACTGATGTCAGCTTCACAGAAAAATACTTTAAGTGCCTGCTGACAAATAGTTTTCATGGCAGAAAGTATTTTGATGGGTATACAACCATGGTGTAAGTTTGAGTGAGACCTTTCCTTGCTCTGTATTTGGAAGAAAAGGACAGATACTAAAGTACATTTAGTACTAATGTATGTTACTAAAGTAGCATACTGCACAAACCCACCAGTTTTTGCCTAATATTCTAAGAGTACCTGCTTGATTTTTCAATGGCTTTGAGTACTAACTAGGTTAGAAGGGGGATAAACCAGAGGTGTTTCGTAAAAAGAACTGGAACTTTGCAGTCTGCTCTGTAGGTATGATCTGCACACTGAGGTGCTCCATTTCGGCTAAATGGAACCAAGGCTGTAGGTCCCATCTCAGTCTCTATCACTGGTTTAGACCTGGCCTGTGTCAGTTTGAGTCCAGTAAAATTCCTGGCACTCATGCAAGAAAATATCCGTGCAAAACACTGTGTAGATTTAACTAAACTTGACTAGTATCATTGGTCTGTCTTACAACAGTTCTTTTGTAGTCAACTGACAGCTCTTCAAATCAGACGTCTGTTGACTATGGACATAGACTTGGTGAGAAGGCATCATATTTTGTCAGGGATGACTCTTTCCCCAAGATTCACAAGGTATTATCAACCCCCCAGCTTGTCATTATCGTCTTTTTTTTTTAATTAGTTCCTTAGCACTGTCATGTATTTTACAGTTACATTAGGACTCTGCTTTGACATCAGGGGACCCTTCAGAAAGATTCAGCCTGGCCAATTAATGTATCTCTGCACCATCCTGAAGTCCATGTAGATGTTCCCCTGGAAACCCAATTTCCTGATATAGGAGAACAAAAATGGAACTTACATAAAATATTTCTTGAAATTTAATCCCTGGCTATATTTAGTTCTACATTACCTTTGCAAAAACTCAGTAGAAACTTCAATTACTCCTCGCCATCCCTGCCAATGAAAAGAAACCAAACCCAAACCTTAAACTATTCTTCAGAATTTCTGTTCAAGGGTTTGGCAGGGCTAAGTCTTGCTACTGAAATGTAACCATTTCCAAGTGGGGGATAGCTTACTACTACTGTCTCCTCTAGGACTGTGGAAGGTTTAATATAATCAGGGAAGTCCAATCAATATCTATAATTTTTTGTTATTCTTCCAGCTCTAATTTCATTTTCTCCTTTCATGTGAAAAGCCACTGGGCAAAGCACAGTGTATGACTGGCCTGGTGTGCCTTTTCACATTATTGGAAAACATAATCAGACCAGAAACTATTCAGGGAGAATTAATACCAACCAAAAAGAAAGGCTTACCATGGAGATCATCCAATAGAAACATCCTTATTTTCTCACAACATTTTTATATGTTATTAAATTCATATTCATGAGTACTGTTGAAATGTTTTTCACTGACATTGCAACTGATGTTTCTCTTACTGTTTTAAAGAGTTTGATCGATTACCAAGCACAGTAAGTTCCCTGTAATTCCATATGTGTTATGAAAAGGAAGGTGTTTTACCAAGGTTTGGAAATTTCTGTTTACCACAGCCACGTGTTGACACAGCCCTCCCAACTTTTGAATACACAGTGGTTCTTTTTCTTCTTCCCTGGAAGGCCACCTGGTCATAGCTGAGGTTCCTTTGGTCATTGTGCTACTGGTGCATGTGAGGACTAACACTGATTGCACACATTTGTGAAAAATCAAGGTTTGGAAAGGAATGAAAGAAGAGTGAGCTCTGTCCAAGGCTGTGGATAAGTTTGTGCCCTGAACAGCCCTCCTGAACTAGGTAGTTTGCCATGCAAGGAGGGTTCCCTGCCTGGTTCATCCTGGGTAGTGCTATTCCCTGCAGACCATTCCTTCAGCATGGGCACCAGTGCTTCACTAACTGTGAACAAGAATGCCAGAACTGATCCTGGAATGGATGCAAAGCTCAACACGTATCTGCTTTGTTAGTTCTGGACCACACTAGCTAACATCTTTGAATTCTGACTAGTGATTGTGTGCTATAAAGTGTATTGAAGAACAAATACATCCCTGAAGTGTAACACTAGCCCTCTTGTACCTCAGCTCTGGTGTTCACCCATCTCTATCGCTCCCCTGAGCTATCTTGGGCATTTACACTTGCACCCTAGTCTCTAATACTCTATGCAAGGTATAGTCAGTCCAGCCTGCCTGTTTTTCACAGTCTCACAAAGCCGTACAGGACTGCTCACTGTAGAGCTGCTCCATACTTGACTGCAAAGAAAATGACTTAGATAAAACAACTGCTCTCTATCCAAATCATAATTCACACTGAACTCATCATGTTCTGCCTTCTCCCAAGTAAAAACTGGTGCCAAAGTGTGAATGGTACTATTGGTGTCCAGGATTTCCTTCGGTTACTCTGATCCTTTATTGCATGGATCCTTTATTGCCCATACCAGTAACATATATTTAAGAATATGTTGTGTGAGAACAGAAGGTGGTATTAAGCGGGGCGTCAAGGTAGTCTTGCTTATCCTCTGGGAACTGTACCATGAGACTCCTGTCTTATTCTGGGTCAGATGTCCCAAGCTGGGTGGTATGAACACCCTCCACCCCTCCCTTGTCCAGGAAACACTGGGTTCCCCTCCTGCAATTTATTAACTAATTCCTGTGCCAGGTGCCATTGGCTGCAGCTAAGGCCTGGCTCAAATCTCTTTAAACTAATCTGTGACTCTAAGTCCTGACCCAGCATTCATGGCCTCACTATATACAATCCCAGAGTGCTCTTTCTAGGCATTAAGTTCTCATAAGAGCTAAATCCTGGCATGAAAGGACTTTGCAGACTGTAAAAGAGAGCATGGACCAACTCAGTAAAATGAATGCTGGTCTTAATGAATAACAGCTTATACAGCGTTCCAGATTAACTTAGAGAGCTTATTCTCCTTGTACTGGGCTGAATGTGCAGGAATTCACATCAATTGCTGCCACATGACCTCCCAGCACCACATCCACTGCAATTCCTGTTACTAATGTTGTGCCAACAGGTAGCACAGTTGCTGTATTGTCTCTTCCAGACCTTGGGAAATGCTTGTCTTTGAGGTTTGGATAAAATAGCAAGGAAAAGAAAATACAATGGTAACTGGGATGCGACCACCAAACTATGAGTAGTTTACTGTTTTATGGTATTACACGTATAAGTATGACCTCATACTGTTGACCAACAGTTGTAAACCAGAGGAATGTGAAAATGTTCATGGATTTTGCAAGAGCAAGAAGAAGGTTGTGATGATTAAGTGTGGTCATAGGCAGCCCATAACTGAGCAGAGCACCTCTCTACTAACTATAACCATCTTCTCAAGGAGAAATGGATTTGGCCTTCATTTTTCAGCTGCTTCTGGAGATTCTGGATGATCTTTGTGGCCTCACAGCCCTCTGTTACTTTGGTCAATTTTCAAAATAACATTTCTCATATGAAAATAAGATCTATTTTTATCTATAAATATGAATCTTGAGAAGTATGGAGCAAACATACAGCCTGATAATCTCATAAACACCAATGTGTGTGAGCTTAGACAACATGAAGGCAGCCAAAGACGGATAGATGCAAACCAGTCCTGGCTCTTGGTCTAGCCTAGGGAACCATGCTGGTATAAACCTCCCCTGGTGCAACTTCAGGCCATTTCCTCTAGTCCTATCATTATTTACTTGAGATAAGAGGTCAGCACCCACCCCCCTACAACCTCATTTCAGGGAGAATTGTAGAGAGCAATAAGGTCTCCTCTCAGCCTCCTTTTCTTCAAACTAAACATTCCCAGTTCCCTCAGCCTCTTCTCATAGGGCTTGTTCTTCATACCCTTCACCAGCTTGGTTGCTCTTCTCCCACCTTGCTCCTTGATGTCTTTCTTTTAGTGAGGGGCCTGAACTGAACACAGTACTTGAGGTGCAGCCTCGCCAGTGCTGGGTACAGGGACATGATCACTTCCCTTCTGATGCCACACTATTCCTGACAAAAGCCAAGATTTTCTTATAATCAAAAAACCAGAGGGTCAGCAAGCACCTCCTGCTGTAAAAATAACTTGATATTGCTGAGTCTGCTGCAGGGCTGTTGTTCAGCAAGGCATCCTCCTCCAAGGGCAGTATTTGCAGTGTCCACATTTTTTCCTAGGTGTTGGTCCTGCTTTGTAAGACTGGAGTGGGGCTAAAAGGCTTACTAAATAAGACAAAAAGCAAGAAGAGGTAGAAGCAACTGAATAAACAAAGAGTTTAAGAGTTCTGAGGAATACACAGAGGAAATGGAACATAAAGAATGTCAGAGCAAGCAATAAAAGAAAGAATATTTTGAAGAGCTATAACACATACAGAATATCTACTGTTACATCCCAAGTCTCTGTATTTGAGAACCATAACTGATCATTAGGAGCAGTTTATCAGTTGCAGGGAAAGGAAGCCAGCAAAGTAATTCTTTCCATGCAAAACTCTGCTGTCTTTTTCCCTGCAGAGATTCTTTCTAAATATTCTGAAGTGGTCTATTTGAGAGAGTTGCTTCACAGTGACCATGTCAGGATATGAAAGGTGTGAAAGATGTGAAAGGGCATGATATTGTTTCCATTTACCAGCAGTGGAAACAGGTATATGCCTGGCTTCACTTCTGCTGCCCAAATGGAGGGATGGGAGACAGGTTTACCCTACATTTCTGTGCATCAGTCTATATGATTAACATAGATCGGGTACGCTCAGCAACTGAAGTAACACAGTGGTGAGCTCTGCTCCTCTTTTTCCAGGTTGTTTAAGGTGATAGTCACAGCTGGGTCAGGCTTCAGGACAACTTCAGTGTGAGACAAATGTATAAGAGCAGGTTTAAATACATGCTTTGCTTCTGGCATCCCACCACATTCTCCTGGCTGTTGAAATATTTATGGGGAAAACAGACTTATGAGTTGAAAGAGAGAGATAACGAGCTATAAAACTGCTGATTACCAAACAGACTCATCCTCCTTTGGCTGACCTGAGTTTCCCCCATTAACTTCCACAGATAGGTTTTAGTCCTACTGGCATGGAAATGTCTGCAGTCCAAGATTTCACTTGTTTGATGAAATGGGAATAAACACCTTCAAGCCAAATGAGATTTGTCTTGTCGTTACTGTCCTTTCCAGTTCAGAAAGGTGTGGTATAATAATAAAGACCAGGTGGGCTCTCCACAAATGCTTAAGCTTGCTTTACAAGTCACAGAACTTTCCTGACTTAACATGCCATACCCTGATAATTTTTTTTTCTTTGTGTGTGTGTGTGTGGCAGGAAAAAAAATGCTTTTATTGACAGCGGAACTCCACCAAAGTTCAAGCCATAAATTCCATGTGGCAGCCAAAACCACTGAGTGAGGGAGCCCATCTTGCAAGGATTTAGAGAAGAGATGTTCTGGGAACTCAGATCTGGGATGCCTGGAAGGTGCTGGCAATGTGATGCAGCCCAGTTGAGGGCTTTCAAGATGTCATGAATTGTGCTCCAGAGGAGAGATGGAGGGAGAATCGTTGTTTCTGAGGGGCAGGTTGATAAAACTGACAAAACTGTTAATTTCAAATATCAGTCTGAGGTGCAATCCTAAAGCTAAGGAATACTGTCCTGGGATCAATTCAGAAGGTCTTTTGTATTATTGAAATCTGTCACATGGTTACTTTTCCCCTAAAATCAAGAACCTCCCTATTACAGCTCCACGTGGTCCTGCAGGCTGCTGCACACCCTCTTGACAATTCTCTCTCAAATTGTACAGGGTTATGCCACAGGAGCAGAGAAGCCTTCATCTATAAACTAAGGGAATATCTGCATCAGGGCTGAAAGGGACAGGTGGCAACACCTGTCTTTTAAGAAGGGTTGATGTGGTCAGAAAGAAATTGGAATGAAACAGAACCATTGAGGACCATGAGTACCCCCACCTGCTCCTGCTGGCACACAGCAGGTAGAAGGAAGGCAACTATACATTGTTTTTTGTCAAAATCTCACTTGTACATACCTTCTGAAACTTGTGTAGCAGGTGCATGTTCTTTCTGGGCTGGCATTTGCAGAAGCAGCCAGAACCAAGCTGGACACCAGACCCATGCCAGGGGCAAACCCCTACCACTCCCTGCCTCTAGTTATCCTCAAGCCTCACAGAAGAGCTGCTGCTGCTGCACAAAGCTCTCACATCCCCACATGTCCCTGTGCAAAGAGAAAAGTTTGTGGGTAGCTTGAATATTTGACTCCATCATCCCGAAGATTCACTTTCTAACATTTGAAATGGCATTTCCTTTTGAAAGAACTGGTAAGTTATTTGAGAAGAAAAATTATTTGGAAGCATTTTTGAAAGGTCAAAAGCAAAATAAACATTTGGAAAATAAAGAATCTGCTCACCCAGTCTGAAATGTTAATTTCCTTTGGATTTTGTCTACAGATTTTTTTCCAGGGCTTCAACATTTCTTCTTTTCTGGTCAGAAAAGAATGTCAGATCCTAACAATCCTTGTGAGGCTGGAGGATCTCTTCCAACTCGGACCTTCTGTGCATGCATCATTCATATGAGAAATGGACCCTTGGACCACAAACCAGCTGAGCAATTTGCTTCCAAAAGAAACCACCGCCAGAGTAGAAAAAGATGTCAAGAACAAAAGTTATTGTCTCATGTGATAAAGAAAATCAGTATTGAAAACAACTTCCACTGTATTCCATTTTCTACAGCTCAAAACCAAACATCCCACTCTCTCCCCTGCAGGGTTGACCTAAAGCTTAACTTTCTCTCAGTTATGTGTCACTTGAAATCTGTGACTTTTACACTTCCTGTAGTTTCTCTGACTTAGCCTGTCAAGTCCAGAGGGGCAGGGGTGCACTTACTATCCACTCTGAAAAGCACAGCAGGCTACTGTTCCCTGATGCAGGCACTACACCAGCACAGATAATAAATACAGAGGAATGCACCAAGCCATACAAGAATTATAACTTTGGAGTTTTCTCTTTCTGTTTTTCTCATTGCAATTTTAATGTAGTCATTTAGAATTTGGCATATTTCACCCTTGCTGCTCATTAAATACTCTCAGATCAGCAGAGACGTAGAACTGATGAACATGCTTAAAACAAGAAGGAGAAACTGTTTGCCAAACAGATGCAGAACATTATTACTAATTTCTTGCTTTTCATTATTCCTCTTCCAGTCAAGAAAAAAATCAGATAACTGAAGTCTGAAACAGGTAAACAAATCTTATGGCATTTGGATTCTGAGATAAAAGAGAACTCGTGCCTGCCCTGCAGTCATCCTGCAATTTGCACTTCAGCCTTAACCTGCTTACTGTCCTTGGCATTATTTTTAAACATCTTTATACCAAAAGTTAGCTTCTGACAAGTGGGGATTTTTAAGGTATTAGTGTTGCCCTCTCTCTGACCCTGTGAAGGCAGCAGCATGAGATGGCTGGGATGTCTCTGGGTTTCACTCATGGGGCTATTGGTGAGAAGACTCCCCTACCCTGCATTTATTTTCACTGAGCCTCTGATATCCTAACTGCAGTGCAGTCATGACAGAAGCTTTGCTACAGGTTTCCTGTAGCAAAAAAGGAAACCTTTTTTTGCACAGGTTTCCAAATTTCCAGCTCTGCTCCCTGTGCCTTAGTGATGCTGCCAGGCTTCTCAGACCCCTTGTCTTCTTACCTCTTCTATTCAGTTCTGAGACTGTGAATCTGTGCCCTGTGGAAGGGATCAGAGCTGTCCTAAATGCCTGCTGTCTCTCTCCAGGGGCAGGTACCCTGTATCCCCCCAACCTGGCAGTTTAGAGGGCCCCACAAGCTGCTGGCTTTGCTCTGAATGCATGTAGTCTCCTAAAATAACAAACATGATGGTCTCTTTGCATAGCCAGCCTCTGGCACCTCAAACAGTTCCCTTCAATCACCAAGATCTGGTCTTCAAGCATGGTGGCTACAGCCTTACCTCATTCTGAGGTGATGGCCGAGATAAAAAATGTAGAGAAGAGAAGTCAGATATGGGCTGTGCAGTGATGTTACAGCAGTTGCTAAGAGGGGCCATGCCCAGGTAAGTTCCAAATTGCCAAGGCTGCATCGCCAGCCTTTCCCTAGCTCTGGAAAGAGGCTGAGAGCAAGGAGCCCCAGAAGAGTTACATCGTCCATGTAGTATGTATTGCTCAAGGTCTGGAACAAGACCAGACATAGAAAAAGTCAGACCCCATGTCTCCTCAAAAGGCATTTATCTCATCTAACTTGAGCCATCTGCTACACTGCTACCTAGTAGTTTTGTGCAACATAAACTCCATAGGGCAATAGAAAGCACCAAGAAACCTCAGGGTAAGAGCTGTCTGGCCAACTTAGGCATCTACAGTGGGATTTGTGGCAAGATACAGGCACCTAAATGTTTGTATCCCCATGATGCCTTCTGGTAGTAACACTGAAAGCCTTGGGTGAAGAGTTACCTGATGGAGCAAACATCCTACAGAGCCATGCAGTTCACCTTCAACCCCTTTGCCTGAACATAGGTGTCTAAGGGTAAGGCAACCTGTGTGGCTGGCAGGTACAATACAAGACCTATGAGTGGCCCACAACCTTCCAGGGTTGTGCCAAGGGACCACACAACATAGGCTACTGCATCTCAGGGAGAGGCCTGCATTGAGGCAACTGAGTCTGATGTCTAGAGAGGATGTGGGTGCCAAGACTCATGTGTTTGCCTAGAGCTATATCCCTTCCCTGCCTCGGGATGAGCTGAGTCTTCCCATAAAAGTGCTGAGTTGTTCTTCTCTGGCTGTATGGGAAATCTTCCCAGCTGGGCATGTGTCAGCAGGTGTCCTGCAGATGCTAGAGGCCTCTGATCTAGGAGCATGCCACAACACTACCACACCAGGTGAGCATCAAGAGGCTCTTCATGTTTGTGTGAAAAAACACTTTGGAAGGGAAAGCCCTTCTTTCAACAATTTGGGGTGGGCAGGAAGGAGGGAAGATATTTAATTTGCTCTAAAATAAATACCAGCATTTCTTCAACACTGACTTCCATGCATTTCTTGCCTATTTCAGGTTAGAAATCTACAGAAAACTTTGTGATTGCATGCTGATCCCTCACTGTGATGCTATAGGTGAGTGGTGCTCCAGGATAAAATCTTGTCCATCCAAAAACGATAAAAAAAAGTCTCCATAAACTTCAGCAAGGGCAAGATTTTACCCCTATTTTTTTGTAGTCAATGTATTTCCACAGGCTTTTGTTCTTCCTCAGCATAGGATTCCCCAGTTGCTGTATATCAAGCCACCATAGGAAAAATTCAGATGAACAGCTGTGAAATCTCAAAAGTGAGGTAGAAATACCCTCAAATGCCACACACTTGGATTGGGATGCTACAAGGGGAATTGAAAACTGAGGAGATATGAAGAGCCAGAGGAGGCTGTCAGGAGTGGAAGTGGTTCAGGAGGAGGTCAGAGGAAGGCAAGATGAAGACTTTCCTTCAGAGTGAAAGTTCAGCTTGAAACTGGGTGAAAGTTCAGGGTTGTGCCTCCTTTATCCAAAACAGATTTCCTAGCTTTGCTCTCTGTGTGCAGGATTATTTTTTAGTTATTACTTTCTACCTTTCCTGTGGCTGTATGTAACCACTCTGAGGAATGCTTAGCTATTTTCAAAACTCTGCACTTCATAACCTAGGTAGATTATGGAGGGGGCCGTGGCTTCATCTGCAGCAGCAAGTAGTGCAGCACAGTTGGAGGAGATTTGC
Organism: Florisuga fusca; assembly: GCA_038090715.1. Lineage (NCBI taxonomy): Eukaryota > Metazoa > Chordata > Aves > Apodiformes > Trochilidae > Florisuga > Florisuga fusca. The sequence continues at coordinate 32,231,793 of JAAWXA010000001.1, forward strand.
AGAATGGGTTGGTCCTGGGAACCCAGCTCACACTACTCACCATCTAGGGGTTTTCTTCTGCCCATCCCCAGCCTGGTGTAGGTCCCCATGAGGAGGTGGCACAGACTACAGGCACTCAGGGGGATGAGTATGACCTTGGCTTTGCCTGGCAGGAGCCCACTTTGAGCTTCATGAGGTCAGTCTGCAGTACAAATCCTTTCAGGTTGTGCACAGGGAACACAGATACTTCAAAAATATGCTTCTGCTCCAAGCAAGTGCTTGTGTCAGCACAGCCCCAGGCAGCTGTAATACAGGGACAGCAGGATAGCCCCCCTGTCCTTGCCTCCATTAGAGGCACTGAACCACAGTGCTCCTAGCTACAGCAATGCAGTTCTGGAAGAACCAGTGTAGCACCAGGTGGGAAATGATCCTGCAAGGCCAGACATGGCTGCTGTCAAGACATTAACTATAGGCAGCTCCAATCATTTGCCCCACAAGCCCCAGCAAACCATGCTGATCCAACCCATCCGATGCACCTGTGGGTGCAGGAAGGGTATGTGTGTGGAGGAGGTGGTTAATGGAGACTTAAACACTGAGCTGACACTATTAAGAAAGGGAGAGGGAGCGAGCTTCTTCCCAGTCACCTCTCCCTAATCAGTGCTAACAAGCTGGGCTAAAAGCCATCAGCTTGGTTTGTGCTCATGTGCTGACAGCTACCTGTTGGGATGTCAGTAACACTTGCCAAGCTGCTTGCAGTTCATCCAGGCTGTGAAAACTCAGATCAGTTAAGCTCTAGACTGTGTCTATAGGGAGTCACTAGTTCGGGCTCATTTCAATTGCCATTCATATGATCATTCCTGCTTGGAGAAACAGGCAATGAAGGAGGAAAGCACTGAAATCCCCTCCTCTCCTTGATTGCTGACCCACCTCCAGCCCTACAAGGCTGACAGATGCAGTTTGCACAGTGCAATGCCAAGCTGCTCTGCAAGACCATAGTGCTGCCCAGATGCAGCACTCTCAGCTTTGAAGGGCAGTTTTGTTCTTTTTGAGGGCAATTACTGCAGCACTTGTTATTCATGTCCTTCTGAAATCGAGGTAGCAGAAATGTACCAGACATACTCTATTTCTTGAGATCAACTTTAGTGAACTCAGAGGAAAACTTGTGAGAGCAAAATACTCCCACTCAAGAATGGAAATCAGGAGAATTCTAAATTTGTTGTTTAAAAGATGCTGAATTGATACAATTGTATTTGGGTGAGAAGTACAGTGTCACACTTGGTCATTTTGTGTGTGCTACAATTCTTAAACAGCACACTCTGAGGCTAAGGGCTGACTAAACACTTCTCTTTTTCCAACCTCTCTTCCAAATTAAGTCAGTATCTCCCATGTGCTTGTTGCCTCCTTGTCCAGGAATGGATTCTCATCCATGACAAGAGTTCAAAATATTCATCTTGCATGACTCAAAATGTTTTTCTGGATCCATGAAGACATAACTCCTGGGCTTGAGTGGGAAATTTCTTGAACACAAATACTTCATGATCTGATCCTTCAAATGCCCATGAGTCAATAAATCTCTGGAAGTTGTTCATGCACATAAGTGTTTGCAGAATTGGATGCCTAAAAAGGCTCTTTTTAGCAATGATCAGCAAAATCCTTCATGGTTAGGGGTCCAGTACAGAGATCTGGATGCCTGTTATACTTATGTAAACCTTCTGGATCGGTGCTTGGCGGCAAATACAAGAAGTAAGAGAGCAGGAAGAATTTTAGCACTTCTACCATTAGTCAGGCCCCTAAAGAGCAGAGATCATCATGGCGAAGCAAAAATACTGGAAATAAAATTAACCAAGCTTTTCTGAAATTGCAATAAAGGCTTGCTGCAGATGGAAAGAATATGATACATAACCCGAATTTCCCAGCCTTTCCAGGTCCATTCCAGTCCACCCTTCAGCAGATTTGTAATTTGAATCTTGTTGTTTTCTGAAATGTAACATGTGACCACCCCAGGCCCCTGATCAAACTCCTACCACGGTCAGTGTCCTGATGGCTGCTGGCATCCATCCTCCCAGGCCTCTGGGATGCTGTGAGCAGATGACCTTGAGGCAGTGTAGATGTTTCATGACCATAAGTGCAAAGTATGTAAAGAAGGGATCACAGATCTAAACAGGTAGCTCAGCTTGATGAAGTAATACAAACATTTGGCTCCCACTGACCATATAAAGCAAATATTTCACTACATCTCTGAATTCCCACATCAGTTTTGTGTTTTGCAATATGACCAGGGACTCCTACAGTCATGCATCTGGGCACATGACCTACCCTGAAAGGAGTGTAGGGGCCTCACAGGGCAGTGCATTTGAGAAAACTTTGAGGGGTTGTACAGGTCCCTTAAGCCCCATCAAACTCATGGCTGATGTTGTATGCATTAGTCATATGGATGTAGGAAAATGGATGAGCAGTCAAAGATTCAGACTGAGAACACTGTGAACTTTGGTCTGGTGTTAGATGGGAGAAGCTGCCTGCCCAGCAAGGTCTTAGTGTATGGCTGAGAGTTGTATTAAGCTGTATGAATCATATAAATAGCAGCTTCCTCTACTTTCATCACTTGAGTTTTAGTGGTTAGCAGTTTAAAAATTAATTGAGGGGTTTTTTTGTTGTTCTATGTATTTTACTTTTCTTTTTAGACTGGTTTCTTCATCCCTCTATTGCGCTCCTCCTCAGCTCTTGATGGGAGCCAAAGCTCAAGTACTGAGGCTGAAAGCCATTTAGTCTGGTCCAAATTCTGCTCTCAGGTCCACTGGGATAAAATTAGTGACTAACTTAAACATGAGCAAAGTCTGGATAGTCATCTTTGCCTTTTCTGTCCAAAAGCAGCAGAGAAGGCCAGCAGCTCTTCAGACTGCATTAGCAGAAGCACAGCCAGCAGATTTACAAGAGTGACTGCTCCTCCTACTCTGCCCTCAATACACTACATCCAGGATATTGTTTGCATTTTCCCTGTATTACGAAGACATCAACAAACTGGAGACATCTCAGTCGAGGGCCATAAGTGTGGTCAGGACTGAAGCACTTGCCTTGTGGGCAGAGGCTGAGGGAGCTGGGCCTGCCCAGCCTGGAGAAAAGACGATTTCAGTGAGACCTGACAACAGCCCCTGGTGCTTATGGGGAGGGTATCCTCCATCAAAGATGGAGCCAGGTTCTTCACAGTGGTGCAGAGTGGAATCTGAGAGACAATGAGCATAAGCTGCAATAAAAGAAGTTCAGTTTGGATAAAAGGAGAAGTTTTTTACCTTGAGAATAGTCTAAGAGGTAAACAGGTTGCCCAGAGATGCTGTGCAGTCCCAACTATGTTAAGGACAGAGTGTCTTCCATCAGTGGACTGACAGCCCTGAGGGCTGACAGAGAGGCATATTGTTAAAGTCTTGGACACAAGTGTAGTCCTTCACTCCATGTCTGTGCAATGCCTGTATACTGAAGCAATGCCCATCTCAGGTACAGAACCAAAAGCTTTAAGAGCACTGCTTTTGTTATTATTAACTGGGGGAGGAGTGGGGCCCAATTCTGAATTAAACTGGATAATTAATTAGTGATTATGAGCCAGCTATTTCCACAGTTCTTTTAATGAGCTGGGTAAATAAGCAGACCATGTCCAGCTCTGTGTCTACACCAATTTCATGTCTGTGCAACTTCACTTAAGCTTCAGTGGACAGGGAAAGAAAGGTACCATGAGCCATTTGCATCTGATCATGTGCCTGTAGTTGACACATGACACCTGCATATATCATACACACCAGTGGTTTTGTTGCTCCTTTTGAAAATATTGCTCATCTGGCATTTGAATGGTAAATGCCTTCTCTTCCCAGGGAACAAAGTCTTCTGACACAGACCTGAGTGCAAAGTAATACAAACTTTGGGCCAGCAAATAGTTACAGAGTAAATAAAATGGTGCCTTCTGTTCACAATTTTTTTTTCCCTAATTAATTGAATTGCATATTGTAAAATACTTTGCAGACTAAGCTTTTTAATTAGCCTGGTCCATAGGATGCTAGGGAGAAGGGATAATATTGTTCACTAGGAGAGCAATGACAGCAGAGTCCTCTGGAGTAATTTGTGAAGGAGGGCATGATGACCAGGTTGGCCAGGGAATAACTACGACCTGTGGTGTCATTCTATAGGTTCCCAGCCATCTGACTTCCCTTCATACTTAAGTTATTACATTGCTAGATATCATTAAAGGACCTGGCCTGCCAAAGTGCTTGAGCCTATTGGGCTCTCCACAAGGAAAATGTTCTTCACCCCCACTCTGAAGAAAAAAAACCTTATTTCAAAAGTTTTAAGATAGCTAAGGGTTTCCCAGTTAGAAGATGCTGAACTCAGACCCTGTCTTTGGTCACTGATGGATTTATAGTGAGACTTAGCTGAAATGGGGAAGCTGGGGCTCTGCTGGTGGTCACTGTGCTCCATGAAGCTCTACAGGCCAGGCCACCTTGAAGTGCCAGACAGGGTATTTAATGTGGGTCTATGTTTCGATGGCATTCTAGCTTCTGCATTGTATTTATAAAGTGGAAAATGAACTACTGCTGTAGAAACTGCTTGTTTCAAAAAACTTACCTGTGGCTCCCAAGAGGCAAGGGAGACCTGGACCAGAAATAAGATGTCTCAGTAGTGAAGGGTGATTTGGCTTGCACAGCACAGTGTGAGAGCTGCCAGTAGCAGGCTGTGTTGCACCGGCAGCACAGAGCTGACACAAACTCATCCTGGACAGCCACAGCCTGAGTGCAATGTGTAGGTACCCATTTCAGAAATGTTCTGGCTCTGTTAATTCTTCAGGTTTTCCACTCTTGGCCCTTTTTTTCTACTTCATATGTTTGAGAAGACTCATTTTATAACACAGGTGAAGGAGTAGAACTCTGGCAGTGGTATTAGCAAGAGCTGTGTATTTTGGAATGCCTTCTCAACACAGGCCAAACAGTGAAACTTCTGAAACCCCAAACCAAGCTGATGAATTTTCATTTCTTGAGGGACTTCTGTCCCTAACATCTGGAAATGGCAGAGATTAGGAATATGATGATTTTTTTTAATTTTTTTTTTTCCAGTTTAAGATTTCTGGTGACTTTTGCAGTGTTCTTCAGGAAAAAAATTGTTTTGACACTTCAGCACTTTAAAAGGTTTATTGGTTTTGGGTGGGGGGTGGGAAGAACAAATATTGGCATGTGAATAATGTGTCCACTAAAAAAAGGGTAAAAAAAATTTTTAGTTAAGCATTATTTTCTTATCTCCAGCTCACAGTACTTCTGTCCTCTTTCCAGCTCAGCAGAACTTTTAGCCAGCTCAGATGTTTCCTCAGAGACCCACAAAAGCTCTACAGCCCAGAGCAAACCCCATAAAATAAGTAAAACCTCCCAGTGTGAAGATCTACCTCCCTCCCACTCAACAATTAGCTCTCATTCTTCTCACTTACATACAAGTTGGCTTCCCACACACTGAATGCCAAGTTTTCTGCTAATCTTCTTCCTCAACAACCTCAAGAGAAGGGGAAATGATTTTTAACCATTCTGTCCTTGGGGTCAGCTGGAGCCTTCTCATCTCCAGGTCTCTCCTGGGACACCTGCAGTCTCCTATAGGCCTGTCTCAATTTTCTTGGCCATCAAAGGACACTCACATCTTGCTTTCAACGCTTTCTCATATGGGAATATGTCATAGCTACACCCATTTGCCTTTGTATCTCTTACTACCACCTAAGCTATTGACTTAGAAAGAAACAAACAATCTGGCTCCTGAAAACAAAGTTTTGGTGAAGGTCTTGGCATTTGGCAACGCTTCTACCTTGTGCTAGGAGCAGAGAAATGTTACAGTATCTTAGATAAAAAAAGCCACAGGTCTTAGGTAGCTCCCACATCTCATTGTAACAGAACCCAAATACTGTCCTAGCTCGCATCCCTCCTTCTCTGGTGATGGCAGACCTGCAAAAGGGCTCTTTGAACAACCACATTAGCTTTCTTAATAATTTTTTTTTGCTCCTTTTATTTTCTAGAGGATGAGAAATCACTTCAACTCTCCATATCTTTCTCCTGCAACTTTAGATTATAATTAACTTGCTGCCTCAGCCTGTTTGCTCAGAAACTCTGGAAGTACAGTGCAGTTTGCTTTAAAGACCATTTGCAAGAGCAAAATATCAAATCTTGGCAACAGTGCCAACATTTATTACATGGAGTTCCCCCTGTAGCTAGTTCATGTGAAGTATTCATCATATGACACTGCAAAAAGCATGTGACTAATTGATGGTTTTCAGAAAGAGTAAAGTCTCTTCTTTAGCTGGCTTCCAGCCCTTCTACAGCTAGCTACCTCCTGCTAGTTTCACAGGGACAATCTGGAGAAGCAAATACATGTATCTGAATGTGGCACATTTAAGCTTTCTATAAAAAACTGAAAGCTCTGGAAGACATGTCTAAGCAAGCAAGACTTGTTGAGGTGTAGATGCACCATTCCTTGAGATGCTTTCTGGGGTTCAAGAGGAAGTTAAGCTGTCCATGCTGACACAGCCAACAATTGGAGTATCCACACAGCAAAGGAGTCAAACCTGGCACTGCTTTATTGGCTTCTTTGTGGCTATTGCAGACATTAAGCTCCCCATTCCCTACCTAAGTGGAAGAACTTCAGTTCATCTGGGCTTTGACTGTCTGTGTCGAACCATGCATGTGTGTTTTGGAGTGTATTATTTCCCATTAGACCTAGTCAGATCTTGGAGGAGAACCACTTCCCTGTTCAACATAATAAAACACAAAGCAATGTAACAGTAGCCAAAAAACCCTAAAACTAGGAAACACAGCCATAACACACATGGAAAAAAGCTGTGCTTACTGTGTGACTAGAACAGGCTACTGCAACCAGTCAGGAATGGAGGAAATGGCAAACAAGCCATTACAAAGCCCTGTTCACTCTTCCAAAAATGCTAGTTTTTCTACAGTCATTTCCAACCCTAGAAGTAATGAGACTCATAGGTGAGGCACAAAAAGGACATTTCTGCTGACACACCACATAGGTCTCAGCTGGCAGCACACAGAGGCAGCAACTATGTGAGTCCAAAGACAAGCATGTCATCTTTGCATCTGTATACAGTTAGTTGTCCAATTTTATGTACTCATTCAAATTCAAGATCCCTAAATGTTCTTCTCTTGAGGCTGACAACTGATGTGAAACCATAACTTGGCCCCAACTTAGTACTGAGGCAACTAGCTACTGATAATTAATGCCATTTCTTTAATAGGAAATTATTATGCATTTTCAATAAGTGAAAAGGTTTTACACTGCAAAATTTTGATCCATGCAGACAGATCCCCAAGATATCCAAGTCCAGTCCTGTGAAGCATCAGAAATCAGCAGGGATTCCAGAAAGTCTGTTATATACTTCTGAAATTGCATAGAGCAACACCAAGCCAAGGAAAATATTTATCTGAGGTTCCTCTTATATAGAAAACCCTCAGAGATGGCACCACTGACACTCTTACAAGCTGCTTTCCTGTTATGTCTTGACAGGGTGAGATTCAAGAGGAGCAAAGCAGCCTTCATTTGGTGTACAGTAATTGAATGAAATGCCAGGTGTTGAATGTAAGAAGACCTCAGGTTTAGGTGCATGACAAAGACATATATTATCATCATAAAGGCATGAACAAGGAAGACTTGGAAAAGTCAGCAAAAAACAGAGGACAACTGGCTATCACACTAACTCATGCCTTTTTCTGGTTGGAATAAGAGTGCATTGTGTTTGATGTGTCTGACAGCAGCCGACAGCTATTGAAAAATGAATGCATAATCTCCTCTCCACAGTAACAGAGCCAACAAATAAAGCCTTGGATGGCAAGAGGTAAAACAGACAATCTTGCTCATTTTACACAACAGCCATAAAAATCACAATATTCTATATGCTGCAGAGATTAACCCACATTACAATATTTTTACCTCCCAACTGATTTATTACGCAATTATTTCCAAAAAAAGTTTTTCCACCAGCCTGAAGTTCTTCCTTAGAGCTGTGACCCTTCAGGTGCACAGAATGTTTGTGTAAATCAAAACTTGTCTGTCAAGTACAGAAAACTGCAATTAGTCACCAGGATGACAGGGACACCCCTCAGCATTGAGAAGCCAGACACCAGCCTTCAACAGTTTGGTTTTGCTGATGATAGAGCAAACATCCCTGAACCAAACATGCTTGTGTTGGCAGACTGTGGTTCAGCCCTCCTTTTTTTTTGCAAAAGAAGCCAAGGCCTGGGAAACTCAGAAGTCTGAAGGATCACAAGGAGGGAATCACATTTTAATGACTCTGTTGCACTGACTCCAGGCTGTTTGGGGTCACTGGCAGTAGCAAGGGACATAGTGGCAGGTGGACCAATGGAAGATTTCAAATGCTTTCAGAATTTTCCAAGTTCTTGCAACTTGCATGTGAGTTTCACATGTACTAAGTCACTCTCCCTCTGTTGGCACTTAGCAAGTCTTTCCCTTGCCTAAGGACAGTATTTTTATTCCCACTGCTGGGATTCTAAAGCAGGTCCAATAACCTTGCAAAGTTTGCAGAAGTGCATTGTGTCTTCAGCATGGCAACAACCCCATGCCCTCACTCTGTCCTGGGACACAGACTGAGTCTTGGGCAAAATGCACAAGTGTCATAGCCCTTCTGATATATGTAGATACAAAATCCACTTTTTAGAAACATTACGGTATCACTAAGACTCACTAAGAGTTTCCTATATAGTATTACGAGTTGTACATCCACTCTGTACATCAGTGCCATACATTTTTCTCCTCAGATTCAATTCAAATATGATGGCTTTTTGAAGCAATCATGTTTTCAGTACAGGTTAAGTAGACACAATGTGATATATCAATTGACGTATACATTATAATATACTCCAGATGTACACAAGAACTCAGTAATTGTATGGCAAATGGCATTTCAGTTACTCTGAATAACATGTTTTTTTCTTGTTTATAAATCCTTAGACTTTTACATAAAAACATCCCAAGTAGACTTCTCATCAGATTCCAGAATAACTTTCAAAAGAAAAGCTTAAAAGATTTTTTAAAGATACAAGATTTTGGAACAAAAGCTTTTAAAGTACATGTCTAGCAGGAGAGCTGAAAATCCATTTTTAAAACATCAAATGAGTGCTGCAGCAGCAGTAAAAGCAACTGAGAAGTGGCTGGTCAGTTATATGAAGCTCCAACCTACCCAAGACTATCTCTGTACAAAAAGCAAGTGGAAGATTCCCCATCACGTTGAATGTCATGCTATGCTTGTAAGAAAATTCAGCTTTGAGCCTGTACAAAGGACTAGCAAAGTACCTGGCAGGAGAGCTGTGGTCTGCAGCATGACCATGGTCATTGTGCAGGGGCTCAGGCTGGCACAGTAGAGCAGACAGACTTAGCCCAGTGCTGTTTTGAAAAGTAGCAATTCAGACCAGGAGAGTACCAAAGAACAGGAGAGAGAAAAATGGCAAACCATAGTGCTACTTGAAATTAAGGGAGGAGTGCTCATTCCGGTTAGTTACTACTGGTTAGTTACTTCTCTGCTTTGTTTTGGTTACCCTGCCCAAAGCTCTTGTTGACACTACTATTCATTTTGTTGGTCTTGTTTTTTCTTGTATTCATGGAGAGGAAATGGTAACATTCACAGCTTGGAGTTTTCCCTTGTTTGTTCACTGCTGATTAGCAGCATAAACTAAACACGACCTCAGCTGACTTGTGTTTACATACTCTGCTGCTTGGGTAGAGAACACAAAACCACAGAGTGTATCTGCTCTCTGCAGCTGCTCTCAGCTGTATGCTGATGCCTTTAGATGGCTCTGCTTGTACAGGTGACCATGTCACAATAGGTTTTAGCTCTCATCCTGCCCTTTTCTTGGGGCATGGGACTCCCAGCATCTGCCCAAAGACATCTGTTGAGATGAGGGGTGAAGCTCTGCAGAGTGCCTCTGCTTTTCTCAAGGATGTCCCAACAACAACAGAAAAAACAACCAAGGCAGACAGGACCCTCTGAGGAGCCATCTGGAGCAGTCCCTTCTTTCCTCTCTGCAGCTGATCTATAAGTACCAGCCTTCCAAGGCTGGCCAAAATGATCCTCACCACTCAGCGTGATGGCAAACGTAGCCTGGGAAAAAGAGATGTTTCAGTAGTGCTTGAGTGCAGCCTATGAACTTGCCAAAAGCAAGAGACGATGCCTGCAGCTCCTGCTTGGTAGGGACACCCATGGGCAGCACAGGAAGGGCTCATATAAGGGAAGATTTGCAGCTGGAGCCAGACAGAACAGGGGCCAGCACAAAGACAGAGATTCTGGGTGAGCTGGTGGTGTGGAGATTTGATTTCAGGTCCTCTCCTGTCTTCCACTGTCTCTGTTTCATTCCTTCATTATGCTACTTACCATAGGAAAGGGGGAAATGCTGCTACTGGGTGTTTCTGGGGTACTTACAGAGCTCTGTAATTAACACCCGCTGCTGGAGAGAAATTTGTGGCCAGGGCAGGTTAAACATCTGCTAGAAGACAAGTCTTGTGGGACAAGACAGATCATGCTCACAGGTGCCAGGAGGGAACACCAACTCCTGACTGCTCCATTCTGAAGCATTTTTGAATGTAACTTAGACCGTACTTTCAGGGCACAGTCAGTGCTTCACTCAGCTCCAAGAAAGACTCTTCAATTTCAGAAGGTCAAGGAAGGGGAAAAAATGAGGTTAATGATGGACAATCTGTGAAAGCTAACAGGGATTTTATTAGAAGTTAAAACAAACACAGCCATATTTTTAATGGATTAAGAGGACTTGCAACTCACAGAACAAAAAATCCCAGAAGGATGAAGTCTGGAAAGCAAGTAGGTGGGCAGAGCCACTACTGCAATACATTAAAAAAGAGTTTAGAAGTCTATAATGCCTTTACTCCTGCAAGATAAACTGGTTCTTGCTGCCTACAGTACACCAGAGAAAATCACAGAGCCTGCAATTCTAGGAAATTTATCTCCTGAGAAAGCAGAGCAGGAACACATTGTGTATTAACAATTTGTCTCTTTCTACTTACAACCCTCAGAAGCTTTAGACATATGAGACAGCACTGGGTTCTTTCTTAGAGATACTCTCTAATACTTGGAAATGGACTTTACTGCTCGTGAACAAAAACTGTGCTCATTAAAATAATTTTCTTGCTATGTGTATGCTGAATGTACATCTGCACTACTTCCACTCATCTCCTGGTGCCTGGGTCTGCTGCAAGGCCTGCTCAAATAGCATCTCCTGCCATCTAGAGGCTTTTTGCATAAGCATGGGGGTATCTCCAATACCCAGCTTTGACCCAATCCCCAGGCACATCTGTGAGCCTCCACAAGTCACATTTGGAAAGCAGTTGAAGGAGCTACTCACAGCAAGAAACCAAGGTCAGAAATTCTTCATGGGAGTATAGAAGACTATGATCCTGCCCTCTCTTGCCCTCACAAATGGTCACACTTTCCTCTGTAAGAGCACTTGCAACTTTCATTTGTGGGGGGGAAAGGGGAAAAGTGAGGTTTTGTTTGTTTTTTTGTTTTGTTCTGTTTTTTAAATGAAGGGGTTTATTTCCTGAAAGGTGATCCTTTCCCTCTTCCCCTTCATTCAGTGCTGGTGAATACACCTGGAGTTTTCTGTGTTCAGTTCTGGGCTCACCAGTACAAGTGAGATAATGGAGAGAGCCCAACGAAGATGATGAAGAGACTGAAGCATCTCTGATATAATGGCAGGCTCAGAGACCTGGAACTTTTCAGCCTGGAGAAGACAAGGCTGAGTGGGATCTTATCTCTCATGACGGGAGTAAAGAAGACAGTCAGGCTCTTCACAGTGGTGTCTTTTGACAGGACAGAAGACAATTAGCACAAACTGAAATACAAAAAAATCACTTTTAAAGAGAAGAAAATCACTTTTATTGTGTAATGGCAGTTAAACAATGGCACATGATTCTGAGAGACACTAAGGAGTTTCCATCCTTGGAGAGATTTTTAGACATGGGAGTACATGGTCCTAAGTAAACTGATTTCAACAGAGGGGATGGGACTAGATCTTTAGATGCCCCTTCTCACCTCAGCCATTCTGCAAGTTTATGATAACTTTTGCCCAATAAAAAAATCCACTGTGAAAACTTCCTGGAGTTTGCACTTTGCTTCTGTGAAATTCTGATTATGGTTTTGTCTGCCTGCACAATGTCATGGCTGAGACTATTCACAGACTTGTACAGCTCAGGTTGGAAGGAACCTCTAAAAACCAGGTCCAACACTGCTCAAAGCAAGGCCAACATCAAAGCTAGATCATGTTACTCATGGATGGCCCTGTCCAGGCCAGTTATGAACTCATTCAGAGATGGAGTTCCCCCCACCTCTCTTGGCTGCTATCACCCCATGCTTGATCACCCTCACAACAAAAATATTTTCCTAATACTTTATCGGAATTTTCCATGTCGCAGTTTGTGTTCATTGCCTTTCATCCTTTCACTGTATGTCTCTCAGAAAAGTGTGGTTCCCTCTTCTTTCCAGTCCCATTGAAGATCATTTAGATCCATCACCACCAGACAAGCCTTCCCTCCCCGAGGCGGAACAAGCCCAGTGCTCAGTCTCTTCTTGTATGCGCTCCACACCAGGTCACCCTCTTTGATCCACTCCAGTCTGCCTTGTGCTGGTGGGCCAATGGTTCTCCATGTGCAGGCTGCCCTGTGCTGGAGAGAAGTGCATCAATGAGCCCACTGACTGTGTCCTTGCTAACACAGCTCAAGACTGTGGCTGACCTTCACTGCCTCAAGGATGTGCTTGCTTGGTGGGTGCCAGCCGTGAGGAGGTTCCCCCAGCTTGCCTGCTGCTGCTCAGGTTGTGTTTGGAACTGGGTGACACAACTGGCATTGCGGAGTTACAGCAACTGTCTGCACCCATGGCTTTTGACATTTGACATTCTGATGTTGACACCATGATACTGGCATTAGTCAGGTCCAAGTGCTCCTTCCCACCAGTGTCATACTTACCAATGACTGCTGTGGTGCAGCTGGCACAGCAATGAGGCACCAAGTCCTACTGGAGTGATTCCTGCTTTATGGGACACAGAAGCATGAGAAAGGCAGCAGCAGTACAAGGCATGGCTTTCTTTTCAAATGTTACCAGCTAGTGGCCCTCAAGCAGACTGGCAACTCTCCAGGAGTGGCTTTTTTAGACATCCATGGATACCAGCCTCTCCTTGAGAAGCAGAGATGGGCTGCTGCAGCATTGACCTCATTCCTTTCTGCATTTACTTCCCCTCTGCTCTTCTTCTAGTGGAAGACACATCTTCACATGAATAACATCTATCTGTCTGTCTAGAAAAAAGGACATGGGTTTTGGGGACAGAAAACCATACAGCTTCTTGTAGGGAGGAACCACAAGAAGCATTTCACATTGTTCAGTGGGTTGGGTTACCTCCTGCAAAGGCTTTAAATTATCTTCCCAAGTGACGCCCAATGCTTCCTTCATTACCAAAGAGCTTTTCTGTTTGCATCCCGGGTCCACATGCTGGGCTTTGGCTGCCCCCGCGAGCCCTTGGCATTTCTCACATGCTGGCAATTGTTTCTACTGCCTTTGAGGCAGAAATCCCAATTCTCACAAAAATATGGTACAGTGATCAGAGATTAGCATCTGGAAATGACCAGGGCCAGACAATGCTTCAAGCGACTTCTTGGCCTGTCTTTTCTTCCCCACCCCTTCCCCGTTGTGTTTTTTTTCCCTTTCTTTTCCAGATCTGCACAATTCCCCACCAGGCAGAGTCCCAGTGTCCCTCTGCCCCAGAGAGACTTGGACCAGAGGCAACACAGCCACAAGCTGTGTGGCTTTTCTCACTGTGGGGATCCTCCCTCTTCTCCATCCTGTTCCCTCAAGGATCCCTTCAACAAGAAGGGAGGGTTGGTGCAACTCCCCTCGGAGCTTCTGAAGGGACACAGCATTCTCCAAGCTGGTGTCAAGGCCTCGGAGATCAGATGCAGATGTGTCTTTGCCACAGAGAGGGGGTCATGGGAGGAGAGTTGACAGAGGGAAAGATCCATTCTTCTCCCATTAGCACCATCTGGAGCTGTACAATGTCCCCCAGCATGCAGAACAGTCACAAAGCTGTACAGCTGTGTTGATAGAGGCGGGGTGTACCTCCAAGAGGGTGTGCTGCTTCTCCTGATGTGTCACAACAAGACACTCTTACAGGGACAGCGAGGAGAGAGAGGGGAAGGTGGCCCAGAGGTCAGGGCACTGCTAGGGGCTCGGAGAGAAGATCTGGATGCAAAGTGGCTTTCCTGACCCACAGCCCATAAATGACCTTCTGATCAGCAGCTCTGCCCTTCAGCACATCAAACACTTAGTCTAGAATCAGCTGAAAGCTTGCTGATAGTGCACTCCATCTGTCCATGCCATCCTGTTGTCCAGGTCATTAGGCAGTATTGGCCACAGTACTGACCCCTTAGGGTGATACTTGCAACCAGCTTGTCATTTAAACTTTGCAATATTTTTAGTCACAACTTTTTGAGCCTCACAACACAGATAATTTTACGTCCGCCTTGAAGTCCAACTACCCAGCCATACCCCACCAGTCCAGCTACAAACACACAGTGGGAGACCACACCAAGTGCCTTACAAAAGTCCAAGTCAATGACACCCACCTTCCTCCCCTTGTGCACAGAGCCAGTCATCTCAACCAAGAATATGATTAGGCTGGTCAGGCATGATTTGCTCTTGGTAAATCTATGCTAGCTGCTAACCACCTTTGAAAGGGATCAACATACTCACATGCTTCCAGACCCTTAGAAAAGGCTGACACCTACCCCTTTACCTTGGTCTTTTTGAAAGCTACCAATGTGCCACTTTGCCAGATAACTTGACCCAGATGACCAGAAAGGATGAAATAGAAATGGAACCATGTATTATTAGGTTTATTAGGGAAAAAAAAGTTATACTTCAAGACCATATATTTGGCACCGTAATGAAACAAAAGTATGCGAGACTAATTAAAATGCTGAAAAAAAAAATAACCATGAAAATTTAAATGTTCTTTTAATTACCCTAGGTCCTTTTTTTTTGTCCCCATACAATCTACAGTAACTACAGGAAGAAACTGAAAAGGTGTTAGATCTACACTACATGTAAGATGGAATGGGAGGGAGAAGTGGGCTAGAGAAAGGATCTGTCCCCCAGGTATGCTACTGCTCTCCTGGGCCGTCAAAATGGAGAAGTCTTATTAACATGAGCAAAGGCTGTTGAAATGTTACATTGAAACGATCAGATTATAAAAGTTACTGAGTAAACCATTAATGCTAGATGACCTAGCAGGGCTACTAAAATCCTATGTTATTGCAAGCATCCAAATGCCTCCTAAAAAAATCATTGTACCTTTAATCCATGTGCATTTTTGCTTTCTGATATGAATGGAAGAGATTTCAGTAGTATTTTAAATGAACTGTATCCCAGTTTGTCCCCAGGATGGATCAAAGTCAAAGGAGCCTCCTGATAGTTGACTCTTGTATTGATTTGGCTTCTTTTTGGCGGGCAAATAAGTTTTAAAAAGTTCCTAATTTGCAAATTACTCATCTCATACCTTGGCACAGTGAAGTGAAGGATACTGACAAGGAATAAATACCCTATCAAATAAAATGAGTATGGATAGAAGAAAAGCTTTAAACAGTAAAGGACAGAAAGTTTAACTCATGCTGATAAACTGCAGAATACGTGTTTTTGCCAGACTATACAGTGCCACTCTACATGGATAAAGGGGTAGATTCCCATTGAATGTCCAGTCTGAAGGCTAGCAAGGAAGTGGGACATGGGTCTTTGATCAATAATTCAAATGTTAGACCAACAGTACTCACAAGAAGAACACAGATCTTTCCTTGGTTAATATATTGTGCACAGCAATATCTCAAAGAATTAACAGCACCTTTTACATAAAAATTTCAAACATATTTATCTAGTGAACAAGAAAAACAGCATCTTAAAGCGGTACTTCTGCAGATGTACAGTACTGTATTTATATAGATATATAGATATGTATATCTCAAAGTGAATTTACACTGTGACCTGGTGATTAGTCCAGCAGTGGGCAAACCCACAGGATAAGTCTTCAGGAGAATATATTGCCTTTGATGGGCAGCCAGTTACATGGCACAATTGCATAGAGAAGCCCTGGTGGGCAGCAAAGGACAGTTTAGCATCCCATTAAGCAAGCACAGCATGCTTAGGTCGTTCCTGCAACATCTAAGAAACTTCCAGATTTTCACGGCTAATAAAGTTCTGGTTTTCACAGGTTGCACACACTGCAACCACCTCTCCATGTTTTAAAGACCCAGAGGAGGAAGGTAGGACCCCAAACTTATATCCTGTCCTGCTTCCAAGCAGAAATCGATCAGCACCACTGGTTTAAGCTGGTAAGGTGGGGACCATGCTTGGCTTCCTGAGTGGCTGGTCTTCACTGGTTTGCCCCATTTCTTTACTTTTTTTTTCTTTTCTTTTCCAAATCAGCTGCTCACAGTCCTCTGGTGGAAATAATTTGAAAAGCATGGTCTGCCCTAAGACAGGAAAGCAGACTCCTACCATTTCCCTGGGATAGGCACCCCGCACTCATACCAGCCCACATAGTAGTAGGGTGTTGTGTATCCGATGCGCCCGAATGATACAGGCTCCTGGCGGTACTGCCGGTAATACCCTGCCGTGAGAAAAAACATCCATTTGCATTTTAAAACTAAGACACAGGAATTTAACAAAAGTAAGGCCCAGTGAGAGTCAATCCCACAGCCGAAACGAAAACTTGGAAGCTGTCTGGTAGGCAGTTTTGTCAAAAGGGTATTTGCCATCCCTGGTTCTTGGCTTAGATCTTTCTTGAATGATTTAACTCTTGTCCTTTTATGTTTCTTGTAGTTTTGATTGGTTTTACTGATCAAAATCTCTTTAACTATTGCGTAACGCTGTGCTCTGCCAAAGGGCTTCTGCATTTCACCCCAGCTGGTGTCTGTATTTCAGCTGTGTTTATGACATTTGCAAGTGGAATTAAATATACAAAGGGCTCCTGGGCAAAAGATACCATCAAATCATACGATCTCATGGGGCTCAAGAGACTATCAACAAACACCAGCTTTTCCCAAAACAGAAAGGTATCATTTCATGCAGTAAATACTGAGTTAAGCCATTTCCCCTTTTTTTCTTCATCTGCAGAAAGAATGTGACTGCTTAAAGCATTAGGAGAGGTGGAGCATTCTTGTCTGCATAGCTTGTACACAGGAACTTGTGAACTCTCATGTCTTGTGCCAGTAATATTATTTCTGTGTGCTCTCTATCCCTGTCTCCTAGACCTAGTAATACACATCTGCATTGATCATCCCTCTTTTTAACTAAAAAATGCAGTATTTCCTAGTGGCATGTAAATATGAGCAATTATTTCCATTTCTTCCTGGTAGCACCACCATAAAAAGAATATCAACACATAATTTAACATTGAAAAAGACTTCACAAACATACACATATTTTTTTTTTCATTTTGTTTTTGCATCTAGTTCCTGTGAATTATTTGTGTTACAAGCCCTTCTCTGCCTCTGTCTCTCTCTCCCTTTTTCTTAACACCCATAATTTCTTCTGGGATTTTTATAAACTGTCCAGCTAGGCCTGAGTACAAGATCACCTCATCACCTACTGTATCAGCAGGACACTTGTGAGAGCTGCCAGCAGCTGTGGACAAAGAGCCCCACTCTGTGCTCTGCTCCCTGCCCCTACAGATGATGACAGGCACCTGGCCAGCCCTCCACTCCCCCACTGGTGTACCTCGGATGGTGGGCAGGGCTTCAATATATGACTGAGGTCCTGTTCTTCCGTCCAGGTGGGAATCCACAAACTGGCAGTGGTCCTCGCCCCTTCCCCAGCTATCCCCAATGCTGTAGAAGGTGTCTGAAGGGTGATATGGACAGATTAATTGACTCAGCATTACTTCAGTTTGGGATGCTCTGTACCACCAGGAAAACAGTTGGGGGACAAAGCAGGAGAACTATTACAGTGACAAACACAGTATTACCAATTAATAAATAGCGGCTGGAAAGAGGGAGAATTCTACATTCACAGTATGAAAAGAAGAATTATGGAAAACAGAAATGGGTTACAGCTCAGTACGGAACAGTCCTCATTTTGCAAGTCCATGGACACCTCAAGACAGGGAATAACAACAGGACCAGTCATTTCAAGATACCATGAGAAAGTAAAAATCACTGTATAAGTCAATAGTATTAGTTTGACTGCAGTCTCTAATGAAAACTAAAAACTATGGAGCTCTCTTTCTCTAACAGATGGGCTGGGTCTGGCTACCATGCTCTTTGTTTCTTATTGTATATTCAAACCCTGCCTTTAAACTAGACCAATGCACTGAATAATAAGAATAACATATTAGCTAAATCTGAAAAGCCATTGAGATAATCCCAGTACACCAGATGGCAATATAGAAAGTTTTTTTCCTTGCATCTCAGCAAAATAAACCCATTTAAGACTTACTGTTTAGTCTTTGGAACACTGCCCACCCAGTCACTGTAATCTCAGTCTTCTCTCCACCATTCCTCACTTTGATCTGCCCTGGGGCTCTCTAGTGTGTAACACTCACCTGCCCTTGGGGGAACTGTGGGACTTCCCAGGTAGACAAGTGGGGACCAGCACTTTGTTTGCACATTGCTTTCTCAGGATACAAACACACACAGGCTTTTCAAGGGCAATTTCCTCCTGTCCTCTGTCTAAAGACCTGTGCTTGAAAGCTAATGCCAGGGGGTGAGTGTAAAGCAGAAGTGAGGCAGCTCAGCTATCACACCAGACCTTGAGACGTGTCCTGTACAGGGGCCACACAATTCTTTCACAGACAAAGTGAAGAAAGCAAGAAGATGTAAATGACAATCATTTATCAAGAAATTAATCTTGGTGCCTACCTTTCAGGTCATCACTGAGGTAAATCTTGTACCTTAAGGAGTTGCAAAGAACCACTCCTACAAACTTGCGGTACCATGTTCGCTTCACGTACTGCTTCCCACTGCAGTCTGAATAGGTGGGGTCATATTTGAAAGTGAATGGGATCCAGATAGGCTCACCACCTTGGAGAAGAAAAAAAACAAAACAAAACCAGTATTACAAACAAACTTTAGGATTTCAGTCTGAGTTTTGCTGAGGTTGACATCTGATAATATGTTTTGCGAGAGATACTACAGCCGATTAATGCCTGACTTCCCTATATGCAGAAATACAAGTTCAAGAACAAATATTTTAAAAATACATAAAAAAGAAAGGAACTCAATTGACTCTGCAGTATTCAATCAGGCATCAATAACTGTTAAAATGTAAAAAAAAAAAAAAGAAAAACAACCCAAAATATAAAATCAATATGACTGCATGTGCTGAAACACTTTTTAAAGTAAACAAGTAGTGTCACTGTTTTTAGTAAGATGTCTTTTCTACCTAGTAGTACTCAGGGGTTTTTTCCTAAACAAAACCTGATCTTCAGTTTGACAATGACACTGTCTAAATACAGTCACTTGCATTTTCACACTAAGGTACAGAGCTTAATCCTTTTCCTAAAATAGCAGATGTTAAATATTCTGCAGTAATTAACAGCCTGTGATGTGAACTGAAGTCTTGCTAATTTGTTAAAAAGATCAAATCAGAAACATACTTTTCTGTTTTGTTTTTGCACATAACATCAAAACAGATGAGGTTGCAACAAAAGACATGAGACCTTTCCTGGGGAACTCCATCCATATGCATTAATGTATATATTAATACACAAAGAGCTATCAATGTGATAATTGGTGTTTTTCTTTCTACCTACAGCACAAAGCCCTGGTTTTGCTGTGCTATTTTGAGGTGATTTATAAATGAGATTGAACATTTTTCTAGTAGTCATTCTTCCTATCACTAGGCACATGGACAAAACCCTGCAAACACTTGCAGGGGAGAAGCAAGCACTTTTCATCAATCACTGCAGTCCTCAGGGCTCCACCATTTTGGACACAAATGTAACTAGACTGACTTTATGTAACTAGTCACGCAGTGAAAGGATTGCTTAGCTTTCTCTTTAGGATAAAGCAATAAACTGTTTCTTGAATGCAATTTTATTGCTGTGAATAGCCTGCTTTTGTCTTTCACTTCTTAGTGAAAAATACCCAGCATGTCCTGCAAGAGATGCACTAAATGTTCAAAAGCTCTTTACTTCTGCAGGTTTCCAGAGCTCTGCTACCTCTTTTTGGTCTATCTTATCTCTGCTATTGCAGCTACACAGAAATATTTTATCTTTGTCCAGTCAAAGCAGAAACAACAAGTGCAAACATCTTCCAAAACGTCCTTTCCATAATGAGACCCACAAAATAACTGACAGTAAAAAAACCTGAAGGTGACTAGTGACATGGGAAGGCCACTCCTCCCAGGAACCTCCCATGCTGACTGCCGAGACACAGTGCACTCTGCATTATCTGTGCATCCTCTGAGAGGACATGGAAAAAACAGAGTAACAACCTTAATAAAACAGAGAAGGGAGGGAGATGCTGGACCTTGTCTTCATGAAGTATGTAGTCAAAAAAGCCCCAGAACTAACCATATGAACTGCTTAGAAAAGCTGACAGAGCATAATAATCATGAGGTCCTTTTTCCTGCATCTCTTCTGAGAGCACATGCTGCCTGGGGTTACCCTACCAAAGAACATGCCAGCAATGTTGGTCCCTGCACCAGGGAATCAGCTCTTCTGGTTAGGGGCTGAGCTGGCTTATTGCAGACTGGGACATGCAAAGCAAGCTCAACAGCTTCATGGACCATCACACAGGTCAGTAACAAATCCCTGAATTGTTGTATTATTTATAAGGGTGTGATGATCAGCACAGATGAGCATAAGGTAAAACTGGTTACACTATTCAAGCTATGCTCAGACAACTAAAGGACACAGATACAGACAGACTAAGGCTTATTACTAAGCAATTGAAGCAGTTGTACCAGCCAAAAGATGGGGCCACATCAAATACTTAATTTAGCATATTTTTACAAGGTTTCTTTTCAAAGACCAGAACAAGGGGTCCTACGACATAAAATGTTTTGTGAATTAGCACAATGAATTCCTTCCGGTTCCTGCTTAAACTTGCAACTCATACTGCCCATTAACATGCTTCTAACACCTATCTTGTAACTGTTCTACACAAGTTTTATGCATTTCATGGAAGAAACTTGGAAGAAGCAGATTAAGACTTACCAGGTGGTCTGACAATGAGGAGGGGATTGTCTAGAAGAATGAAACAAATACAAAAATTAATATTTTGTTCCAAACCTTGCTTTGTAGTACAAAAGATAAAAGGTCACTCAAGAAAATGTCAGTGGCAGAGTGACTGCCTTTAGCTACATTATCAGTGTGAAATCTAGATACCTCATTGATTTGCAGAACTAAGACATGCTTGTTATTCCACTGTTTTTCTCAGTTGATGAAACTTGCTG
This sequence comes from Florisuga fusca, assembly GCA_038090715.1. Classification (NCBI taxonomy): domain Eukaryota; kingdom Metazoa; phylum Chordata; class Aves; order Apodiformes; family Trochilidae; genus Florisuga; species Florisuga fusca. The sequence goes on from JAAWXA010000001.1 coordinate 32,253,259, forward strand.
TAGGATTGTATACTTATTCTGATACTTGAAAACTCTCCTGAGAACAGTGCCAAAGTTCAAACCCAAATTTCCTGATCTCAGAAGGCCTTCAGAGCAAGAAGGTAACTCCACTGTAGGTTTTTGAATATATAGCATGTTACTCCAGCAGGCCTTACTTCCAGAGGGATATGTAACATACTGCTTGTATGAAAATATCAGTCTCAGACTGTTTAGCACTTTTCATAAATATGTGAAATGTCTCTTTTTTTGTCATAGAGTCAAAATTACTCTTTTTGTTCTAGTGACAGAATTTTTGCAGGAGCCTCCTAGGCAGTTCCAAAAGCAATGTCCATTACCTCAGGAGCTTCTGCTCCCTTTTAATACTCTCTTTTTTGAAAAAAAAGAAGGATGGAATAGGCCTGGAGATAGGGTACAGAACCAGCACGATCTAATGTGTGAACTTATCTGTATTCATTACTTTGCAGTTTCTGTCATCTCTTAACCAGCCCTTACTTTGGACAAAATACCTGAAGAAATAACACGATGCAGGGAAGCTGAAGAGCTTCTGAAGTGAGCACTGCAGGGTGAAGTCAAATGAACAAAGGCAGCGTCTGAGTAAGCCCCATCTTGTCAAAAGGGTACAATTAGCAAGAGACAACAGACCTTTTGCTCAAGCAAAGACTAAATAATCTGCCTTTTATTATTCAGTGGAGTCATTGGCCTCTGGCTCATATGAAGAATTAAAAATGGGTAAAAATAGCTCATCTAATGTACTATTTTTAGAAGGGAGTGTTGCTCTTGAACACACTATTAGCCCTGTGAAAAAGCAGCAAGCCATGTAAAAAAAGAAGGGAGAACTTTGCCTGTTTGATGGAACAATTGTTTCCTATATTTCTTCCAAAGACAACTGCTTCCAACTGTTCAGATGTTCACAATTACTATCTAATTTACTAAATGTTTGGTCAATCTATCAAAGTCACTAAGCTTCTCATTGCTTCTGTATTGCTGAACATCAGTAGTCTTTCGTATTTTAAATTCAAATTCCTGTTCCCCTGAAGCTCACTTTACTGTCACTTTTATTTTCATAGAGTAGTTAGAAGAACATATTATTTTCCTAGCCTTAAAGAAAACAAATAATGAACTTTAAAAAAAGAACAACCTCAGAGCAGTAAGTTCAAGATAATCACCCTTACCACTGTGCTGGTTTCAGTCATTACCCTGCCATATCTTTTTTTAGGAGCTCAGTTTTGAGATGAAAACAAAATGCGAAGCATACCAGATTCTGTGATGAAAGAGACTGAAGAGCTCACAGGTCCATAACCAAAGGGATTCTTTGCTTGGACTTTAAAATAATACCTAAAGCAAAAAGAGAGGGAAAGTAAGATTAAAACATTGATTCCACTGGAATTACTAAGTTATAAATAATATAAAACCAGGGTGAGAATCAAAACGAAATTCTGCTGAGTACAGCTGTCCTTTACATGACATGGACATGGATAGTCAAGTAGGGTATGAGCTGGCGGCTACAGGCAAATTTCTCCTTTTTGCATTTGCTCACATGTATATTTCTGGTTTGTTTATTTACATCATCCCCCTTTCAAAACCCCCACACAATTCTTCATACGATACAACCAATAGCAGTAGACTAAAAGAAAAAATCGCAAGGAAATCCAATTCTGATCTCAGGAACAGTTTTAAAACAGAGTAACTCCTACACAATTAGTGGTGTGAACTGCAAACTAAAATTGCATCAGACTTAGGAGAGATCAGAAGCTAAGCTTTTGACCTTCCTGTAAAAACTCCAGCAGCATTAAGATCACAGTATGCAAGTAATATGAGAAAGCTTCACATGTAGCCTTATTGATTCCCCAAAGTACCTAAATCACATGCTTAACTCAAAGCACATGACTTGCCACTAGAACTCCATTCTTTGCTTGAGAGAAGCAAATTTATTTTTGCTCTCAGAGAATATGTGTAAGCACATTATTATTTCATTTCCAAATACAATGTTTTTCATTTGATGCTTATCCTGACATTTTTTCCTGAGATTAATGTTTTATTATTTCTCTTTTTGCTTTGTGTCCAGTCCAGCCAAGACCAACCAGAATGCAAGATTATTGTAAAAAGTTCTGGCACCGTGCTTTTAAAGTGCCTGAGTTCAGCTTTTCCTTCCTTGTCTACTTGCTCAGTTTCATTCTTGCAAAGAAATGACCACAATTCTGTAATATCCACACAGCATTTGGGTCTTGATTTAGCCTCTCATGCAAAAGCAAACATCTCCAAAAGCACCATACTTCACCCATACAACAAGTCAAGTTCTTACTTGTCGGGATGGCTGCCACCAAGTGCTGGATTACCCCCCATGATTATGTCTCATCTGTATAGCAGGCTTGATGTTCCTCAGCTGGTTAAACTTAGCCTGACACTCAAAAACACATCAGGCAAAGCTCTTCATGGCAAAACTCTCCCCATCCTGCACAGAAAGCTGCCAGTGCTGCTCTGCTTGCATGGCCCATGCTGCTTCATAGCAATGTGGTCTGATGCTCCTAGAAGCTACTGCCACCTAATGCAGTGTGTGCACCAAGTGTGGACAGCCTTTACATCAACAACATTACTTCCTTTTCCTCCCTTTTGTCCACAAGAAATGATGGTAGCCCTTGCAATATAGGAGTGTAAGTAACATGGTTTAACGTTGAGTAAGATGCTCATGCTTTACAGCAGGCAACAAAATCCTGTTGCAGTACTTGGTTATTTTTAGTCTGCCACTCAATTTTTGGCATGTGCATTTTTCTGTACCATAAGATGTACTTCTTTCTCAAGGACTTAGCCACAGAGCAGGGCCTCCTGAAAGGACTGTCTTCAGCCTAAGCACCAGCAAAGCACACAGGGAAATATTCAGAATGATGAACCAGAGGGGACACAGTTGAACCAGCCCTTTGGCAAAGGTGTATCTATTTTTTTGCACTTAAAGGAATGCCAAAGTGAACTGCTTTGCCTCAGAATCAAACATCAGCCTATGGACAGGCTGAAGAGATGTTCAAATAACAGCCACTTCTTTAGGAGAAAGGTGGCAGTCTTGTGAACACAGGGTTTTCCTATGAAGCACGGTGGTTATCTCCAAGGTTAGTGCCAGGTCATCTTCACTCTGTAAAAATTATAGGTGGGTCCTCTGGGCAAGATCAATGCAGAAGCTACAGGAATTGGAATATTCTGGGCTTCATCCATGGCATGATCTTTACCACCTGTCTGTGCCAGACCTGCAGCAAACAGATGATCAGATGGTCTGCAGGACACGTTCCCACCCCTGCATGGGGGATGCAGGCCTCCTGTCCCTGCTGTCCCACAGCTGATGCCATAAACCAGCTCCACTCCTGTCTTCTGCAGTCAGTTTGCCTGTAATTAATGACTACATGATGCTCACTGAAGACTCATGGATTTCATTTAAAAGACACACAGACTATGGCAAAAAGAGCCACATTAAGTAATGAAATTTAGCAAGCCTGTGTCTTTTGCTTATTCCTAAGCAGAATCCTCTTGCTGGCAGAAATATTTGCCAGTGGTTCTAACTGTTGGCACTGATTTTTTGACTGCAGCTTGTGACTCTTTAGTATGGCTGAAGAAAGAGAAGGGAGATGAAAAACCTCCTGTGTGCTCCTATACATCTGGCCACACAGGCAGAGCACAGCAGCATGAGCAATGCTTTAACCCCCTGAGATGGCAATGCTCTCACAGAACACCTGCATCCATCCACACCACCTTCACTCACTCACACCTTCTCTACAAGGACTGGGACAGGGGCTGGCAGCACAAGGCTGGCCCTAGGGATGGGACAGAGGGAAGTGACTCCTCATGCTGGCTCCCAAGATGGCCACAACACAGCACTAAGCTGTCCTGACCTAACCCAACACCCTATGTAATTATTTCAGAAGAGCAGGATGAAAGTCTTTTCCAACCCAAATATTTTCTGTAATGCTTTAAGAACTAGTGAACCCATCTCTATGGATGGATGCCTGACTTCCCACTGCCTCCAAAGAAGTACAAGGAGATACCACCTTTCCAACACTGTGGCACCTTCTCAGCAAACCTTTCAAAGCACATAATACATCTCTATTACTACTAGCTTCAAAACATTCCCATGAGATATGTGTGATGATCCACATCTAAGCAGGAGAGAGCAGCCCAAGGACCTTGTGCTTGAAACAGATCTAATTCAAATGGGGAACAACATGCTGATTTGTATCTAATGATTAATGAAGGAACTGATTACCTATGCAACCAGGGCAATTGGGCATTGAGGTGTCAGTACCTGAAAGGGCCTTCAGGAAAGCTGGGGAGGGACTTTTTACAAGAGCATGTAGTCACAGGACAAGGACTAGTGGTTTTAAACTGGAAAATGGTAGATTTAGGTTAGACCTTACAAAAAAATTCTTCACTGTGAGGGTGGTGAGACACTGGAAAAGGTTTCCCAGGGAAGTTGTAGCTGCCCTCTCCCTGGAAGTGTTCAAGGCCAGGTTGGATGGAGCTTTGAGCAACCTGGTCTGGTGGGAAGTGTCCCTGCCCATGCAAGGGTGTTGGTATTTATGGTCCCTTCCAACCTGAACCATTGTATGATTCTGTGATTCAGACTGTGACTAACCACATCAGCATACCTTTCACTTAGAGCAAAATGATTTTATGACTTAATTCAAGGTGTCTCCCATCTGTTGGAATTAAATAGCTGTCATTTGCAGCTACAAAATTATATAATTGCTCATCATAGTAATTAGGAAAGCAGCTGTATTAAAAATAAATTTAAAAAAACCCAAAACAACTAGCTAGCTGTAAAATCCTTTCTCTAGCCTCTTTGAGGACTCACCTGCATAGACCCCCCCAGCCTGTGCCCCACCTGGCAGCAGGCTGAGATGGCAGGATGCCAGCCAGCTATGGGGCACAGAGCAGAGCAGTCCACACATGCCATGGGTGGCAGGGTGGGAACCTATCCCCTTGACCATGGGGATGGTGGGATGGATGGCTGCTACAGGGTCTCTGTCAGCACTGGGTAAGTAAGCACCAGGGTGGATGTGTAGAGTGTACAGGCAGGTGTCTGGGAGGGAAGGCCATGAACTGCCTGGGAAGGGGAGGAGATGAGATGATGTGGTAGCACCTCACAGACCCACTGCCCAGCAGTCTGGGTGAATGTGGGGGAAAAGAGGCTGGGAGGGGGTTGGGAAGGACAGGCAGGTTTCCTTGCACAAACATGTGGAGAGGACAGCAGGGAATTAATCCCTCCTCCTGCAACTGAACCATCCCTCCAGAAGAAAAACACAAATCAGCTGCCTGCAGATTCACAGCTGGTGCAAAATGTCTCCCTCCATCTAAAATGGCTCAGCACTACAAGAATGCAGGACAAGGGTTTCACTGACACCTTACCTCTTTAGTGCTGCCTGGTGATACACAGCAGCCAGCTGTGGCTGATCCTACTTGTTGGGCTGCAGCTTCACTTTAAAGGAGATAAAGAAAGGAAACAGAAATTTTTGGTGTATCTGCCCCTAGAACCTGAAGATCCAGGCTCTGTTTGCAGTTATGAATTCTGACTAAAGGTTTGAGAGCCTCCTATGAAATGCTCTGTATGGCACTGGAATTGGTAGCAGGCACTCAAGGATCCAAATGTCTTTGGAAGGAACAAAAATCAAGTGGACAAGAAAGAAGAATGGATGCGACATGGAGATGTGGTGGTAAAGGACAGTGTTCCAAATCATGAGACTATCTAGCCACTCCCATCAGGAACTGACACAGCTTGGCAGGCTAAGAGGCAAGAAAAAGAAGGTGATTGCTCAAGAAGGAGATTGAAATGTTTATGACACAGATTATACTGTTTGTGACTGCAGGAGACTGGATTTAGTGGTTGAGCAGATGCTTTCTAGCCCTTTGCATCAGACTTCTGTGACATCTGAGAATTAAGGTTAGGGAAGGGATGCTGTCAAGATTTTTTGACAGATTCAATAAGCTTTAAAGTAGTTATAGTGTTTACACTCACACATCACAAGGAAGCATCTCCTGTGCCCACTGAAGCTGACCAGAGTTTTGCTAATGGAAAAACTTCCACTTCTCACATGGAGGTTAGACCAGGCCTCTGAAGAAAACTTATGGCACAGGTTAAACATACAATTCCATTTTGTTTGTAAAACCTAAATACCAGGCAGATGTTTTCCAGGATATGTTGACAGCTTGAAATCTTCTGCCAAGATTCCAGCCCATTTCTGGCATGCTGTGCATGCCACAACACTGCACCACCACTAGCCCCTCATGGGACACCCATCAGTCAATAGAACCTGCATACTGGAAATCCAATTTAATCACAAAATCCATCAACAAGTCAAACACAAAATGTGTAGAGTAACTTCGGATTTCACACCATATTTTTTTAGTTAGGCATGGGGTCTTTTCCCAGTGGTTAGGGAGTTATTTTTAAGACCAGAAATATGCAGTCAATTCAGTCTGGATTTGGAGAATGCATGAGATTGGCCAATACACACAATTTCCTTGATGTAAAGAATCCTCCTTTTCCACCACAGACCCCACAGAAAGCCCTTATCACCTCCACAATGCATACAACAGAGGCCAATGGATTATAGCATTCTTCTGTAAAATTCTAGATAACAGGCTTAAAAAAAAATAGCACTTGCTTGAACCGCCCTACTTTGAAACAGACCCTTAATATTTGACAGGGTAGTTCCTAAGTTCGTGAAGATGCATGAACCTATAACCTTGCTGTTCCTATAAATCTCCATTCAAACACAGCCAGACTGTGACCTTCTGAAGCCTGGAGGTAATGTACGTCTCAGCAAATGTGTCACAGGTTGGCAACTGAATTCCCATCAATTCCCCTGCACCAGGCACAGTCAGGACAGTGGCAGCAGAGCTCCTGGGGGCTTTCACAGCAACCACTCTTTCTGGTAACCTGGAGCCCTGAAGATGTTGGGTACAAGAAGCAGAGAGCTATTGCTGACCTCCAGCACTGTCCTTGGGGCAGGGACAGAGGGAGAATTGACTAAAAGACAGTAAAGAGGTGAGGAACTGGGTATGGAGGTTGAAAATGGCAGAGAAGCATGACATGAAGAAGTCCAGTGCTGGGAGAAGCTACAGAAAACTGGGGAAGGGGAAAAGCACTGGGGATGTACAGGAATCTGGGATGTGAAGGCAGGAACTGGGACTAGTGACATGAGGAGTGAGGTTTAGGGAAAGGATGTCCTCTAAGCACGACGATATGGATGTAGAAAGGCAGAAGGGTCTGCATCTGCTTCTCTCATTATTTAGGAACAGAGCTGAGGAAATTTCAGACCTCTTCTATCTTGTTACAACACGAAAAATCCACAGATAATCTGTGCCCCACCTCTCTCTCTGTACTTTGGTAACAGTGATCTTTTATGACAAGGGCATTACAGACGTAGAGTATACAAATGCAGCTCTCTACTGTGCAAGTAATACTGCTTTAATGCACCATGCACCACTCATAAGGACTTGCACTGAGGCCTAGATAATTAATCTTCAGAATAAGCTGCTTTTTTATATACATCTTGGATATATAAGAAAAAGCCTCATGATGTGTGTGACTGACAGCGTTGTAGACAGAAAAGGAGAGGACAAGATGAAAAAGTTTTCCCTGTAATACCTTCTTCCTGATGCTTTTTTATTTGTTTGCTTGTTGTTTTGGGTTTTTTTGGTTTTTTTTAACTCTTTGGTATCCTGTGTGTTCCTAACCTGCCTCTCTACAGATCTTTTGCTTTTTAATTTCCGGGTCTTTGATGCTACATGCGTCCTCTGGTGGACGTGTCCCTGGTGCACCAGTTTAAGGTGCTGTTTAAGTTGCTCAGGAATTGTCTCTCTCAGAGTTGCTATGTCCCCAGAACTCTTTAGTTGGAGGGAAATCTCTGGAGAGGAGACAGAGGAGCAAAACCCCCTTCTTATCACATACTGTGATTCCTTGTTGTTCGGATGTTTCAGGGACAGCTGTAGCAGCTGCAAGAGCAAGGTTTGTGTGACTCCAAGCTAAAGTCAGGGCTGTGTGAAGAAGCACTGTGAAGTGGTTAGAAAAAATATTTATGATCATATTTGACACTGACTTAGTAGTCTGTTTACTTTTCTTATCTTATTATTTAACCTATTAAGGTTTTCTACAACAGCCATGCTCAGACAATTCTTCTCTGTCTTCTAGGCTTTTAGAACCTCTAAAATTGAGGTTCTCAATCAACTGCCTTTAACCCACAGAACTGCCCCTTTATCTATAAATCATCTTGGAAAGAAAAGATACTTTAAGTGATACAATTTTTTTCTTCTGTGTTGTCCTGGCATAATCCCTACATGCCTGTCCTAGGAGTGAACACATCTCTAGTCCATCATGAAGTGAGTCATGCTAGTCCCAGCCCACAACCCCAGTACATTTGCCACATTAACAAATATATAAGCAACATGTGCCACCAGTGTCTGAGAGACAGAATGAGAAGTGCAATCACCTAGCCCAAGGCCATAGCAAAAGTATGTCAGGTTCAGAACTTAAGAGAAAAGTCTGAGAACCACTGAGCATCTGTCAAAAGAAGCAATTTTAATGTAGTCCCTTTGTGGCTGTTTAGTTCCCCCCCTAATTGCCATGAATTATTGCAGTACCTCAGAAAGCACACATTCTTGTACTGCCATTTAAGTGAGATTTTTGCAAGATGAAGACCTAAAGCTCCTGTGGAACCAACTTCTGAGCAACTGCCACATCCTTATTACATACTACCAAGCCTTCTCTACTTGCACAACTCATGTGAACAGAAAGCAAAAACAAATCAGAGAGTGACACCTCTCCTCACCAGCCCTTAAGTTTCAAATTTAACAAAAGCAGTATGTGGGGATGGCCACGTTACATCACATCAAGGGTATGCTTCAGTATACTTTTCCCCTCAAAACTTGACTCAATTATGCATAAGACTAGAAAATGCATGTGAGAACAAGATTTTCTCTGTTACCAATAGGCGTTTTTATATACACAAACATATGCATGCACACATAGTCATTTGCTCCAGGGTTAATACAGTAAAGATATCATGCAAGTAGCTGTGTAGTTTATAAAACATTTTTCTGTCAATCAGAATGAGTAAAATTTAGAAGAGATATAAACACTTATACTAAGGCCTAGAGAAATGACTGACAATTCTCAAAAATTGTTTTACTTCCCTAATGGAGCTGAATGAAAAAGAATGGATCAAATCCTTACCGTGTGTTGGGCTTCAGGTTCTCAACTGGCAAATGAGTAGTCCCTGCCGTCCTGGTTGACCACTTATTCTTTAAAAAGTCATCATAAGATGCACTGTAAACCAGATAGCCTGGAAACAGGAAAAACAAATAGTTGTGAGGATTCTAAATACATTTAAAATAAATTATATCCCTTGATGTCATGGTAGATTTTACGGGTTAAAAGGACTGGAAGCATTTTTGAATATGGAAGTGATGCCTAACTCCGCTAGAATATCCCAGGCTACAAGAATGCCTTGCCATCAGCTGATAATGATGGAGCCATCATCTGGGCAAAGTTGCAGAGGAGTGAGAACTTCATCAGTTGTTGGCGCAGTTTAAGGTAAAATGGCCATTTAAGAAAACCTTCTCCCTTCCCACTACCCTGTCATGAGATGAACCCTCAGGACAGTACCTGTTACCATGTCTCCTTGAGCAGGTTTGGCCCAATCCACAATGACAAAGGAGTGACAGCCTTCGACTGCCACAATGGTGATGTTATGAGGGGCTTTCATGGGACGCATCTCTTTCTCTCTGAGGTCATTAGGGATGATTTCATCGAGGCTCTCCACCTGGAAGTGCTCCAGGGCCTCTGTCAAGGAGCAGGGGGCTGCTGGATCTTTATTAAGATATGTCACATAAGGAGCTGGAAGAGACAGAGAAGAGTTAGCAGCTTGTAGGTATCACAGAGTAGCCTACAGGCTACAGTTTCCTGAAGACAAGAGAATGAAGTTTTGTGATACATTTTAAAATTACTCCCCTTCCAGTCCAGGGATGGTTCCCTGCTATCAGCAAAACATGGCTCACACTCAATTTGATTGACAAGCAGGGGGAATGGGATGCCAGTGTTCAGCTCTATCCCACACTCGTAACTGTACCCATTTATGCAAAGACAGAAGGATCATCTTTGCTGTGAGAGGCAGAAGACAGCAGTCTGACTGGAGAACCCTCTGCATGCTACCTCCAGCTGCTCTCGAAGGTGAGGTGGAAGCATCACCCAAAGCCTTTCTAGATCTTTCTAGATCTCCAGTCCTGAAACTGGAGTGAAACAACAAAGAACAAGAGTAATTCCAAGATGGAGTCCAACCAGATTAAACAAAGGGATTATCATTGTGGTCCCCTAGTTACCAAGGGATGGTTCCCAACCTTCCCAGCATGTGCTCCTGACATGTAACTTCTGTTTTTAAAGGCTTCATACTGGCTGGAATTGCACTTCAATTCAAGAAAAGATTAAACCATCCTTTAATTGCCTTAGAAGTCACCATAACATTAAAAGTAAGGACTATAAAACTTTCTTTGGAAATGTTAATTTGGTTGCAATAACACAATTCATTGAAATGGCAGTATTTTTTCCCTTGTGTCTTGAAATGTTCATAAACCAACATTCCTTGGTTTATCTTATTGGATTTCATACCCTGAAGGAATTTTTTTCCAGATCTTGCAATGAAGTTAATTATAGCCTCCCCAGCTACATCAATCAAGAAGTACTGTCAGTGAGAGAGCCAAATAGAAGCATAATGGAATTGTTTGGACAGGGAAACTGAATGTGCAGTGAAAAAAGTCTTGGCATATACAAAACCAAGTTTTCTACTCCTGCAGCAATACTCCACTCTAAGCCCCATGAAACTTGTGGATATTGGAAGGGAAGGCAAGGCACAAGTAAAAGCTGACTCTGCATCCCCTGAAATGCCAGGTGAGCCAGCAGCTGACTTGATCTCACTTCAAATACCAGCGATTTGTAAAGAGCTTGGAGGGAGTCACCAGTCTGTGGTGGAGGCTGGAATGCAGTGTCCCATCACCTCCAAGCCCCTCTGGTCAGGCCCCCAGTGCTCCTCTGACAAAGAAGCAGAGGAGTTCTGAAGTCAGAGCTATACCACCTGCCAACACACCTGAATGGCTCACGGACACAAGAGCCAACCTCATGACTCACGTCAATGTACTGCAGGTTCTACTTTCTTCTACTGAGCAAAGATACAAACAGGAAAGCCAAATTCATCTCTATTGGTTTTATTTTTTAGAAAGTGAAATCACTGGTATTTAAAGGGCCAGGGGAAAAGAATTAGGTCCCCCTAAAGGAAGACTCACAACTCCATGCAGACTGGCAATGACTGAACCACTAGTGTGAACTTTAAATGATGAAACTGAGTTGAACTGAGCACCAGAGCAGACATTCTGTATTACTGACTTCAGCTATATGGAAAACAATGCATAACACAAAGCAGTGCACTTATACTGAAAGAGGTTTGCACTCCTTAACAAAACTGGTGTGGGTCCAGATGCAGACATGCAAGCATGGAAGCTATGATCCAGTACTGCAGTTTGGATTTCCCAGGTGGCAGCACTTACAAGGACCACACGCTGGTTTGTAGGATGTATCTGCGCAATGGTCTCAGCTTGGTGGCTGACCTTCCTAGAACAAGACTTATTTGCAGCATGTACATAAAACAAAGGACGTCCTTACCAGTGAAACGTTTCTTCCCAGCAATGTCGTATTCTGACACGGGGCTGGTGCCAAAAACACTAGTCTCTGGATAGACAGCTTCTGATTCTGTCGTTGTAGAAGCAGTGGTGGTGGTGACAATGGTGGTAGTTGGTGGCAAAGTGCTCTCAAAAAACTCGTAGTCTTCAGAGGAAATATAAGATGAAAATGTTAGCTTCTTCATGTTATTTTTGCTTAACCACAAGAAGGGGAACATTTCTGTCACCACAGTACCAAAGGAGTGCCATGCACTCTGCCTCAGCTGCTGCACCCTCCTTCCAGGCCTCTAAGTCAAGGTCAGTCACACCTCAGTCTTGCAAGGGTTTCTACCAAACTGATGGACAGAAGGCATAAGATCTTTGACACAGAACACTAGTGTGCTGATTTAGCCCTTGCTCACATAGCTAAAGAAGATGAAAATTTACATATGTATTCATACAGCAATATCCTGAACCCACTTTGTCTGCTACCTCCCATCACAACTCCCAAGAGAAGACAAGCACAGTAACTGAATCCCTGGCCACAGCCCTCAGAGGCCAAAGGAAGGAGGTCAGGGAGTGAAAAATTGGCTTTTTAAGAAGACTCTGTGATATTATTCTAAAATGCTAGAGCTTGTTTATACAGTTATTTTAAACTTCCTTAAGAAGCATGGAGCCTTGTATTTGCTATTGGTTGCCCTAATGGAGCCATTAGGGAAGGGAAACTGCCCACATGAATCTCCTGATACTTGGTCCTCCTTGATATTCAGTCCTCTTAAAGCAAGTGCTCTTTGAAAAGCTATTGTGCTGCCAGATTGACACACAAAATGAAGGAGAAGAATCATTTGGCATCCCTGCCACGTCCCCATCCAGGCTGCAGGACTTGGCTTATGACTTTGAGTGTTTTCTGCCTCAATTGCTAAAGACTCTGCATTCTGTAGGTGACCTGCACCTACGGGAAGGCCTCACAAAAACCACCAAGGACATCTCGTTTTCCTAGGGATGTAAGGAACACGGGATGTAGGACTTACGCAGTTTTTAGTTCATCCTCTCCTCCTCACATCCTAAATGTTGACCTCAATATGAAGTGATCAGAATAAAAAGCACAGAAGACTCTATTTAAAAACAGTTCATTGACTTTGATGCAGCTGGAGTTAGACGTTGTACTGGAGAAAGTAAACCTAGGATTCAAGTGGTGACTCTATGACCCAATTCTGAACAAAATTTTGTTCCCACAATAGGTTCCTGTAAGATTGCAGGACTGACAGACAGGGACTTTCATCTTCAGAAATAGTTGTCTTTGCATCCTTGCTCTTTACACGTAATGCCAGACTCTAGAAAGCTTTTCCATCTCACTGTTCCTCGCTTAAGTTCCCACTCACCAAGCTGCTCCATCAAACCTGTCAACAAAGACAGGGAAGAAAACCACCCCAAACACCCCACTTGCATTAGACTTTTACAGTACCATCATCATAGATCACATATGCCTCTGGAGTTGCTGTCACATCTGAATCCAGTCCTGAGAATGTATCTATTGAAGGAGAGGAAAAAAAAAAAAAAAAAAAAAAAAAACAATGACAGTCTGCTCTGCATATTTAGAATAACAGACAAGTGTCTAACTGCAGTAGCCATGAGTTTTACTAGGGGAAGATAGGTTCAGGGCTGCCACTCAAAATCAAGAGTAATTCACCTTCCAGGAACTCTGACTCAGGACCCAGCAGCTCTGCTTAACACTCATTGTCAGCATTTGATAATGTCTTGTAGTCTCAGGTGTAGCAAATGTAAAAAATTTGTATTAAAAACAAACAAAGAACATACAAGTAAGCAATTAAAATAAACTGCAGACTTCCATAAAATATTTTTATATTTTTGCAGGGGAATAAAAATCAAACAACTCTCACAGAGCCACGACTGTCTGTACTAGAAAGCAATGCAACTTAAAAGGAATGGATTTGTAGAAGGAAATAAATGGTGCTGGTTTTCCTGGGGTTTTATTTTGTACTGGCTGTAGCCTGATCCTGTGGACTGATAGGCCATTGCAGGCTGGGGCACATCTGTATCATCCTGAAGCACTGCTCCTGCTTTAGTTTGATTCAACAGGAATTTGTGCACACCGAGATTGCTCCACAATGCAAATGAAAGCGTGGCAAGAAGAGATGGTTGTGAGGTACACATCAACAACACTCTCCTGATCCAACCCCAAAGCAAATGAAAATGCACCCACAGATTTCCCAGATGCCTATCCCTATATATTATCTCAACTTCTCTGCAGGTCATGTATCCAGCACCAGATACTTCAATCACCAAGTGCCTCATCTTGTGAATCCTGGAGGCTTCCCTGCACACTCTGAGAAATGGATTTCTCCACATGCTGGTAAGCAGCCAAAGAGTACATATAGCTCAGATAAGCCATGAAAAGCAAAGCAAACAAAGCAAAAGCATTGTGCTGGAACCCAATGAAGGTACAATCAGAAGCTTCAATGACATGCTGTGGCTGCACAGAGGCCAGAGTGTGGGCCAAGACAAGAGAACAACAACTCAGGATATCACACAGGAACTGGTAATGTTCCTGAAACACTTGATATGGAAGCAAAAATGTTATTTTTACTTAGTAATATAACATTGCAAAATATCAAATGACAATGTCAAATAGTTTACAAATTTTTTTTATTTAGAACTTTGTACAAGACTGATTTTTTTTTCTACTACAATAAATTTATTTGAAATTTATAACACTTATTTTAATGGCAAAATAAGCTTATAAATCACAGAAAATTGTTAATTCTTGTCAGACTGTCATGTAGCAAAATATGACAGTTTGTTATGGTCGCTTTCTGCAGTGACTCTTCAGGGCATCATCAACTTGGAAGCCATCTGACTTCTCTGAAGATAGACAGTGCGAAAACAGATACTTTGCTGAACTCTGCAGATCTTCTCACCACAGCTGGACAGCATCAACCAGCATTTACAGTGTATTTACTTAGCTTTGACTACATCCAAAGAAACAAAAGTCTCAGATAGGCAGAAATTTGAGTCCTTCACAGGCAGATTTCAACTTCACACCTATTAGCTATCCAGCCTTTTGTCTAAATAAAATCCAGCATAAACAATTTTTTTTCTTTTCTTTTCTTTTTTCCTTTTTGTGTGTATGTGCTTGTTCAGTCTCTTCTACTTCACCTTCTGTGCTTTTTTAGCAACAGATGTGGCATGAAGATGATGGGGGTACTTTTCAAAAGGCATCTAGCTTTATAATTCTCTCAACATACACCAGCTGCAGTTCTCTGGCTGGCTCCATCACTCCTTGCAGCAGCTCTTCAGAGAACCCTAACAGTACCAGATGAGGCTAGGTTTTGGCAAGACTGCTTGCCCTAGGCTTTTGGCATCTGAAAGGACAGGAGACTGAACAACCATCACTTGATTTTATCACACGTAATAGGTGGTGAAGATTCCACCACTTTTTTTCCTTGTGAGTTCATGAAAAAAGTTTAGATCATTCCACTGAAAAATCACGCTTGTGTGGGCAAAGTCCTTCCTGAGAGCTGAAGACTGCTGAATCTAGTGAAATGCTGACAATAAATTCTGCTGGGTTGAGCAAAAGTCCTGTCAGAGTGTAAGTGAATCTGCCAAAGCTTAAGCAGAATGTTCAGCCGTGGGTTTTGGCACATGCGGTCACTGCCTGCTTGGGAGTGAAGCACTTAGCAACAAATTATCAAGCTTTGGCAGAGTAAGTGTTTCATTAAATGATCTGGACTAATTTCCAGTCTCAGGTTAAAGGGAAAGACAACATAAAAGCATGATTTTGAATTGGTCAAGAGAAAATGGCATTAAGTGTTTTGATAGTTCAAGTAGTTATTTATCCCTCTTCAAACAGACACTGCACTTGTTAAACAAAACCATCCCTCATTAAATAAATAAATAAATATTTATTTATGGACAAAGGCAGAGCAACAGATATCATCTACCTGGACCTGTGCAAAGCATTTGACACTGTCCCACATGACATTCTGATCTCTAAACTGGAACAATACGGATTCGATGGATGGACTACTCCTGGGATAAGGAACTGGCTGGATGGCTGCACTCAAGGAGTTGTGGTCAGTGTCTCAATGTCCCAACGGAGATGTGTGAGGAGTGGTGTTCCTCAAGGGTCAGTGCTCAGACCAGTGCTGTTTAACATCTTTGTTGGTGACACGGATAGTGGTATCAAATGCACCCTCAGCAAGTTTGCTGACAACACCAAACTGTGTGGTGAAGTCAGCACGCTGGAGGGAAGGGATGAGATCCAGAGGGACCTTGACAGGCTCAGGAAGTGGGCTTGTGCAAACTGCATGAAGTTTAACAAGGCCAAGTGCAAGGTTCTGCACCTGGGTTGAGGCAATCCTATGCATGAGTAGAGGTTGGGAGGAAAAAGGATTGTGGACATCTCTGAGGAGAAGGACTTGGGGGTGGTGGTGGACCAGAAACTCAACATGAGCCATCAAAGTGCACTTGCAGCTCAGAGAGTCAGACATGCCCTGGGCTGTATCAAAAGAAGCACAGACAGCCCATTGAGAGAGGTGATTCTTCCCCTCTATTCTGTTCTTAAGAGAGACCACCTGGAGTACTGTGTCCAGTTCTGGAATCCTCAGCGTAAGAAGGACATAGAGCTCCTGGAATGAGCCCAGAGGAGAGACACTAAAATGCTGAGAGGGCTGCAGCACCTCCCCTATGAAGACAGGCTAAAGTAGTTGGGGTTGTTCAGCCTGGAGAAAAGGAGGGTCCAAGGTGGCCTCATAGTGGCTTTCCAGTATCTTAAGGGGGCCTACAAGAAGATTTGGGGCTTTTTACACGGGTGTGCAGTGAGAGGACAAGGGGAAATGGTTTCAAACTTGAAGAGGGGAGTTTCAGGTTTGACATTAGGAAGAAATTCTTAGTTTTGAGGGTGGTGAAATGCTGGAATAGGTTTCCCGAAGAAGTTGTGCCTGCCCCCTCCCTGGAAATGTTTAAGGCCAGTTTAGAGTGGGAGGTGTCCCTGCCCATGCAGGGTAGTTGGACAATCTTTGGACAATCTTTGGATCTAGTTGGTAGTTAGATGATCTTTAAGGTCTCTTCCAACCCTGGCCATTCTGTGATTTTACGATTTAAATACTTTTCAAGCATGTTTCTCTGTGGAACAGGCAGACTGTTTTGCCGCAGTTGTCAAATGTTGAAGTAGGTCATCAAGAATGAAAAAAAAAAAAAAAAAAAAAAAAAAAAAAATTGGTCTTCAGAGAAACTTTCATAATTTCCAGGTGGGGATTAATAGCGCTGAAGTTGTATAGCAAGTAAGAAATGGAACTCCTGCGACATTTTGTCCTTTCAGTCTTCCATTTTGATGCATTTGCAGACATGCAGTTGAAATGCCAGACACTTCAGGAGTGACTTAGACACCATTTTCACTGAATATGCAGCCTGTGTAAAAAAATGAGTTTTCATTCATGCCTATAAGAAGAAAGGTCAAGGATCCAGCAAGGTGATCTGGTAGAGGGCAAAAAAACCAAAAAGAATGTTTTAAATCTTCATAAAATCACATGAAAATTTCCCAACCCACAACTATGCTAAAAATAATACTGTGAAGCTTTTTGTTGTTCAGCTTCTGAAGCCTATACTCAGATTAAGTCCAGTCATATTTCATAAACTTTTACTGTTCTCATAATACGTATTTTTAGAATATATTCTTCAGGTATGCAAGAGCATAGGCCAAAGAGAGGAAGCATGAAGGATATAATCAATATCTGAGATAAGAAAAAGGGGGTGATGGGACTGGAAGGGACTCTACCAAAAACCATTATCCCCTTTATGCTACTCTGAAAATACCAGGCTGACTATACAAAGCAAAATTTGTAACACTTTCATAAATACAATTAAGAAAGCACCAAAGGGAAAATGAAAAATCCTCAAAGAAATATTTAATGATGATGGTCATTTACATATGCATATGTTTGCACGTCTGCATACACACACACATCTACACATATGTATATATGCATGCACACTTCTATAAATACATACTCAAATAGGGGGACTAACTGTTCAATAAATATTAATACTTTAAATAATTGTAATTTCATCTGTACGAGGCAATAACATCTGTAACTCATTACTTACCCAGAGTAGCCAGCAAGGGAATTTTCAGTATTCTGCTTCTGAAATCCTTTCCAAAGATGACATCCTTAGACTCACTGTGAGTTGCTGAAGTTGCTGAAAGAAGATATCTTTTGTATCTTCTGCACTCTTCAAAGCAAAAGTTCAGCTTCTCAGGCCATGGTTATGTGACCTACTTGTAAATCTACTTCAGCTTCAGGCATATAAGCATATGGGGCAAAGGTAAGGGAGTTTAATTACCCATTAAAACTTCCCACTGCAGTTGGCAGATGTCTGACTGCTATCCCTTTGCTTAGGTTGTGGCCACGTTCTACTGCCCATGTGTAGATTGAGTTGGGATTACCTACAAATGGAAGGGATAAGGACTACCATGGTGCTCCCTGATCCAGTGTTGCAAAATAAGGAGCTGTTTTGCGATGCAACATTCAGATGATGAAAGGGTACCACATGGCAGCAGCAGGCTCAAAGCCCAGAGACTCCACTGCACTTGTATTTGTTTACTTTGAATTTTGGATTGGCACCCCATCCTAAGCTTGTGTGACTGCAACAGGGAAATAATGACATGTGCCGACACTTTAATATCTTCAGATGACAAACATATCAGTGGGCAACTCTCTCTGCCTTATCTATACAGAGACAGAGTTGTCCTTCCCCAGTTTCATCTGTGCTATGCTGTATTCCTGTTAGAAAAACTCTGTCTCTGAGGGCTGGAAGGAGAACGAGAATCTCATTTTGCACAAGCTGGTCTCACTATGGCTCAAAAGAGAGACTTTTCAGAATGTACTGAGAGGAATGAACACAAAATAAGACAAAATGTACAGTGCCTTGAGGTTCTTCCATGGTCTGAACTGGAGAGTGGACTTCATTATAGGTGAGTTGCTTTGACCACAAATCTGCTGCCAATGCTTTTTGTGCTCTTGTGCATGAATATACGTCACAAGACTGGATCCAACATAAGGTGACAATTCTGCTGAAATCAATGTATTTTCATGAAAAACTTCATCTTTGGGGAAAGTTGACATTTTCCAATGAAAAAAAAACATTAAACACCCAAGCCCTTCTTTAGCTGCTCTCATCTTATCTCCTACCTTATCACACGGACCAAAATCTTCAGAGGCAGATCCTTTCCCACCTCACATTTCTGTAACTGCACTGTACAAACAGCCCAACCACAGAAGTTCAAACAGCACAAAAGGAAGTTACCTTCTGCATTGCACTCTGGAAGGCCATCGAACCCCAAGAGCAAGTTGCCCTCATCATCATACTGTGCATAGGTGCCTGGAGGACAGGTTGGGGGTGGTTTCTCAGTGGGTGGCTCAGTGGTGGTTGGTTCGGGA
Source organism: Florisuga fusca (assembly GCA_038090715.1). Classification (NCBI taxonomy): domain Eukaryota; kingdom Metazoa; phylum Chordata; class Aves; order Apodiformes; family Trochilidae; genus Florisuga; species Florisuga fusca. Next base: position 32,272,407 of record JAAWXA010000001.1, read on the forward strand.
GTGGTAGTGGTAGTTGTAGCGATAGTTGTTGTCGTGGTTGTTGTGGTAGTTGTTGGGGGTATTGTTGTAGTAGTAGTAGTAGTTGAAGGAGTGGTTGTTTTCTTAATCATTTCAAGACCAATCAGAGGTTTCCCTCCGAGGCTTATTATTGGTTTATCTTGTGCACTTGCTACAGGTTTACTAAATCTGCTATGTCCAAACAAAGGTATTCCATCAGGACTCACCATTGGGGCACCCTTTTCATCTAGGAGAGAACAAAAGAAAGAAGTCCCAACATTAATCAATTTCAGGCTTACAGCATTATATTTGTCAACACTAGATACCACAAGAGTGCTGAGAATGTGATCACTGCCTCCTGTAACTTAGCTGACAGCACAGAAGGCTGCTACCTAGAAAAGAGCCCTGGCTTACAAAGCTGTAAAATGGTTCAGAAGAACCTTAGACAAAGGCACTAGACAGTGCCTGCATTTAATCTAAATCAATCTCCTAACTGTTTATGAAAACTACAATGAATCCATATTCTGCTCCCTAATGTCAAACATGTGCAAAGAAAAAGCTGGGATAAGCTGGTGAGGTTCTGTCACTGCAGATAAACTTTTGTGCCAAATTCTGGATAATGCAAATATTCATGGTCACTGAATTGACATCCAAGAGATCTATCCCCATGGACTATTATGCAAATAGCAGTGTTTTCACAGATCACACACAGAGTTTTTACTACCTATGGTCTATTTCAGAAGAAAAAATAAAACACTCACATAGACAAGGCTGCTACAGTGCTAGAGGCAAGGAGTAATTATTTCTATGTATACAGAGATATAAACAAGCAACAATTTTTATTCTGGCTCAGTTCTGCAGTCCTTTCTAATGACAATACAAGTGAGATGGACTTGAGTGCTTCTTGCTGCCTTGTACTCAAAGCCCCACAGGATGCCCCAAAGTCTCCCCAGGTCCAACAATGACTGCCTGATGGAGATTTGAGGCACAAGCAACTCCAAATGACTTGTACAGGACCAGGGGATGCCCGAAGCATTCAACAACTCGAAGACTTGTACCATGTGCCAAAAAACTTGGATTTTTTTCTGTAAGAAGGAAGCTGTCACTTACCAACAATAGTACGTCCATCCCCTCCTAACTTCACTCGGAGAGGGTTGCCTTGGGAATCTTGGAGGTATTTTCCTTCAACATTTAACACTAGCCCTCGGTCAAGGTCTACAATCTAAGAGCAATAGACGGACTCAAATTTAGATAATGCAAGAGGAGGAGAAAAAACCTCACAGCAACAGAAATCCTGGGGAAATTCAGATGCCAAGTATCATGTTCAGGAATAGCCACAATACCTACAGACAGATATTTTTTAAAGCAAGTGGTTAACTGTATAGTAATCACTGAAAAAATCACTGCTGAAGACAGCAAATCCCCAGGAGCTGGCCTCCAGAGTTGCAGAGCAACCATATTCATACTGCCTTACATACTCTCTTTTCTTGGGCTGCACAACTCCTAAGGTGGATTCTTCTAATACCGATTTGAGTATGACCCTAAGCCCCTTTGATGATGGAATTTTAGATTCTGTCCACTCATAAAAGTAACTAAAAAATCAAACAACCTCAGAAAACCCTAGTTCATTTACATTAAAGGAATAGGAAAACCAAAGTATCTAAGATTTTAATTCAGGCAGGAGACTGAAGAAAAGCTTCTGGCTCATAAAAGAAACCTGTCTGAGAGCTTGGATTGAATTTAAGAGGTAACTGCAGTTAAAATCCAGTCCTTGTTATTTCAACTCAAAACAGCTGAACTGTATGCTGTTTTAACATGATGTAACACACACACAGCCACAGAACACAAAATTGCTGTCAGGAAACTGGGAAGAGGACATGAGCAGCAGTTCCAGGTTGGCAAGACAGACTTACATTTGGTGTTGGCAGAAAGACAGTAGCAGGAGTGACAGTAGATCATGAGATAAGTCTCTGAAGGCCTCCAGGCCTCAGATGCTAACTCAGATGATTGCACAGATCCTCATGCTTTACAAGGTGTTCGTCCTGCTTGCAGCAATTCCCTCCTCTCATCGGGTAGAGAGAGATGCCCCACTGCGTCCCAAGGGCTTTTCTAGCCTACTTGCTGGAGTTTTTTGAAAGGGTTTTGGGCATGCTTTAAAAAGCCTCCTTTGAATGTGATCTATCAGATGCATCATTTATGTTCTTCTAATACAAATGATTGAAGTGCCTATAAAATAAATGTCTTTATGTGGCATTGGAAGTATGTGAGCAGCTCTACTGATGCCAGCAAGACTGTTCACAGTCTCCTCTTGCTCAGTGTTTGTGTAAATACATAGGAAAATATCAGTTCCTTCCCTCCATTGGTTGGTTATAAACTCATTTGAAAAGATTTAAAAAAAAAAGGTCTGGGCAGGTGGGCATCTAGTGAGGCTTTCCTATCAATTGCATCTGAGCCCTTCAGAAAATACCACTGGAAACATGTCTGTACAAATGGCAAAATGCCTAAAGATACCTATGTGTGTACATTTAGAGCACTCTGACGCTTATGGAGCAACTTTACTTTTTGATACTCCTGCTCACTAGCTTCTTTCCAGAGCATGAGTCTGGGAGAAATATTGCTGGGCATGTTTTGCACTGCAGCTACCCTGAGCACTCACACTGCACAGCAGACAAGTCCCAAGTCACTGAGGAGTTTAACTCCCGCTTACTCTGAAGAAAACAAGTTTCACTTGCACCTATGAGAGTAAGGCGATAGTTGAAAATCCAAGCCATCAGGCTTTAAAACTGACATTTAAAATGTTCAAATAATAAAATGCAGAATTTATAATTAGTTTTCAATGGAACATCAGAAACTAGATCTCTAGGTACAACCTCATTTTACAGCTTAATTGACTGTGGGCACTGGTCTCCACTCTTAATGAAAATGCAAGCACAGTAAGAGGCCAAGGCAACTTGAATTTTAGAGAGATCACCATACCCACTTTGTTCCTTGGGGGCCATTGATTACTCTCTGTCCACTTGGTTTTCCATTATTACCAGGTATTACTTTTCCATTTCCATTTCCATTTCCATTTCCATTTCCATTTCCATTTTTCGTTGTTAGATTAGGTCTGCCATTGTAACCTGAAACAAAAAAGTTCTGAAAAAAAAAGCTCTGCATACTACAAACCATATTTTAAAATGCAAATAAATAAATTTTCTTACTGATCTGGGCATAGACAAGACCAGAAAGAGACCTCACCACACTCAGCTAGCCAGGCATTTCATTTCTCCTTGGAGCAAATGTTGTGACACTGTCAGATACTTGCAGCTGATACAAGGATTTGTATTGGTTCCTCCTCAAGAGGTTAAACACTCATGCTTTCTTTCTGACATGTTTATTTGGTCTCTTAATCTCTCTTGGTGTTTTAAGAAAGCAGGGCAACAGTTCTAGATGGCACTACATTAAAAAGTTTGTGGTCTTTGTAAACATTTGAGGAGTGGGATGAGGAAGAAAACATTACTTAACACAAACACTTGTTCAATCCTATCCTTATAAAAAGCTGTAGTGATGAACCAAAATGAGAGGGGATGGGAATGACTTCCTTTTATTTTTTTTTAAACTTGTAAAAGGAGGGATTCTCCTTCTCTAGCTAAAAAACACTGCCACATAAAAACACGCTCAGCTCGTCCACTCCCATCTTAAAGCTCTGCAAGCTCTACACAACATTGAGTTCGACTAAAGCCTAAGAAATACAACAGCTGCAAGGTCCTCACTGTTTAACATTGAGGCAACATTGAACAAAATATTGTTATCTACATATAGCATAGAAGGTATTTACTAGAACACTCAGGTCACTTGATACTATCTTCGATGTCCATGCATTGGAGGGAGAAAAGAATAATTTCTACCTAGCAAAGTCCCAGAGAATGTCTGAGATTCTCCGTAAGTGACACAGGGCACCAATAGGTGACACACCTTGATGTGTAGTGGACTCTCTGTTCCACTACCCAGGGTCAGCAGACGGACCAGCTGCTGGAAATCAAATTTCTAACATTTGGGGTAAATCGCAGCCCTGAAGGTATTAAAGGCCAGACTGTGATGTGAGCAGTCCTCAACCAGAATGTGTAACTCTGAGCTGTCACTTTAAAAAAAAGAGGGAAGTGGCTCAAGAATAATTACAGAAAATACAGAATGCCATGACAAGGGGAGGAAACACCTTATTGCCTAGGTGTGGGCAAGGTATAGCTACAAAAGCCTGTCAGTGATCCATATGACAAACAGCAATACACCCAAGAGGTTGTCATATTCTACACACAAATGTGTTTTTCAGTGAAGTCATCACTCAGTAAGGAACACAGCCCTTTTCCAGTATAGGATCTAACTCTGTCATCTCCTCTGTGGATCATGAGATCCTGTGCATATCAGATGCCAGGACCAAAGGTCTGGAGTACCTCATTACACTGATTCTTAAGGCAATGTCCTCAAGAACTGGGCTCCCTGAGAACCACCAAAAAAAAAAAGTAATAGTTTATGCTAAATAATGGAACCTGCATTCTGATGGAGAACTTTTCACCTAACTGCTGATCTCAGGAAAAACACAATTCAGTGAGATTACTACAACAAAGTCAAGATACCTTGTCTATAAGGAGGTCTAACAAATTGCCTCTGGGAGGGGCTCCGTAGCCTGGAGTTCAATAGTCGCTGGTGAGGGGACAAAGTGGAGGAAGAAACTGTTGGAGAAACAGTGTGGGTGGTGGTAGATGCTGAAGAACGTGGCCAGACAAAGCTTGGTTTGTGCTTGTTAGAGGACTGAGTAATCCGGGATGCTATGGCAGAGCTTCCTGGTGATTCAGGAGAAGAAATTTTTAATGATGGAATTTGTTCCTTCTCTTCCTCTTCAGAACTTACTTTATGAGGTAGAAGAGTGTCCATAGGCTTCTTTTTATTGCTCGTAGTGTCATCATATCTGTTTTTGCTCCCTCCAGAAACAGAAGGGGACCATCTTGTTGCCAAAGATGTAGGTTTCTCTTCTTTCTGATCATATTCACTGTAATAATCATCCTCTTCGTCAGAAACTGACTGACGAGATTTAGATGAAGAGGAGGAAGGAACTTTTTGAAGAAGTTCTGTTTTGGATGTTTTTGAAGGCAACAGGCCATATTCTTTCTCTGTTTGGGACACTGTTTTTGTAGGCACCATTGAGCGAGCAGGTAGTGAAGGACGATTTTGTCTTGAAGAAGTGGAAGATGACCTTGGATTATACTGGTTCTCTTTTGCTGTATCACTAGCAGAACTGGAGTCTGGCTGAGTAAGTTTTTGTTTGTAGGAAGGTACCTGAGAACCTGGTTGCTGTTTCTTTGATAGAGATGAACTTGAGCTTCCCTGAGAGAAAGATGCAGGTAACCTCCTAGAAGAGGTCACATCTTTAGGAAATACAGAGTGGCTACTTGCTCTGTCACTGCCTTCTGTTACACCCTCATCAACACCTTCCTGCGATTCTTCATTACTCTGGGATGAGGCATGAGAGGGGAGGCGCCGACCTCTGGAATGCAGTAAGGAAGGTCTGGTTTGTGTCCTCTGTGGAGGCTCTGAGTGGGAGGTCTTCTCCAATGGCAGATGCGAGGGGAATGTCTTTTTAGGCAAAGATAGACTGGGTTTTGATCGAGCAAGGGTTTCTTTTACTTCTTGACTGTCCCGCTCGTCAGGCTTATGTTTGGAAAGAGAGGACTGCAAATGAGAATGCCTCCCTGGAGCAGCTGCTTGACTTTGTTGTTCTGCTGAGTCGGACCAGGGTGGCTTTTCACTGTGCGCCTCTCTGAGGTGAGAATACGAATCGACCTGAGGATTTCTTCTTTTGGCATAGACTGCTGAAGAAGACTGCCTGGAAGAGGGTAGAGAAGGAAACAAGGGATTTGCATTTCCAGAGTCCTCCCTATCATTTTTATCAATATCCTTTCTGTCAGACCTGGCACTGGTGGAGGAGCGAGAGTGAGGTGAAGCATGACCAGAATCAGCGGACCTGGATGAGGCTGCCACCGCAGCTGATCTTGGATCTTTCCACGTGCGAGAACTGGAGCTTGAGGGCAGCCTTGTTTGCTGAGACCTAGAACTGGGCTGTCCTGCTCTGTCCTCTGCTTCTTCACTGTCAAACTCATTATGGCTATCACGAGCACGGGGCTCTGCCGATTTGGAAGCAGGTTGACGTGAATGACTTAGAGAGCCAGATCTGCTGGGATGGCTTGGGACAACTTCATGAGAGACAGCAGGCTGCCGATTTGATGGCAAAGCCAGATGACTAGGTTCTGAAGTTTTAGAAGACACTTTCACCAGCATGGGGTCTGGCTTTCCTTCCACATTACCTGCAAAATCATTATTTTTGGCAGACAGAGGGTGGGAAGAGGTTTTAGAAGGCACATTAGTGTTGCTTTGCCTCAGTCGCTTTGTTTCATTATCTGCGTATTCAGGAACAGACGAGGCAGAAGAGTGTCGTGATGACGGTGGTAACAGTGCTGGTGGCTCATGCTTCTCTGTGCTTGTCTGCTGTGACACCTCTGATACACGGGTTTGAAGACTGGTCCTCCCTGAGGCAAGGACAGGGTGGACTGGACGACTAGGGGACAGTGGTCTAACAACCCTCCTCTGATCCTGGGCTTTTGGTGGCATCGTCGGAGATTCTTCAGAGGAATCGTGATCATCTGTCACTTCAGTGGATTGGAGACCAGGTTCCAGCTCACCTGTCTTTCTAGAAGGTAACTGGAACTTACTTAACTTACTTAGGTCCTCCCCTTGGGACAGTATTTTATGTTTATATTCAGAAAGAAGACTCTTTTTATCATTAACATTAGGGGAACGAACAGGTGACTGCTTAGAGGAAAGAGATGGCTGGATTTTTGAAGAAACAGAGGAAGTTTGAGGAGATGAGCCAGCATTCCCGGTTTTTTTAGGGTCTGAATTTTCTTGAATATTTATTTGCTGTTGAGCAACTGAGGAAAAAAAAATTTAAAAAGCATTTATTCATAAAAACAGAAGAAACAAAAAAATGAGTAAGAGAAGAAACCAGCCAGACAGCAAGAACAAGACAACTTACAGGAATATGAGACAATTGTTATTTCTGTATTTCCCAGCCTAAGTGGAATTATTGTAACTTGTGTAAAACTTAAAGCAATTAAAATAAAACATCTAAAAGTAAGGACTGCAGTATCATATCAGTGTAACCAAATATTTAGCGGAGCTAAATGGCACGGTGCTGCATTATCGCATCTGAGGCTGTGGCCCACATTCTTAGTCAATTCAGCAAATCTTCTGTCCCCACATCTTTTTGGCAAGAAGCAAATGCAAGGACAACCAAAGACCCCAAATCTTGTATTTTTTGGCCAAGGTGACATAGTGCTTTCATGCAGGAAATAGAGTATGGTAAGCATTTATTTAAAATGTTAACATGTCCTTAAAACATCCCTTTTATGCTGCAGTAGCAGAAACAGTACTAAGGAAGTAAAAGTAAAAAAGTAAAGTGGTAAAATCCCATGGCTAATATGGAACCTAAGGAAAATTAACGTAGCTGGGAACAAGGCAAGAATGGGCAGACTATGGGTACAACTTGGTTCTTACCTGCGGGGATGGCAACACTGAAGGCCTTAGACTGAGGACCTGGTCCCCTCCTGTTTGCTGCACGAATTTTGAAAATATAGCGCTCCCCAGCCTGCAGACCATCTATTATGGCTGATGTTGTAGCTCCAGAGTAGGTGATGGACTTGGCTCCAAATGGCTTGAGAGCCGGGGCGTATGAAAGAATGTATTCTGAAATGATTTGGCAGACGGTTGGAAGGAGGAAACTGAAAACAGTCCCGTTTCCAGCGGACAGACTGTATGGGTAGGATGAATTAGAACGTGCATTACTAAAATTAATACACTAGCAATGCACGCTGAGTCAACAGCTGGAGTAGAAAGACATGAGATATATACAAATATACACATATATGTAGGTAAGTTGAACATTCCTTCATCTGGACAAAACCAATCACGTCAATAACCTAATGATTGAGACAGAACATGTTAGCTATAACTTCATAAAAAGACATAAGCAAAAATGCCTGTCAGAGTGAAAAGTCACCAACAGGAGCCAGATGACAGCTGTGCACTGCAGAGAAGGTGTAAGGGAAATGAAAAAGACACAACACCAACTACTGTGTGGGTGTGGTTAGGAGACCTTTTTTGTTTCTGGACATCCACTAACACAGGGGAAAAAAAAAATCAGTCCTCTGAAAAAACTGACAGCCCTAAATCAGAAATAACAGAGGAAATCTACAAAGAGAAAATGTGCTGTAGCCAGAAAACGTATGAAAACTGGCAGGAAACTATGCACTCTCCTACTGCTTGGGGAAACCTTGTCTGAAAGACTGTGCAAATGTTAGGTAGGGCAGATTGCTAAAATCAGAATACCGGTGCTGTTATGGCTGATGTAATGCAAGGCTTCCAAAGAGAAAGAGAAATTTTGAATTTACTGATTATCAACCCAGATATTTGCAACTAACAATGCATGATCCAGAGAATGTTCTTCCATAACGTAACTTGCTCACAATGGTGGAAAACATGTAACTGTATTACTAACTGCAGTTATGTCCATAGCAAATAATTTTTTTTTTCTTTCCTACAGAAATTATTTGGAAGAACAACAAAATGGTGTATACACGTAATTACCATTCAAGACATCAGTATTAGCATCAAATAACATTATTTATTAGTATTAATTCATTTCTTATCTTACATTTCTAACAGAGCCTTGGCACAGCTAAGATTCTACTGTACTTTAAGACCCTAGTCATGCAAAAGCAGCCCTGCCAGTCCACTGTGGTGAAACTCTACCAGCTCCAAAGGCCACACGCTCATTCCTCAGCAGTGCTGGCGCCTGAGGGGCATACCCATGAAAACACAAAAGCACTTACTTTAATCTTGGGAACAAGGCTATGGCAGTCAAACATAACTGTTTCCAGCTGAGCGTTCACTTAAAGGACTTTTAGCCGCTAACTACAGGCTAGTAGGTAGAATTCATGACTGGATGATAGAAGTTCTTATTCAGAAAACATACTTCAATGAGGAAATAGATCCTTGCATGTTGCCAAATGGAAGCAACAGCATGCCTATCCCACAAAATCAAAATTTGTCACACTGTGCTTACCTAAAGCTGAGGTCAAACACCACTGTGGAGAAAGCAAAGCAAGCTCTTCTTGCCACTTGGGAAACTCACCCTGCTCTCCCCTTTCCTTTTCAGATTACTGTGGTACCTGTGTTCTGTATTATCTTTCTGTATGAAAAGAAATTTCACCCACTGTAGGCATGATGAAGAGTCTTCCCATGACATTCCCAAGGAGTGTAGGTAAGATCTCAGCCATGTGCAGGCATCCTTTTCCTTTCAGTCCTCAGTAAGAGGCATGGGTTTTGAACCAAAGTGGGACTTAGAAAATAAATTCCAAGGACTATCAGTTTTATCTCTCTACACCAAGAAACATGTAGTTTCTTTTGACATTACAAAGGCATACACTGATAAGACGAGGAAAGGTTTCAAGAAGGAGGGTAGATTTAGATTAGAGATTAGGAGGACATTAAGTACTGTGGGGATGGGATTTTGAGCAACCTGGGAGATGTGGGAGATGTCCCTGCCCCATTGCAAGGGGGTAGGAACTAGTTGATCTTTAAGTTGATCTTTAATTCAATTAATTCTGTGATTCTGTGAAAAAAAATGACGCTTGAGGAGTCACAATGCCATGATGGAAACACTCTGGAACATACCACTGTTTGAAAAAGGAAATGATTTTTTTCAGAAAATTAGCCCATCTTCATTGCATTAGGAGATAAGACATGCCAAGGTCATTAAAATAAAAAACCAATACTTTTTGATAAATTAAATGGATAAATTTTATTATATGTAAATGCATTTAATGCTCAGTTGAAAAAAATCAATGTATGAGAAGGCATGATAAGCTTTGCATTTCTTTTTCATTGCTGTTGTTTCAAGATACACAGGAGTGCTTTAATTGCAGAGACACTGGTGTTACTTCTGGTAATTCTAAAATGGCTACTGGAGGGCATTTTATCCTATTACTTTAATATGTGGTATAAATATAGACAAGGCCAGGGTTGAAAAAGAGAAGGACCAAAACCCAAAAATTCTTGATTCCCACTTGCTATCAAAATGACTATGAAGTGTGAATTCAGTAATTTCATTTAGCCAATATAAACATATTTTTTTTAGCCAATGTAAACGTCTTTTTTTGGCCCTTGAATATCAGATATCATTAAAATTATTGCTTGGGGTGAATCATCTAAAGATCAACAGACAAAACCAGACAAAGGCCTAATGACTGCTCAAAATTAGAAGCAGATTTGAAATTTCAGATAATGTCCCTGCATGACCCTAACTTAAGAAATAATAATTCTTTGACACAGTTGTAGCTTCATTGAAGCCACTGGCAAGACTCCTACTAACTTCAAAGAGGAAGAAATTTCACCACTGCCCTGAAGAACACATAAAGTAGGTCTTGTATGTACACACTTCCCTCCAGACCAAAGGTCTTTTAAATCCTGAGATGCTACACTGCTCATAAGGCACCTTCAGAAACTTTCGTGACTCAAGAAAAGAATCCTGTCAACCACTGGTGAACTGAAGCAGCCAAAAAAATCAGCCTGTTCATTTTTAGAGGCAAAAAGGGGAAAAAAAAGAAGCCCAGAAAGCTGCTTTTCTTTTTCCTTTTTTAAACAAATAAACAAACAAACAAACTTCTATGCAAGTAAATGGCCCCTGGCAAATCAGCCTTATGACCGTGTGCAATAATGCTATAGCACACAAGGTTTATGCATGATATCTGTTGAATATCATTATTTGTGCTTGCTTCTTAAGCTGAGGCTTTCTTTCCTTGCCTGGTAAGCTAGAAATAAAACACAACATAAACCCACTCACTTTCCTGGCAACTACCCAACTTTTCCTTCTTCACCCAACTGTTACAAATCCCTTGAGAATCTTCCTTCTTGAGTTCTGTCTCATCCTTCTTACTAATGGCAGAAGAGGTATGTGTGCGCACAGGACACCCTGTGACATCTCAGAGACACGGTGATGCTGGCTTCCCAGCAGCAGTGCCGAGCTATTGGGCTGCAAAGAAGAAAATCTTGCTAGGATATAAGCTATTAACAAGTTTAAAAATCCTGGGGTTCCAGCTTGCTGCTCCCTCTGGCTTCAAGACCAGCTCCTTCAGGGAGTTAAAAACCAACAGTAATGACTTACCTTTGACTTTTCCTTCACTCTCTGGGAGAGCATCCCAACTTGCTGCTACAGAGGTTGGTTTGCCCTTTAAGGGCCAAACATCCAAATTTTCAGGTGCGCTGGTAGGAGCTGTGAAACAGCCATATGCAGAAAAGGCAAGTTAAGAAAAGTTGGCCTGTATAGCATATATCTTTTACTCCTTCTCATATCAGAAAGTCATTTATGGCCACTTCAAAGATAAACGTGAAAAACGCACATGGCTCAGGTCCATGCATGCCTGTATTACATCTCTGTATCAGACCTCTGCAATGAAATTTTACTCCATACTTTTAGCAACAGGCTTTCTGCAGAAGACTGCTACTGTGACTTAGCTGGAACAACTTGGTAAATCAGTTGTCACAAACCACTTCCCTATACCAAAGGGGCCTCACGGCTTCTCCTTGGTGGAGGTAGGATTTAAATTTCCTACACACAGAGAGGACAGCAGCCAGGCTGCTCCTCCCATAGAAAGGGGCAAGTCCAGCTCCAAGAGTCCAAACTGCTGATCCATTCCTGAGAAATACTCAAAGCCCTGCTGTGCTCTCCAGGGCACTGCTGTAGGGATGCAGGCAGCAGGATCAAGGGGTTTCCCAGGTTCCCAACTCTCTGCCCAAGGAGCCACTTATTCTGGCTTTCCCTCAAGTCAACTGCATTTCACCACTTAATCTTCAAGATATGTATCAGCTCAAGGACCTTCTGAATATGTACCTGCCTCTGGAGTCCTTTGGTAAACAGAAACACTCCATTTTCCTTCCTTTTCTCCGTCCAAGATTTGGATGGCAAACTCATACACAGTGTCCGGCAGCAGATTCTCCACCAGAGCCCTCCGGTTGGTCACTTGCTTGTAATCCCACCTTGCTGACTCCCCCTTCTCCCGATAGCGAATGCTGTATTGCCTGGGTCCAGAAAGACAAAAATAAGAATTCATGCAGCAGGCTCTAGTATCAGCAGGACCAGAGAGGGATGGGGCTGCTTTGCCCTTGGCTAGACTGCTGGGGCTTACTGGGGAAACTACCAAAAGTGCCAACAACAAAGCACCAGCATTTTTTAGGAATCTTCCTTCCGTTAGTGGACTCTGCCCGTGCCCCAAGGGATGTACTGCTCTTTCCAGCCTCTTACTAAAAAAAAAAACAACACTGCCCTGGGAGGAAGTCACAGGGCTTTTTGAATGAAGACAGATGTCCCAGGAGGGCTCCAGGCCACCGTCCTGCCACCCTATGCCCTTGAGCATGGCTGGATGGCTGGGGGGCTCTCGGTACCACAGCAAAGCTGGAGGCTCAGTTCTCATGTGTCTGCCCAGATAATGACTTCCACAAGGAAGCTGAGAACATGAAAAATCACCACTTCTCCTGCTGCGCCCCTGGGGGTACTTCAGCCCTGGGTTGACAGCCTTTCGCTATTTCTAGGCTGAGGAACACAATCCAGCACTTTCAGAGCTTTGGCAGTCTCCATCCTGTTTCTCTGTTTATTTTGGTTTCCAACTGCTGCAGAATGTTGCTGCCAGCCAAGCTCTCCTACTCACAGGAGAACCCAGCCTGGTCAGCCCCAGCTGCACAGGGTTTCTGAAGGATCTGCAGATGCAGAAGGCACAGACAGGTGTCTTACATGTTGCAGAGTGATGCTTCCTTCATCCACAGAATGAGGTTCTCAAAACTGCAGCCTGTTCTGTCAATTCAACTCAACACTTCACCTCTGCCTCCCCACAGAATGTGCCCCACCCTCTTTTACCTCGTGCACGCATGGGCATTTGCCACGTATCATGGTAAACTACCATGTAAATAGCAAAAAATTCCCTGGTTTGTAGTGACAACATTAAGAAGGGATCTAAACCCCCTGTAGTCAAGTCTAAATAGTAGAGACCAGGATGCAGGGAAGAAAAGAGGAAATAGTACCCCACATCCACCCATGTCAAGTGTCTCACAGCTTTTCTGAAGGCTGCCCTACCAGCCACAGCCATAACTAGGGACGTGCAAATTCATACAATCTGAGCTAAATTATTCCCCAAAACAACTGTAATTAAATACGGAAGCAGTCAGTTGTGCATTCTCAGCAGCTTTCCTTTAGTACATGTTCAGAAAAAGAAAACACAGGGCTAACTACCTATTCGCTTTAACCTTCTGTTTTTCATACAGTGGGTCTGTCCAGGACACGAGCACAGACTGAGAGGACATAACTCGAACAGTTATGTCTTGTGCCACCTCCATCTCCACCTCTTCCTCCTCTGAAATGGCAAAACAAAACAGCACATCAGCAGCCATATTGGAGTTCTCATAAAAAGCAGTAACTGTGTTCAGTTGATACTATAGTATGCACACAGAACAGATGGATAACAAATACATACAATACTGATGGTGTCACATGGTAACATCATTCCCTCTGTTAATTTGTCTGCTTACAAGACCAGAGTACCAATATATTCTGCAGTCCTGCAATGTCTGATCAATCCCCAGACTGTTACTTACAGCAAATATCTTATTAACATACTAACAATCATGGTCTCTGACAAACTCCCTGCTAGAGCTCTCTAGAGAGCAGAAATTTTACCTAAATAATAAAACCAAAGACTATCATAAATTCTTCACAAGGAATAATTCCTGCATGTCTTACATTTTGGAGTGCTTCAAAACAGGTTGTTTGAATTCATCCTTTCAGCTTTTCTATGTCAAGTAAGAAAAAAAAAACCAAACCCAAATCATAAAGAAAATTATAGCAAAAATAATGTGATGCTGGCGTGGAGGTGACTCAGAATCTTGCTCGTCCTTTTTAACCTTGGCAGCAGTACGTAATACCTTCTTTACAAAAGAAAGTGAAAACTTTTGCTGACCAGGTTTAGGCTTCTGGAAAGAAGATGGAGATCTGACAAGAAAGAATACTGTTGTGGAGATCCTGGCTTTGATTTAATCAAGTTTTCTCATATAGTTATTTTCATGCATAACATTTGCCAGTAGCTGCAGAGCAGGAGATTAAAAAAACAGCCAACCAAAACAACAACCAATAACAGAAACTCAACCAACCCTGTTGCAGAGCTGTACCATTTTATTAATTCTGTTTGCATTAGAGAAGTAATTGGACACATCCATCACGCTCTTTAACACACAGAGAAAAACCTAGCAGCTCCAGCACCAAAAGACTTGCAGCCTAAAAATCACAAAGCTATCTCATTGTGTTCAAATGTCTCTGTGAATTGAAAGCAGATGTGAAGAAAATATACCTGTGACTTTCCTTTTAGTTAAAGATGACCTATAGACAGGTTGGCTCCGTCCTTGAGAGCTTCTTGATGGCAGCGAAACCACATGAACTGATTCAGAGGCTATAAATGCAGGGAAAAAACAAAGGCTTTCCTGTAATTTTTTTCATTGCAAAAAAAATCTGTCTTTTCAAGTAGAACTCTGCTTTATTCTTTTCTGAGATACAAGATAAGAAACTTCCTTAGAGGGTAATTTATTTGGATACATAGCATTTATGTCAGAGGTTTCAATATGCATGGAGTAAGAACAGTAAAGCTGGTAGTTTAGAAGAAGGAAAGCACATTATTAACATGATCACATTACATTCTAAGCATGAGAGTCCGGCTTTTAAAAAGCATTTGTTCTCTCTTTTTAAAAAAAAATTGTATAAAATTAATTAAAACAAAGAGGTAGATGCTGAAAATCATGTTAGACAGTATTTCTCACCAAGATTAACTTCCTTACTGAACATGTACTGCCTGGACTTACCTCCAGCAAATGCACACAAACAACAAAGAGGAGCCAAAGCTTGCAGGAAGAGGATCAAAGCAAGGCTCCTGAGTGCAGACCTAGTGTCTGCTCAGGTGAGAAGAGCTCAGGCAGCAGGGTAAAGACAGGTCAGCCATGAAACAGGCAAGCAACATAAATAGCACAAAGCCTCTGGGGAAATAAAGCTCTTGCAAACCCCAGTGCTACCTTTAGATGGTCAATCCTTTGTATCAAGGGCATATGATCTAGTGCACAAGTGCAAACCATTATGGCATGACAAGACAGGGAGCACAGAAGAGGCCAACCTGGCTACCTCAGGAGCTCTAAGTGACCAGGAATTAATGAAGGAACTAGACAGAACATGGACATATGAGTGTAACACTAGCACAGAGTTCATGAAACAGTTTTACAAGGATACATTTAATTAAAGCATTCTTTCTTTCACTACTGGACTGAACTTACACAGGGGCACAAAGCATAAAACAACAATGAGAAATGCCAGATTTACGAGCAGCCCCAATGCACACAAGGAAAATCTGACCTAAGTCTCTTCTCCATAGGCCTTTCATCTGGATTCAAGGAATAACTCGCATGTGTCTCTCTAACACAGCACCAAGTTCTGCTACGCTTTCTACCACAGTCTTTATATTTTTCTCCTGTTAAGAACACATTACAGAATGCAATTGCAGCAAGCAGTTTCACTTATAGGAAGAAGTTATTTTGATGGCTGTGATAGCACATGATCCATGACCACCCAGCAGCCACAGGAGACTACAGAGGCACGCAGGCTCTGCTGGATGCTGTGAGGAAGACCCAACTCACCCAGTTTTCTCGCTTCCTGGGTTTGTCGCTCTGGTGGCAGCGGAGCGTAGCTCATCCGGCGGCTGCTCTCTCCATAACCACGGGGGTAACCTTGGGATCTGCTGCGGGGACCCCTGAAGCCTGCTCCATTGGGTGGCTTCCACCGAAAAGGTAACTTCCCATCTGGAGACTGGGCGCGGGCTCTCAGCGGTCTGCTGGGCGTGTCCTTCTCTTAATCAGCAAACACACAAAACCCATCAAGGTTATTAGGAAGCACGTGAGATACAGCAGTCAACATGTGTCTGTTGCAAGCGTATCTATTAAATTACATCTGAATGAAGGGCATAAATTTATAGTTTTTTAATTTTCCTATAAAACCCAACTGAAGTAACAAGTTTTCAAAGTGGGATGTAGAATACTCAGTAGTGTCTTTTCTCAGGCTCTTCGAACTGACAGCTTCAAGACACCAAAAGTGAAAACATATCATAATAGAAGCATCCTTGCTAGAAACTGGGGATACCTTTTAGGTTTTTTATTTAATCTTTTATATTTTATTTTATTTTATTTTATTTTATTTTATTTTATTTTATTCTCTTTCCCTAGTTCAGATACACCAGTACTTTACTTTTTTTGGCAAGTACTAAATGTTAATGTGAAAGGAAGCACAAAACTGTTTCATTATTTTTAAACTTTCTTTCAGAAAGCAATCGACATGAGAAGTAGGTTCTCTTCTAAACTCATCACTAATGGCTCTGCTCCCTGACAGCCTCAA
Source organism: Florisuga fusca (assembly GCA_038090715.1). Lineage (NCBI taxonomy): Eukaryota > Metazoa > Chordata > Aves > Apodiformes > Trochilidae > Florisuga > Florisuga fusca. The sequence continues at coordinate 32,288,968 of JAAWXA010000001.1, forward strand.
GCTTAACAGGCCTGTTTTGCACATGCTTCAGCTCTTGATTTCAGAAACTCTCATTACACGATCCCTTGAGCAACCAGCTCTGTAACAGGTACCTTATGCAAGTCATTTATTTTTACATTTGCTGGCAAGTTAGCAGCACTCTTTTAAGAAGTGACACTGATGCAAGCCTTACTCAAGCAACCAGTTTGATTGCTCAGAACAGCATCTCCAGTTTTTGTGGCATTCTTCACTGCCTATGACCTGCACCATGCTACTGCGCAGGCTGCAAGGAGAGCAGTCAGGAACAGCAGGAAGAAGGTACTGGCAGTACCAGCCAGAACTGAGACAGTTCATGCTTGTAGCCACTTTTTGCCTCTCCTCTTTCCCATTTAGCACTTGAAGCAGGTCTCCCTCAGTCTCTTCTAGCAATGCCATCTCATCAAGCACAGGGCTGTGTGAACCCGCCAGTGCAGAGGTTACAAGCTGGATTCAAATGCCCTCACTCTCTGGCTAATGCAGTTACTGCAGCCACAGTAATGTCAAGAGAACAAAAGTCTGGGACAGCAACAGCTGCCAGAGATCTGGACAATGAAAGACAGAACACCAAAGCACCCCCTCTCAGAGCAATGGCAAGACCTTCTTTCAGGCACCAGTTCAGGAGCTTGTATTTATAAATGACAGCACTAAAATATGTTACTCGAAGTACGTATTGATGTCTGCATGTCCCTATATGCACCAAAACCAGATTCTTTTCCAGTATCTGTGCTGAATGACACTTTCTATAACCACACCGCTCACTGATCTTGAATGCTGACAAGGTTGTGCATTCTTGCACACTCCTGACAAACGTTCTTCTATTAAATTACCTTTTGGAAGGGATCACAGTGACTCTCACAGCTGTTTGCAGATCTTCTCTTGAAATCCTTGTGAGTAACACAAGGTTTCAGTGCTGAAGAGGTGTATAACATACGCAGAGAACTGCACGTTCCCAGGCAAGTCTGCTTTTCTACTGAAACACTGAGCAGCAGGTCATCATGGAAATTCTTGCCTTTTTATTTTTCCTACAGAGATGGATCTTCATTTTAAACACACGTACTTTAGCAGCCTCTCTCTTCTGGCTGTCCCTCACCACCCCAGAAAAACAAAGCAGCTATAAACCCAGATTAAGCAGCTGATTAAGCTGGTTTTACAGACACTCTGTGTTGCCATAGCAGTGTGTGCTAGCTGTATCACAGCAATAGATCTAGTGCTAAGTGTTTAACAAACACATTTCTGCTGTACAATAAATATGGTTGCCTTCATGAGCACTTTTAATGGAATGTTCTCCATCATGTACTCTGTTAAAACAGCCACCTTCTCCCACATTGTTTCACAGAATCACAGAAATGTCAGAGTTGGAAGGGGCCTCTGGAGATCATCTAATCCAACTCTCCCATCAAAACAGGATCACATAGAGGACATTCCACAGGTCTGCATCCAGATGGGTTTTGAATATCTCCAGAGTTAATTTTTCTTGCTCTCCTGAGCAGCTGCTCAACATTGATTTCGGAAGTCATTTATCATGTAGGCACACAGCCTTCATCCACAGCACCACCATGGAGAACTGAAAGAGCAAAATTCAAGCTGTCAGGGAGCCCTGGAGGTCTTTTCTTAACCTACTGCTCAGAGACAAACTTCCTCCAACACTGCACAAGGCCAGCCCTGGATTTCCTTAGCTCAGTCTTCATAACCTACCAGGATGGAGATGGCACAGCCTCCCTGCTTCAGTGCTGCACCAAACTGCTTAAGGCAGAAACTCGTCCTCATGTCCAACCCAAACCTCCCAAACAGCAACTGGTGGCTGCTGCCCAGTGTTGCATGTGGCCTGCCACCACCAAGACGTGGCTTCGTCTCAGCCCCCAGTCAGGCAGCAGTTGACTGCTGTGGGATGTTGCTCTATCCTCCTGTTTGTCAGACTGGGCCAGCCCTGTTCCCGCAGCCTCTCCTCGTACGTAGGTAGCCTCTTCATGTGTTGTAGGTAGCCACTACCTCCCTGGATCTCCACATCTGTCCTGAGCAGCCTAACCCTGCCAGCAGGCAGCAACAGCTTCTCTTGACCATCTCTGCTCTCCCAGCTTGCTGGGCTGTGGTGCAAGCACACATTTTGGGTTTCGTCTGAATAGCCCCTGTACATCATGGACTACCAAGGGTCCACTTGCCTGGGGTGGCCAGAAGGGACACTGCAACCCATCAGCTCTGCTCCCCCAGTCAAAGCCACAGCTTACAACTGGAACTAAATTAAAGAGTTGTAAGGGACAAAGGATACAAAAGGAACCAGCCCAGCCAGAAAGCCATATGGAAAGTATTCAACTTAAACCAAATGTGGCTTTAGGCAAAGAGAAGTCTATTGACCCTAATGCTGAACGCAGGGAATCAGCTGAGACTTTAAAATCAGGGTTTTACAAGGCTTTGATTACTTTCCTTATGGTAACGCCACGTTTTACTGCCCATTGTTCCCATTTCACTACCTTGCTCCAGTTTCTGTTAAACTTCCCTTATCACAGGTTGTCTGGCACAAATCTGAGAGCATCCAGAATGGTGCTATCTGAGAATGTTTAAATGGCTTTGTTGACAAATGTTGATCCATCAAAATCAGTATTTTTGTGTGAAGTATATGTCAGGCTTGATAAAAAAAGGGATTTCTCATTGAAAACAGAAAGCAGTGGGAGGAACTTGCTGACTTGACTTGCAGCCCACAGTCCAGGAGCCATCAGGGTTAAGACTGAAGGCCCTGAACTCAGCCACAGCAAGGAAGAGGTGAAGCTGGGCCCATGCCACCTTGTATGAGCATCTCCTGTATGGCTGTCCTGACAGGCTCAGCCATGCTGTAGGGATAGTGCTCTCCCCAGTAAGGACATTTCTTACTCTTTAAGCTTCCCATGGGACAACAATTGACTGCCTCCTGCTGTTACAGCTACCAAAAAAAAAAAAAAAAAGAATTAGACGATGCTGTTACTGCAGGTCAGACATTATAAGTGACACATCCCTTGACCTTTCTGCATCACTAGGATGCCTTTTCTCTCAATGTCTAGGTGCTGTGTGTGAATATGGAGATGGCAAGATCTGAACCTGCTCAAGAAAACTACATTTTTTGGAATTTTTTTTTTGCCACGCTGGGCTAAAGAAAGCAAAGGAATCCTCAAAAAATCAAGGAATCATTTCAATCTTAGGCCAAGGGAGAAAAGAGTTAGTCCAAGAAAAGGGGAATGGAGAGGAGGGGTTGAAACAGGGGAGATAAAAATCAGTGAAAGAACTACTATGATGATATTAAAGGTGACACAGAAATAGAACACATATGGGAACCTGATGCAGACAGCGAAGAAACATGGAGCCAAAACTGAGAACAGGGTAAGAGTGAAGTAGTGTGGGTGGAAATGAGGGAAGGACTAGACAGAGGTGTAGCCACTGGATGCTGAGCTTCAATCACCTTCAACAGGATCTAGCACAAATCCTCCAGCCTCCTCCAAAACGACTGATGTGACAATAAAAAATGCCTCACTTATACACAATTATCTACCACGTATACGAGCACACCAATCTCAGCAACAGTTGTACAAAGTTTGTCAATAAAACCTCCTCATCCTCGCAGAGGGAGTAAAGACACATTAGATAATATCTGTGAGTCTGTTCTCCCAGTGATGCAGGAAGTGGTAGATTTACCATGAGGAGGACCAAGCATGTACAGAACCCTCTATATCTTGTGCACTGCCCAGCAGAATGCACACCCACATCACATGATGGATACATTGCAGTGCTGCTCCTCCCAGTATCAATACCACAGCTCCATCCAGACCAGCTGAGTCCAAGTCACATAATGAGCATCCAGAAATGAACCAGGACAATAGCCACTTTTAGGCCCCTGAGCAATGGGAACATTTCTACCACTTCCTTGGGCTGTAGATGCATTTCAGGCATCTCTCCCTACCTTCTGCAATGGTCTAAACTTGCAGAGGTTGCTTAGATCCTCAGTGGAAGATGGTCCTAAGCAGTAACAAGACAAGATTTTGGAGCAGCATGGAAGATCCACAGCTGAAGCTACTACATGCCTGGGGTTCCTCCTATCAGAGAGCACAGATATGACTTTTATGAAAGCACACAGGACTGCATCTTTCCCCCATTTAGCACCTACTCTGGCACACCAGGAACTCAAATGCTCAAATGGGTTTCAGAATACTCTGGATGAGGACCCAAAGCAGTAGCAACAAAAAAGGTAAGTCTTCAGATGCACTCATTCTCAAACCCATTTTTTTTCCAATAGATTTTCAGAATAGCTACCAAGGTCTTGGCTGAACTGAAGGCTGATACTTTACCACCTCCCCACGGTTTGCCCTTGTAAATCTCACTATGTTTTTCACTTCTGGTTCTAAACCTATTTAACAGTTTCCTGTACCTCCTCTCTGACCAAACTAAATCAACTGGGAAACATCTTTACACCTTTTATAAAGAGCTACCTGCAATTAAAATAAAATCCTTTTTGATGTTCTTGAAAATGAGAGTCACTCCCTTGTGCTCTATTCAGTGTCAAAATCCAACATTACTGACAGCTGCAGGAATTTGTATATAGTATCTTGGCCCCCCAAACACAGGGTTGATTAATGCCTCAGTATTGACTTTTTGCCGTCAAAATGTCCACTAGTATTGCCAAATTTTCTGTGCATGTCAGGACTGTGAGAGAACATTTTATAAATTATGTAGGCCCAGAGCATGAGGTCTAAACTGAGGGTAAAACATCCTTTAAACAACCACACAAGGAGGCAGCTTGCACTTGCCAAATCACACGGATTCTTCAGAGGCCCTCATCAATTATCTAGCAAAGGAAAACACAAAGTAGCTCCAAAAGAAAAGGGAAGTACTGACCCCTAGTAATCAATCTAGAACTGTGGGGGAAAATATCCCAAGCAACTCAAACCTATTAAGATATAAGTACAAAAAAAAGATAGTTGAAATATGAGGTCACAAAAAAACCAGGCACTTCAATTTACCTCCGCAGGTCTAGGTACAAAAAGTTTGTCTTTGCCTTCCCTACTCAGCAAAAATCTTTCTGCATTTTCCTTCCTGACCTATAAAATACATTGTTGTGCATAGAGGACACATATTTGGCACAGACATATAGTCTGTAAACATATACCAACCTCTCATTTCACCTCTGGGAAACTGAGCACAGTGACCCAGCCTTTGTAAAACACCCACATTCCTAAAACACATTGCATTGATATGGATATCATGTTAGTCTCCTAAATGCTTGAGTGGTGACACTCAAGGTCATGGTACATGTGGCAAATATATCCACCCTAGGAAGCCTCTACAACTGCCCTTGCTTGGAATATCATGAAACCAAGATGGGCATTTGCTCAAGGGTGCAGACGGCAAACCTGCTGGGGGCACCAGGGAAGCTGGGGACAGGGGGGGGAGAAGCCCCATGCTCAAGGAGCAGTGTTCATGCACCAAGTGCTGTACCATGGCCAGCCCTATGCCAGGAAAAAGGGTTTGTTTTCAAAAATACTTTGCAACATGATCACCCATCCCTTCGTCAAGCCTGCAATGGGCACTGCTTTCCATCTTCTGGCAATTAAATCCCTTTGTGCATTGGCTGTAAGTGTTGGGACAATTCTGATATGCCATTTTACTTTTTCACCTGATTTGAGATAGATTATGAAACAGAGTGTATTTGGAAAAGGAGGAAGGAGAGTTTTACTAGCAGAGCCACGTTTCTAAAGCTCTGTAATCCTTTGTGAAACTTTGTTTTTTAGTTCAGTTTTTATTCACAAACAGCAAAAGAAAAATGCCATTTTACCACCACTGAAAGGCTCAAGGGCAAGAGAACATCCCACCTTTCTCATCCAACAATCCACACAGGGGCAGCTGCTTTGCTCCTTGCCTTTATATACTCTCACTGTTACCTATCTCCATACAGCTATCCCAAAGCCACATCATAAGGAAAGTAGCAAAGAAAGAAAATACACAAAATACCACAGGAAGATACTTGTTTTCCACCCAAAAGTTAATGCACCGTGTCACTTTGGCAAAGTATTACTGGAATTTTTTAATTTTTTTTTTTTTAATAGTTGTCGGTTTGATCAAGTTCCGTTGAGAAAATGGGACCAATTCCACCAGCTTCAATGAGGGCTGGATCAGGTCCACCCTGAGAACACTTCACTCTGCAAAGATATTTCCTGCAGTCAGTGAGCCAGCTCAAACAGTGCTGATGTGGCCCTGTAAATGGAGACGTGCTGAGTGCTCAGACTCCAGAAGACTCTGATTTACTTCAGATCAGCCATGCAGCCATGGCACAGAGCACAGCATTAAGTCTAGTGGCATTCGTAGCATTGCAGCAGTTAACACATGTACAATGCTCAAGTATACAATCAGAGACAGTAGCACTGCAATGGAAGAACAACTACAGCCCCAGGCTTATAGGGTTGGTAGGTCCCCTAACATTTTAAAAAGCACTGTCAATTTTTTTCCTTTGAGAGGTGATCAACTTTTTTAATGCTGCTAATTTATAGACTCAGCATCAGCCAAAAAGTTAAAGCAGTGGAGACAAATGACACAAATCCTTTTTCTCCTGCAGAAAAAAAAACCCCAAAACTCTCAGCACATTTGCACATGCTCCTGCTTGGCGCAGAAAAGGGTGAGTGGAACACTTTAGTTCCTTCAAGGCACAGTGGAAAGTGTGCCATAATTCACCAGGCTCAAGCCAGGAGTTTTGGGCAGTGGACCAATATGCAACAGTAATGCCTGATTTAAGCAAAGCAATTCATTATACATCTCTAGAGGAGTTACCTGACACCTGGAGGACATTCTTTATATTGACAGTATTAACAGAAGTTTCCAGTGAGGATTCCTCTGGATGTAAACTACAGTAGGACTGGGGCATTTTCCAAACCCAACAACATATTTCTACATGTTTAATACATGTATTACAATTTAAGAACAACAAACAGTGATTTACTGAAGACTTCACTTTCTCCTGCTGCTGTCCATGCACATGTTTCCTTCTGTGTCAGTGCCCTGTGAAGGAAGCCTTCTGGGCCTGGACTATCACCATGCCCACTGCCTTTGGACACCTCCCATCTGGGCTTCTCCAGTGACCAAACCACTGTGGTGGTAAAGACCCTCAGCAACGCCAAAGGGGTTGTGAGATCACACCACAGCTATGGCCCTGGTCTGTAAACATCTATCCAGGGTGTTGACCAAAACCTGCCTCTTCACTGACTTGGAGGAAAGGTGGTACTGAAAAAACATAATCCTCCAGGGCTCCATGCAGGAACAGAGCAGGTGAAACCAGACAGCAAAGATGCAAGGATGTCCTGACCGTGGCCAACCTCACCACTGGGCTAAGGGATTAAGATGCACTTATGCTATAGGGGCAGGAGGATAATGGGGCTAGAACCAGTTTATTTCAAGTTATTTTCCATCACAGATCCCCTTCTCATACCCCAACCCTGGTCAATACCTCCATTCATCCCTTGCAGGGCAGAGCAATCATGTTCAATGTAAAAACTAGTCTGTGTCCCTGTTCTGCAAGCTTGGTGTCTTTGTTGTCAAATACATGCCCTAAAATGAGATGTTTTCCTCATGTCTTGACATCAATAAGCTTGGAGGACAAGGCAGAACACCTGCGAGCAGTATGATTCAGTGGGACACCACAGCATCTGGACAGACAACAGCTTCATCCCTGCCTCTACCAACACATCCAAAATAATAGACCTACATACTTCTACTATGAGAGTAACTACCAGCAATAATTATTCCAAATACTATTCCATATCATGAAAACAAGCCTGGTACCTGGTCCATAAATCATAATAACAATGTAACATTCAGCTGACTTTTTACTTAACTAACTGACTACATGAACAGGCTTCTACAAGCTCTGCTGTAGAAGCAGTGTGGGGATGTTCTCTCTAATGCAGGCAGGGGACTCGATATTCCCAGCTTCTCTGGGACAGACTTCAGCACTGCCATGGAGATGAGACTCCAACTTTAATTTGGAGTTTCCTGAATTTCTGTTATTTAAGGGTTTTGTGACACCAACATTTGTGAAAAATAAGATACGCATATAATGAAAAAGACATTCTAGTAATAAGCATGTGGTTGCAGACTTAACATTTCCCTGTGGCTATACATACATGGATACAAAACACATATATATGACTCACAAATGAAATTTAGAACAGACAAAACACATTGGAAAAATCAAAAAAGAGACCACAAAGAATTGAACATCAAATAGATAATATCATGTGAAGCATCAGTACCAAGAAAAAAATCTGGTGGTTGAAGTTAGTCACCAATTAACTAAAATAACAATGCAATGTCACAAAAAAAAGAAAGAAAGAAGAAAAAAAAATCAGTGTAATTATGGATGGATCAGTTGGAGATTATTCTAATCTACTGTGCAGTGAAAAGTCACTGCTGTAAGAGCTGTGTCTCATAGCCAGTCACTGTGTTTTCAGAAAGATACAGGCCCACTGAGGAAAGTCAATACAATAGTTTTAGTCACAGTAAGAGATCTAGAACTAGAAGAAAGGAGAAACGTCACAGAACCCTGGGACCAAGGCACTATGAGCTATCTCTGAAAATAATGACAATTGGATGCTGGAGTCCCATGAGGAGCACCAGCAAAATCTTTGCAAAGGACACTCCCTACTGAATCCAACTAGAGTTACCAGCAGCCTTCTACTGTCTGGAACACATTCCATAGATCTTCCAGGCAATGCAATATATTCAGGAATTTCTAAAAACATGCTTCCTTTTCAACTGCACAAGTTTTGATCCAAGAACCAATCTGGATCCCAAAGGGCAGTCACAGAAGGTGTCAGATTATTTGCCCTACAGGGACCTGGACTTACACACAGTGACAGAGAAGTCATTCCTTTCCATTGATTTATTGGATTTTAATTGTTTGTTCTTCCTGAAGATTGTGCCTGTGGTACCTTGCCCCAAATCATGATTTTGCTCACCTGATTCTGTTAGTATGTTCATTTAGCTAAAAAAGCACCTTTGTTTTATTTTACATAAGTGTGTCACTATGGCATGTATTTTTCATTCATGATCATCACTTGTTTGTCTCACAAGCACTATAATACATCTTTAACTGCATGTATTTGAGTTCTTTTGATTTGATTTCACCCAAAGCTCTTTGGTACACTCCCAGATGAAACTGGCATTACCCTCAGCCTCCAGCTTATTCCAAAACTTACTCCCACTCTGCAGAGAGACAGGGAGGCAGCAAGTCATTCCTCCTTCAGGTCCATGAAGATGACATAAAAACCACCCCAGCAGTCCAGAAGAATTGATCAGGAGAGTGGCAAGCTCTCCTGAATGCACAGCTCCAGCCCTTGCAGCTGCCTGCTGCCACCCACACAAAGTACATAGTCCGGGCTCCAAAACACATGTTTTACATCAGGCCACTGTTTCAGTTCCTGCAGAACTCCAGCCCACTGTTTGATTCAGCAGCCACCTTTGGGAGAATAAAACATGAAACCCAGTCTAACACCAGACCTCCTGAAAGCTTCCAAGCATAAGGCAGTGTGATGGAGATGGATGTATATAGCATAAACTGTAAAATCAGGTACACTGTGTAGAGCTGTAACCCCTCTACAGTAAAATCTGCAATTGCCAAGAGAAAACGGAGAAACATTCAGTGAAGAATGTATTTTGTATGTCGTAAAAACTTTAATTGTTCTCCACTCTCTAGTAAACAAAGAATGGAAAAAGCTGAGCATTTGGCGACCCATCTCAGAAGTGTTTTTAAAACTGACTACTTCAAAAACAGCACAGGAAAGTGGCTTCTCAACCTGCCACTTGAACTATTCCTTTGTACAGATGCATCTCCTCTATGTGGCTGTTGAATACTAACTCACATTCGTCCTCTATGTTTTTCTTACTAGAGCTGCTCTTGCTAACCTTGCTTTGGTATTATCTTCAATGCATCTTTCAAGGCCTAGTATTATTAGCTTGCTTACATACGAAGTTCTTCATCTGGTGAAAACAATTTTCTTTATGGTGGATTGTTTTCTTCGACATTGATCAACCACATTGGCCAGAGGTCCTGCCAGAACAACCGACAAAGTAAGGATTTGGCTTCTTCCCACACAGGTCAGAGCTGCAGCTCTTACTCTGGCTATTTCTGGAGATTCCAATGATCAGGCAGAGGATAAGAGCACAGGTGGATTACTCCACAGCCTCCCTGGGCAACCTGTTCCAAAGCCTTGTTACCCTCAGATTAAAGAAGTTTTTTCTCATATTTAAATGGTACTTCCCATGTTCCAGCTTGTACCCATTGCCCCTTGTCCTGTCACTGGGAACTACTGAGAAGAATCTGGCTCCATACTCCTTGCAGTCAACCTTTTAGATACTTGTAGATATTACTAAGGTCTCCCCTCAGCCTTCCTTCTCCAGGCTAAAGAGTCCCAGCTCTCTCAGCCTTTCCTAATAAAAGAGAGGAAAATCAACTCCCAAATCATATTTGTTGCCCTCCGCTGGACTCTCTCCAGCAGTTCCCAGTCTCTCTTGAACTGGGGGGCCCATAACTGGATGCAGTATTCCTTCCAGCTGTGGCCTCACCAGGGCAGAGCAGAGCAGAGGGGGGGGCATGACCTCCCACAACCTACTGGCCCCACTCTTCTTTATGCAGCCCAGGATTCCATTTGCCTTCCTGGCAACAAGGGCACTCTGCTGGCTCATGGATAATTTACTATCTATCAGGACTCCCAGATCCTCCTCCTCAGGGCTGCTTTTCAGCAGGTCCACCCCAAGCCTATATTTGTGCTTGGGGTTCTTCTTTCCCAGATTCCCTACACTTGGTCTTGTTGAACCTCATTGGGTTCTTCTCTGCCCAGCTCTCCAGCCTGTCGAGGTCACCCTGGATGGCAGCACAGCCCTCCCAGCTTCGTAACATCAGAGAACTTGCTGAAGATACACTCTGTCCCCTCATCCAGGTCACTGATGAACAAGTTGAACGAGACCAGAATGAATACTGACCCCTGGGGGACATAGCTGGTTACAGTCCTATGCTATTGCTCCACACACATCCTTTCAGTCCCTCATCCTCAGAGAGAAGTGAATATTACTGCTTTTCACCTGAGATGCACCTGAGATTCCCCAGTGCTGACACTGAACCACCCCACAGGACTCCTGGCTGTCTAAGCTGGAAGCTGCTATGACACTCAGACCCTTCCCAGTGGGCAAGAAACTCATATTTTTTGGCTTCAGTGGACATCCAACTGCAGAAACAGCAAAAATATCAACCTAAAATATCCAGTGTCCTGTTTCTAAGATAAATCAGAGCTTAAGGGCGCTTTAAGTGGTGAAGCTTGAATTTAATGTGACTGCAATCACAAACATCACAAAAGCACAAGATAAAGTTAACTGAGCTTGTTTTCCTCTAGATAATCCTTGGACAGGCTGTTCTCTAGCCCTAGTCAAAAGTTCCGTGACAGGAAGCAAACCTGTCTGAAAAACTGACAGCTTGAACTCACACTGAGCAACTCATGTTGTGGTAACACATTGTCTGGGACAAAACGCACCCCCTCGGAGCTTGCATCTTTCCATGTTTTATTTTGTGACTGCAGTCTCAACAGTATTTGCTCTTGTTTTCACATTTGCATCCCTTATTTACTCAAAAGTGAGGTAACTTAGTGAGGTAACTTTTGTGTTTCTGACTGTCTAAAATGGAGGACACGATACCTCAAAACCCTGTCAGGAAAGTAAACAGAAAACATCACATTGCCAGGAATCTATCAGAACTACAGTTTTGGTTAGTCTCCTCCTTAAAATTAGGGTCATCTGACTCATACTGCTTCTTTATTCATATCTTGCTGGCAAATGGGTGTTGAAAATATGCCTGTTGGACAGAAGAGGTGGACACCCCCGAGGAGAAGTTCCCAAGCAGTGATGAATACTTGGAAGCCACATCTCTCCTGGGAGGTCCCTCACTTCCACCTGCAAGCATGGGCCATCCTTATGCACTTCTCAGACCCACCTCTACAAAGCCTGAGCTCTTCACCTGCATCAGCCCAGGATACACAGTTTACTTGATGTTAAAAGGCATCTCACTGGCATCACAGGAGGTAAAACTTTCATGAGTGGATAGAAGGTGGCATTAAACCCACTTCATGTGTCTCTGTCTGAGTGCAGGAGAAGGTAGGAGAAGAAATGACCCCCTGAATGGCCCCTTAGGGCAGATCCAAGGGCACACACATATGCATGAGCAGACTTGCCTGCACAGGCAGGACCCATCTGCCACTGGTGTTCAGAATCATCATGGCTTGGCTTTGCAAACGAAGATTTAAGAAAGGCTCTACCCACGCTTGCTGCAAGCATGCTGATGGCTGGTAAGGCCAAGGTGTTCAGAATAAACCCAAGGGTTTCAGCAAGCTCCTGAAAACCAGGGCTCTCCATAGCTCTCAGTTGCCCCAGTCTGCTGCCTGTTCCTCAAACAGTTCAAAGGCTGTCACGGATGTGGGGCTACTGGGAGGGCTTCCAGGATCCCAGGCAGGATTTTGTATGCACAGCCCATGATGTACAGCGACATCCCCATTCTCCTCTAACAACCTGGCCATATTGTCCACCACAACAGCAAAACAAGGCATGAAGATAATCCAAAGCTTGCACCAGGATGGATTTTATCCCTCCTGTGGAGCAGACTGCCACTCACACTGAGAATTGCCACTTATAAGCCATAACATCTCCATGTGTTTCTACTACAGAAAACTCACCCCTCGTACAAACGCACATGGTGAAGTCCACCACAACAGTGGGAAGAAATTACATTAGTTGCTAGCACTGCTCTATTTATCTGAAATTTCTGATGGTTGCATTCTGAAAACATGTTCTCAGACTGACTTAATCTCAGTGGCTTTCTCATATTCTGTGAAGCTTCACTGAGGAAAAGCTTTCTTTAGAGATTGCCACATGAGGGAACACATGCAGAGCTTTCTTTAAGTAGAAGATGAAAATGCCACTTCTCCATCCACATCTAATGCCCACACAGGAGGTATGGCTAGATGGGAACAGTGACCCAGCTCTGTCCAGGATCACAAGCCCATGGATACCCTTTTCTCCAGCGCTGATACCATCATGGATCTTGCATGATGCCACTCTTCCCAGTGTAGAGATGGGACCTGGGTCTGGGAGTCACTGCAGCATTGCAGCCTGACCCCATTTATCCTCACCCCTGGATGAATGGTTTGCAGGCGAGCCAGCCTACTCCACTCTAGGAGGGCCCCAAAGGATGTCCACAGGCAAAGTGGCAAAAAAGAGAAAGTATTGTTTCTGGGCTGTCATGCATCTCCCTCCACCACTGCTACCCCTCCCAGTGTCCCAACAGGTTGGGTTGGCTTTGAAGTGGGTTGGCAGAGGACACAGGTCAGAGCCAGAGCATGCTCTCACATGAGCCAATCTCTGTCCTCCTCCCTACAGGTATGCCCATAGATCTCTAGGGAGGAAAACACACCTACTAAAATTGCACTGCTCATTACGAGGCTAACTGAACCGTGGCAGCATCTTTGTGCTAGGCACATGGATTACTTCTTATGAACCTAAACCTTCACTCCACTACTCTGCTTCCATGTCAGTGAAATCTCGTTAAAATCAAAGGCACATTACAGAGGCAGTCAAGTGAAAAATGAGGCCCTGAATCTTTCAAGGGCTGAAGAAAACATTGGGTGTAATTATCCTGATGGGAGATATGGACTAGACTTACAGAAAGTCACAGTAGGCAGCACAGTGGTTACTCACATCCATAAAACACAAAGCTGTATATGCTTAGTTCAGATTATTCGCTTCATATGCTTGGTTTCATTTAATGAAATACACCTAATTCAAACACCTAATTTCCTTCCAAACCTCACTCAGTTCTTCTCTGCTGAAATGTTTTATGGCAGATCCTCAAAGGAGGAGACAAATGCTAACCTTCTCTGCATTGGTTCAGGGTGCTGGGTCTTGGGATAGAACTGTCAACTCTCTCACATTCATTTTGACATATCTACCCTACAGAGCCTCTGAAAAAATAACATTCATCTGCAGCACCTTAACACTCATCAGTCATCTATGGAAAGAGCAACAAGTGCTAACTAAGCTACAACCACCCAAAAACTTGTGGCTTCAACAGCCCTTTAGATTCCTGGAATTTCAGAAATCTTCGAAAACCGATTTTCAACCTCCCACACAAAATTATAAGAAGAGTCAGTGAGAGATTTATGAAGCGAAGACTAGTTTTGGATGCAAAGTCTTGATTGTTTGGATGGTGTGGCACTGCTTTTGTTTCATTCCTTTATGCATACCACAAAACTCACCAAATCATCCTCCTGAAGGGCTCTGGATTACTTGCATTTGGGGCATTTGGTTTACGCCTCTCACCCAAACCACCTCAGTATATCTAAACCTGCTCCCTTACCCAGGATAGTAGCACAGATTTTTTAATCTATTAGAGATTCACATGTTTATATAAAGTCTTTCCATTCCATCTCTAGCTGAAGTGAACGTTCAACTTTCCACTATAAACTGCCAAAAATGCCTCAGACTCACAAAGTCAGAGAGTAGGAATTCAAGCTTCATCATACATTAAAGAAAAATAAAAGTTAAAAGTCTCCATTTTTATTTTGCATTGCAAAACTTTTATAAATCAGAAAAGTTCGAGAGTTTCCCAAGGTACAGATTTGCCGAGAACAAAAGACTGGCTCAATGTCTGTCTCTGCTCTTTCATTAGCAGCACCAGAGACTGAATTCCTTAACAGGCACTGGAAAAAGCACATCCTAAAATAACACAGTCTTTGCTTCTTCCTCTTCACAAAAAATGTAAATAAAAAGCAATGAAACATTTTTTATGTACCTGTTATATAAAACTGTTCACAATGCATGTCTTGAAATAACACCAACCCTGATTCTTCTAAATAACTTTATTCCACATTATCAATTGTAAAAGATCTTTCAGAAAGTGCATACGTAGCTTTGTTCCCTGGAAAAGGATGCTTTGTGAAACACACTTCAAGTCTGCTGAAGTGCAAAATGTATAGATACTTGATAAAATGCATGCCAAGGAAATGGCCAGAAGACTGAGCTCTGAAGACTGAGGCAAATGGCAGCAGCTACTTGCAGTCACCACATCAGTTTACACATCATGGTCTATGAACTACTAGCTGGGACAGTCAGCAAAGACTATACCCAATTAATACCCTTGAAAAGCAGCTGAACATATTGAAAATTGCACTCACAGCTCTGCAGGTTTGTAAAAGAGAATCTATGCCATCTTCGGTTTAGCCCAGGGAATATCTAGAACTAAAACCAGAAATATCTGGAAACTAACCAATGGTTTGCTCTCCAACACTGAGATACAAAATGTGTGGCTTTTTCTCATGCAGTACAGAGAACCAGTGGGATATACAGCAAGAGGGTCGCCCGGGGAAGAAAATCATCCCTCCAAGTCAACAAAGTCTCTGCAAAAGTCAGGTGAGCAAGTCTCAGGAAGGACCTTGGCAGACTTCCAAAGCCTGTAATGTGCCATAGCAAGCAGCCCGCCGGAGTCATACATAACCGATGTGCATAGACCCCTGTTCTGGGGTATCCATGTATCCTTGTTTGAACATGAAAAACAGGAGGTTTGGAAGGAGGGGTGGAGTGAAAGGGTGTACTAATATGGCATACTCTATTTTCTTTGTCGTTATGTGCGTTGAGATATAGGACAGAAATACATTCTCCTTGACATAAATGCACTTCCATGGGCTCTTCTGTCGTACTGGCTTTTCTAATGAAGAAAATCCTCTTCACTCATTGCAGTAACCAACACTGACAGGTTCTTGATGGTCAGTACCAGCTCCTTTCTATTTCCAAAACAAGGAACTGTGACAGCATTACTATATCCTAAGTGCAACAGTGTGATGAACGTGTCATAACATCCAGTGAGATATTGCCTACAGCACAATATCCTATGACAGCACTCAGAAATAACAGCCACTGCCATACAAATTAGAAGGGAAGTAGGTCTGATGTTGTCTATTTGCACACTATCTCAGCCTTCACAGTAAGGTCAGAAATTTTACAAAAGAACAGGATGTTCTAAATATTTCAGTAGAGATTTATTCATAGAGCCATTAACTGCATTTTTTCCTAAAAGCTTGTGTTTTGAGTCAAGTATCATCACTCTACTAGTCCTACTATGTCTCTCGTTGCATGTACCAGCACTAACTTCCGGGGATCTATTAACAGAGGGACTTATGAACAGAGTAAGTATCCATATGCATATGCAAAAGTAGCAGGCTCTGCTCTTTGGTCTCAATTTTCTTTTGTGAATGTTGAACTGAAGGAGTACTACAATCATTGCTGGTAAGATAAGATCTAAGGGATGATGCTGGGAGATAAAAAACAAAAACAAAAAAAAGTAGGAAAGAGGAAAAATAACAAATGAGGAAGGAAAAAAAATAGAAGTAGTGGCAATTTTGTTTTCTGTGGGTTTTTGGTTTTTATTTTGTTTGTTTTTTTCTTAAGATGCTCAATGATACAATGCTCTAACACTAATTCTCCGTTTTACAGTCCTTAAAATTCCCTCCTGCCTTTTTCTATCTGTGCCAGCACAAAGCAGAACCCAAAGAGTAGCACCTGCCCTGTGCCACATCCCGCTCAACACAGTACAGGAAAATACCAGGCCCAGAGAGCTTACTTTGAAAGGCAGCTCCTAAAATCCAGCTTGGATGAATACAGCCTGAGAGCTACCCTCCAGCTGGTGACAGGTGACCCTCTGACACTGAGCTGCTACCAGCACAGTCCAGAGGCAATGAGACACCCATCCAGCATCACTTGCTTTGCTTGTCATCTCCGAACACCCCATCACCAACACTGGCCAGACCCTGTAATGAGCTCTCACTGAAAATCAATTCTTATTTCTAGTACAATAACATCTTCTACTGTCACAGGGTTGGCCAGACCTTCATGGTACACAAGGAGATGTTACTCAGGGGAGTTATGGGCAGTCTGGATCTGGATGTTCTGCATAGCCAGTGGTGGGAACCAGTGACAGCAGAGATAAGGCTCTCACTTGGACCCTTCAAAACAAGGCTGGCCACCACTAGCAGGGCAAAGAAAGCTGCATTATAAGCAGCTTATGTAACTTGAAACCATCTTCTGGGTTAGCCACCTGCTACTTTTCAGTAGCACAAATGTTTTGTTGAAGCAGCAAAGTTTCCTGAAACACAGTGATTTTCTTCCATACAAAGGGGACCCCAAATTACAAAAAAGCTCCTGCAAACACTTCAAAGTTTCAGTATTGACCTTCTCAGTTTTTACAGGGACTGCTTGTAGACATAATAAAAGTGGAGGTTTTTTTGTTTTAAATATATATTTATACAGCACAAGCAGCTTAAAATATATATTTGCAAGAGGCCCCTCCTGCAAATGCCAAATGGTTCCTTTCTCATTGTCAAAGGTCTTGCAAACCCTACAGCTAATTTTATGGAGCCAGGCCCTTATGTTTGGATTCCTGGGATCTGTTCCTGCCACCCTTTCTGCAATTACTAGCAGCTTGCTCTGCAAGGCACTGGTCTTCAGAAAAAAAGCTTGCTTCAACCCACGGAAAACAGCAGGTAAAATGGTGGCAACATGCTAAAAATAATCCTCCAACCTCAAGGCACACCTTCTTTCTGAATCATCCATGCTAACTTATCAGCTGCTCTGATGCTTAGCCTCACCAGACCCTGTCTACCAGTTATCTCAACTCTCTTTTCAGCACTCTCCACTGCACTGGCATCATTCCCCTCTTCCTGTTGGTGCTCAGGGAATTTCCTTCTCTCTGTCTTTCTTCCTGCTCCCTCATACATACATGGATGGCTGCTTCCCTCTGTTCCCAACAGGGGTTGTAGAAACTACCCTCTCCCAGAGCTGCTCCCACTGCAGCTTGTGCCCAAACCAGCCTTCCTGAACATCTACGACAGCCCCATGCCAGCACAACATGGGACAGCCAGCTTGTCACCACCACTAAGACAGACTTACACCAATAAAAAGACACAAAGACACTTAATTTTACCAAAGTAGTGGGCTGAAATCTATTTCCACCTCTCCAAGGTTTCACACTCATTCCCATTCTCACGTCACATCATCAACTGAGAGTTTTTACCCCAACATGCACAACGTGGTACCAAACACCAGCAGAACCTCACAGTGTCTCACACCACTCATCAACCTGCCCCAGGTGTAATTTAAGGAGGTTTTTTGGCAGAGGAAAGAACGTATGTTTGCAGAAGTGTCTGACTCTTAGCAATTGGCACTTCCAAGGGCATGAAAGCATGTTCTGCGCTGGGGACTGAACCTCTGCAAGGGCAGCTGAGGAGCACATATGATCTGAGACATCTCGTGGCAATAAACAGGTATTACCTTGCACTAGCAATTGAAACCAGAAGCTCTGAGCCTGACTGGAAAAGGCTTTCATGAAGGCGCACAGTGCACCTGCCGAGTGGTCCCCTGGTGCTGACTTAATGTATTCCAGATCTCAGATGGCTAACTGGCCTTATGGTAGCCATAAAGAGTGAAAAATATTAACTCAGCACCCTGGCACAGCAATCACCACATTGCAAACAAAAAAATACATTAACATACACATCTAACAAGAAGATTTGGCTTGCTGACATTGCTGTTTACAATTTAGACTTTCTAGATTTTCAATACTGTAGCTGTGCCATCAAAGAAGAGCTTATTTTTCCATTTTACTTCATCTTCTGTTGAATTAGGGAAGAGAGAAACTTCTCCCATGTCTGCAAGCACCAGACACTTCCAGGTGTGGATGCCATTCAGCACTTCTATGTGTGGGTTATCGTGGTGGCAAAAGATATTCAGGTCCTTACAACCCTGTGCACCAAGTGAATCTCCTCCTCTCTCCTCTGCATACATACAGCTTTGGACCTGAGACTCAGAAGTAGGGCTCTAGCATCACCAAAACTACTCTAAGATCCTACAACATAGCAAGTATCTGACAGTAAATCACTTCACTCCCAAAGGTAAAGACACAGAAGTCAACAAAATACAGGAATTAAAAAGAACTTTCTCAACAGCCCCAAGTAAACTGAAGTTTACTGACTGGTCTAAATAGAAAGCTGAGACACACTACATTTTCAGTCTCTCCAAGCGTGTGCTCACCAGCTGTTTCACTAGAGAAATGTGACCTGGTCACTAAGTTGAATTTCTCCTGAAGAATCATTCTGTAGTACAGCTGGATTAACATTCCCAGGCTGGAGAGGCAGACACCAGCAGAGTAACATGCATGTACTTCCTTCAGCTGCGTCATGATTTCAGGGAGTGCCACCACACACAGCAGGTAAGGTAAGCGTGTGCAAGCACATCACAAATCACAGCACAATACACAAGAAGGGGGCAGCAGGGACAGCAAAGGAACCTGTGTCCTGAGTCACAGAGGGGAATTGGAACCCATGCACCCCACTGCACCTCATGGGACAGTCTGTTCCCTGCTTTGCAGGTTGCTGCATGCAATGACAATACAACAGTGTCTCAGTCTCCTGAGGTTTGATAAAATAGTTTGCCAAGCTATTACTGTGCATCTCACAAAAGATTTCAGCCTCGACTTCCTGTTTGGAAAGTTTCACATAAAAGAAAACAGTAACTTAGGCTAGACAGTTTTCTGGTACCACAGCATAGAAAGAACATTCAAATGGAGCAATGGAGCCCAGGAATGGTGAGATGTCTCTTTGAATGTGTCTCAGACCTATGAATGAAACTATGTCTTCTGATCCCCGGTACACTTCCCCAGCAATAAGACTTCATCCACATCCCAAATGCTTATACTATGTACACGTGACCTGAAATGAGGCTAAAGTCTCAGCCCAGCCAAGCCAGATGGAGCTTTTCCATTACAGCCATTTGCTCTCATAAGTGTTTATAATACATTTACTTTGGGAGACCAGAAATGTCAAACTGGTGGCAAGCTAGAAGAGAACCCAATGCAAAGCTTGGGTGACACTTGGCTGTGAATATATAACCCAGGGCACCCACTCCTGCAAAGTTTAGCAAGCCTTCCACCAAGTACCCATACTGCTGTCAGCTTTACACTGCTACAGCTTCCCCATGCATGAGCTGTGGAGCCATCTGCAAAGCATCCAACTCATAAGACCACACAATTATGTCACCAAATGGCATGGCTTCAAGAGGTGATGAAAGGGAAAGACATTCAGACTATGTGAAAGAGCAGCTCAGTTGCTCACGCAGGGCTGGATTCTGACAGTGTTAGGTTCTTCAGCAAGGCTGCCACATGAAGCAAGACCCCTCCCCAGGGCTCGGACTGGTCGTTGTGAGCCACCAGCATGGTTTGCTAGCCACATCTGTTGCTTTTAGTTGTGGGAGTGTTAAACTCAGTAGTTGTTGCCTGTTATTAACCTCCCTCTGTGTATGCTCTTCCAAGGATGCCACTCTGAGAGGAGGGATAAAGCATTCCATTACAGAATACCACGAGAAATTATGCTAACTATTCAATTTCTCTTCACTTCGTCTTCTTTTTAGAAACAAGGAAAAACTAACATTTCAGCTCCAGCAGTTCTTTACTTTCCCCCCCCCCAAAAAAAAAGTTTCAGCCAAAATACTGCAGCCAACTATCCACTAAACATCATTGCAAATAACCATTTGAGGAGTTGTCTCTTATTTGTACAGCAGATGTGTATGTACATTAAGAAAAACTGGCTCCTCCAGTGGAAAAATAATGTTTAACTCTAGAATTCTGCAGGCAGCAAGATTCACAAGCTGGAATTAGGGCCATTGCAAGATGCCCAAGAGGACGTGATGACGGAGTAATAGCAAAAAAGCTGCACTGGAACAATGAAATACGAACAAACTCACAGTCCCTGTTTAATAAAGAGCTGATTTGATGACCAAGTTATTCATTGCAGACAGGTGACTTAAAATGCCCACTCCTCCGGATCACTTTTTAATACATATATAGTTAAATCAGGATGCACCTTTTAGGTTTTATTCCAGGGTGAGAAGAAAGCTGGACTGACTACTTCACAACAGGATTTCAGTATTTCAACTGATGTAACTAACAATTCCACTTCATTTAGGAAAAGCTCTCTGTTTAGAGCAGCAATTTCTACATGGCTTAGATCTTTCCCTTGCTTCGCTACTCCTTGGGGCTATTTTCTTTAAATATAGAACAACCCTTCCAAATGCAAGCACGTATACAAATGCAGATGGAGCCACATGTGGAGTTCCATTTCAAAGTCACCAAAGCAGCTCACCTCTCACAACCACCATGTAAACACTGTTTGATGTCATTCTTGTTAACTCTGCTGCCAGCATAGTAGTTAAGCATTCAGTCATGTGGTCAATAGGAGAAAAAGCTCCTTTTCCTTACAAGCTTGTCTAAAGTTTAAAGAGGAAGCAGGGAAACCTGACACTTTGCAGGTGCTTGTACATCCCCAAAAGAAATTAATCCAACTAAGGAGGTGCTGCAGGCAAATGCTGCTGGTGCCTGCAAGTAAGAATAAATACAAGCACTGGGATCAGAGCATCAGGAGTCCATCTAGCCAGGTAGAGTCAATGCATAATCCCATCCCTAGTCTAAGTGGCCTTTTGGTAAGAGGCAGGCAGTGGAATCATAGAATTGTCTGGGTTGGAAGGGACCTCAGAGATCATCAAGTCCAACCCTTGATCCACTGCCGCTGGGGTTACCAGACCATGGCACTGAGTGCCACATCCAGTCTCTTTTTAAATATCTTCAGGGACGGAGAATCCACCACCTCCCCGGGCAGCCCATTCTAATGCCTGATCACCCTCTCCATAAAGAAATTCTTTCTTATATCCAACCTAAACCTCCCCTGGCACAACTTAAGACCGTGCCCTCTTGTCTTGCTGGTAGTTGCCTGGGAAAAGAGACCATCCACCCCCCTGGCTACACCCTCCTTTCAGGGAGTTGTAGAGAGTGATGAGGTCTCCCCTGAGCCTCCTCTTCTTCAGGCTGAACAGCCCCAGCTCCCTCAGCCCTTCCTCACAGGACTTGTGTTGGAGTCCCTTCACCAGCCTGGTTGCTCTCCTTTGAACCTGCTCCAGCACCTCAATCTCCTTCCTGAACTGAGGGGCCCAGAACTGGACACAGTACTCGAGGTGTGGCCTCACCAGTGCTGAGTACAGGGGCAGAATCACTTCCTTGGACCTGCTGGCCACGCTGTTCCTGATACAGGCCAGAATGCCATTGGCCTTCTTGGCCACCTGGGCACACTGCTGGCTCATGTTCAGCTTCTTGTAGACCACATCCACATGGAGATGCAGAGTGTGTAAGGGGAGGTTTAGGTTGGATATTAGAAAGAATTTCTTTACAGATAGGGTGATCAGACATTGGAATGGGCTGCCCCAGGAAGTAGTGGATTCTCCGTCCCTGGAGATATTTAAAAAGAGACTGGATGTGGCACTCAGTGCCATGGTCTGGTAACCAAGCGGTAGTGGATCAAGGGTTGGACTTGATGATCTTTGAGGTCTCTTCCAACCCAGCCAATTCTAAAATTCTATGATTCTAAACACACCATCCATCTAAATCGCGGCTGTGGAGGAAAGAATGTGTCCCAGAGACTCTGAGAACTGACAGAAAAGCAAAATATCTTACCAGTTCTTGCTTTTTAAATCTTGTTCTCTTTAAGCCACTGTCTTGATCTTGGCAAGGCTTATTTTGGCACTGCAGTTTGTGAACATTCAACACAGACTGTGGGTTTTGCAGCCAACAGTGCAGCAGAATAAGCAGAAGTATAGCAAACATATAAGAAAATGTAAGTTCAAAGGCTTTATACTGGGTCACACACAATGAAGGACCTTCCGGACAACCTCCTGTTTCTTCAAGAGACCCATCACTCCTTTATTTTCCTGAGGACATAAACCATTCATCTCCTTAGAAGCTACATTGCCAGTGTAAACATAGCAAAAATACAGGTTCTGAGCCCACATAGAAGCAAAGTACTTGGATCTGCATGAACCAGAGAGAAAGCAACTCCCTGGCTTTAAGACCTGATGCTCCCCTCTGGATTTTACTGCCCCTCATGCAGATGGTTCATCTGTCCGTCCCATGCTGAGCAGGGGCTGACAGAGGTGAAGCAATCTATCATCTTAGGGAATACAAGGAAAACAGTGATAGTTTCAAGGAAATGAAACTTCAACTGCTCTCAAAGGAATAAAAGCAATCCTGTAGTACAAAACACCAGTGAAAGGCTTGCTGCTTTAGTGGGTAAGGGGCGATTCGAGGAGAAGAAAAGCAGAGCGGGAAGCGCCAGCACCTGCCTGCAGGACCAGCGCGGGCTCCGAAAGGTCGGGGTCCCCCTCTCAAGGCTGCGTGGGATCCCAGTGCTCCTGCAGGTCCGGGGAGAGCAAGGGAGCACGGAGCCTGCCCAGAGGAAGGGACATCAACGCCCACACCATTCCCTCTGGAGACCCGAGCCGAGTGCGTTAGGGGTCTGCGGGATGTACAGCTAAACATCCACGCTCCCTCCTCCACCCGGGAAGAGAAAGGCTCAGAAGAAAACTCAGAAGAAAAAAGTCAGGCTACCAAACACAGCCTCAGTCTAGAGAGCTCAGGTCAAGAAAAGGTTCCAGTCTTGGTTTTAGCTGAGCTGCAGAGCACTGTAAATCTAAGAGGCCCAATGCCTGCCAGCACATCCCAATGCCACCTTAGCCACACTTCCCCAGTGATGAGGAGAGCTGGGTGACAGTTGCCAGCTGAAGAAACCATGGGTCCTTGACATGAACCACAAACTCAGTCTGGTAAAAATACTTCTTTGCTTCATTGATCTGAAGACAACAGACTACCTGCAGACAGCTACAGAACTTGCAGCAGACATCAAGTGCATCCTCAGTTATCTTAAGACTCAGAAGCCTCATTTGTCATTGTGTCAATGCACTGGATCTTTCAAATAAGGTCCTGTTCCCTCTGAAGGAGAAAACATGCCATGTGTTCATTTTGCTCCATGATCTATTCAGCCCCTATTTTCCTTCTGTACAGATCAGCTTCTGAAAGCATCTTCTCAATCACATGTCCAGCCACTCTCAGCTCATGTCTGAAGAGATGGAATTACAGACTTGGACAGCACAAGGGCTTCCATGTCTCTGACACACCCAGAGGCTGGTACAGAGCTATACAGTTAGGACCATTACAGCAGTGTCCTACATAACTGAGAAGATACATTCCTTAGAGCTAAATGAAGTGGAAAATTCCCTTGGAGACCTTTCTGCTTTCTCTGTTTATGTAATACAGTCTAGATAAGGAGGGAAAATGAGAGTTAGTGTTGCTAACAGTCAGAAAGAGTCTCACTCTGAGCACAGCCTCTTCTTTAATATTCCTCACAGAATTCTCCCACTGGGCACAGGTGGTGCTTGAGTACTGTTTGTATAAAAGCAACCGAGAAGGGTTTACACAGAAGGACTGCTTTCTGCCATCAGTATCTATCCTTCCACACATGGGACCTTGCATCAAGCAACAAAATTTTGTCTTGGCAAGACACAAATGGAATCTGCCCCCTAAACTGGCTCCAGCAGAATACTCCTCTTACACTTCCTTGGCCTGAGAGACTGCCCACAGCAATGTGGGCACAGGCCCCACACCAACTTTCCATTTTGATAAACAGAAGCACAGTCAATGACAGCAGCAGCCCAATGCCAGACCATCACTGGGGAAAAAGTATTTTCTTTCTTTCCATGGACAAAAAATGAAGGGCTCTTTCACTTCCTTTGTCACAGCCCCTCTACTGAGCCAAGGCAGCCTCCCTGTCTCCCAGACACGGCACTTGGGAAAAGGGTCCAAAGTGCAGAGTCTGGGAAAGGTCACCTAGACAGCGTGTGCTGGAAAGGTAAGGAAAGGAGGACAGGATGGGACCATTTCAAACATGGATAGGAGAGAAAGCAGGGCCAAGGGCAGCAAAGGTACTAAATAATAGCTTTTTACCCCCTGAGAAAGAACTCTAGCACCCACCAGCCCTTCTGCTTGAGACTGCACTTGTTCAGGGGACAGTCTGGATTTAATGGCTTATTAACTACTTTCTAGACTGGAAAAGGAAAGCGGTGCCCACTCAGTGTGGCCACCACACCACGAGGAACAAGGTGCACATATGCAGCTGACCCCCAGACTTTTACAGCCACTCAGAGGTTAACAGCACAGTGTTCCCACTCCAGCAGGTTTTGGTGTGCTCCAGAGGGCCGTAGCTGGGAAGCACGCAGAGCTCCATGCAGTGCTATGCCAAGACATTTGGGTTTGTTCAGAAATTGGCTTGGGTTTACAGCGTGCTGGTGTGGAACTGCAAGCGAAGAAAGACTGTATGAATGTTACATCCAAACTTTTCAGTGAAGCTTCAGACTGCCCTAGAATCACTTTAGATACTACCCAGTCGGAGAACTAAAAGCCTGCCTGAGCTCAACAGCTAACACTTTTCCTCAGAGGCTATGACATCTCCCATGGATGTTGTCCATGCCATCAGCACACAAACTCCCTTGCTCCCTTTCCTCCTTTTCCACTTGCTTGCCAGCAGGGAGCCTCAGGGACAGCAGATCTAGTTCCCCCTCCATTTCCCACTGCCACAGAGAAGCGTTCTACAAACCTCCTTCCAGGAGCGGATCCCAGGCTTAACCTGGATGGGCCTGGATGGGCACAGCACATCAACGAAAGAGGCAGCAATGGATACACTGGCACCTGCAGGCAAGGCTGCTCTGCGCTCAGCCTCCTATAAACACACTCAGACACTACTCTGTAACCATGAACCCTGTAAGCCACACGCCTTTAGCAGCCGACAGAGAGAGGGCTTGAAGATCTTTTCCTCATGCCAGGTTAAGCAGATCTTTCCAGTTTGCTTAACTGCACAATGAAACTCACCAGGAGCCACGGGTAACGTTAGGCCCTGGGCTCTCTGCCTAGACCCGAGCTGTCGGGGGGAGAGATGCTGTCGTTGTTTGGCTGGCTCCTCTGTGACTACAGCACTGGGTTGGAGACAGAACAGCCACCACATCCAGAGCCAGGGAGCAGGTGTCCCCACACCACCCTAGCCGCTGGAAGCCCAGCAGTCAAAATCTGGTGCTGAAATACCTCTGCATGTCCCTCCATACCCTGCCTGTAGCCATGCTCTGGTGCAAAGACCTTGTGGGCACAAGCTGAGACAGATTCAGGGCTCTGCCTTGACTGTGGTGCAAACAGTGCCACAGCGGCTGCAGTTAACCTACGCTGCTTCCAGCGGAAAACGAGGGGGAAGATCTGCTGCTGCACCCCACAACCCCACCTCCGGAGCATTTTAAAGCAAAGGCTGAGAGCCCGGGGAATCTTGACAGCAGCCCCAGACTCCCCCAGGCTGATCCAGGGTCCGATCCACAGGACTCCGAAAGCAGCAATGAAAAAAAAAAAAAAAAAAAAAAAAAAGGGATCTTTCCCGACTTTCCAGAGAGATGCTCAGCGCGGGGGCTCCCCGATGTCAACGCCTTAACCGAGAGAGCGGGGCTCTTCAGCCGCGCCCCGACGGGACGAAGGGACCAGCACCCGCTGCCTGCGGGAACAGGGCACAAACGAGCCAAAGGCAGGAGGGAAGGCGCCTCCGTTGCTCCCAGCTCACGTTTGTCCGGGGACGTCCGTGCCGGGACTGCTTCAGGCGCAGGGTCCCGGCCTCCGAGAGCCCCAGCAGCCCCCCACCCCCTCATTGCCGGGACTTGCCCCGGCTTTTCAGACCTCTCCCCGGGCTCAGGTCTCTCTTCCCAGCTTGCGAGGGGGTAAGCGACCGGGCCTCCCGCCCTCGGCACCGACGGAGGGACGGCGCAAGCACGGAGCAGCGGCAGGTGCTTTAGCCGCGGCGGCAGGGCACGTCGGGCGGTTCTGNCGGCCCGCCCGGCCCCTGCTGCCCTCCCCCGGTCCTGCCCGCCTCTGCTGGTGGTGCGGGCAGTATCTCCAGTCCTTGCGTGGGCTTACCTGGCTCCTCCAAAAAAATCTTGGGGAGGTGGAGAGCTCTGAGCCCATCCCTCGGCACCTAGGGGAGCGCCATGTGTCTGTCCCCTGTGGTCCTGCGTGCTCCCAGCCGGGCTGGGTGTTCCACACAAGGTTGACACACGTGAATGTCTGCATAGAACCTTCTACACGGTGTTGTCTTTACGTCTTTGTGTCACCTGTGGTTCTTTCGGAACTTCCACCTCACATCTGGCTTGCATCTTTCTCCAGTCGTCTTTCACTGGAGAGAAACGCTGCTAGACCTACAATGCCCTTCCCAGTCAGACTTGTCTGGTTCTTCTCCCCGCCCTGCCAACCCACAGCCCACATCTACTTTTTGCTGCATCTCTAGGGATACTCCTATTTTCGTAATAATATCCGGTCCTCTGCTGTGGAAACTAAGAAAAAAGAAACAACAAACAAACAAACAAACAAACAAAAAAGCAACCCAAAACAACCAAGCCAAACGAAAGTAGACATCACAGTTCTTGTCTGCTGTGGAGGGAGAAGCAAGATACAAGATTTTCTGCAGGCACTAGGAAAATTAAACACCATATTTTCTGGCCAAAAACCCCAACAAGCAGACCAAACAAAAGCACAGTTCAGAGAAAGTATATAAAAATATATACGGGGGTAGGTATATACTTAAATATTATATATATATATTTATTTATTTATACATAAAAAAAATAACCGGGGCAGGTTTTACAGAGGAATCTAGCAGGTGCCAGCTTCACACCTGCTTCTGCCCAGACACCTGTCCTGGCACGCTTCTGCACAGCCCCATGGCACTGAGCACCTCTGAAATCTGCCTACATTTCTGCTGCTGGACCTACTTACTCCAGGATTCTGCCTCACTTGCTGCTCCAGACCTCAGGGTCGAGCTGCTCAGACCCTCCTGCCCATGGGAGCACACCACGGATGTCTCTACTGCTATCAGTGGGCACACAGTCTCCTTTTGGGCTCCAGGTGTTGCATGTGTGCATTTTGATCAGCTTGAAGTGTTTGAAATGAGGTGAAGACAAGTGTTAACTAGTGAGCTGAATAGAGCTTTCAGAGCAAAAATTGGATGCTGCATACCCTGGTGATGTTGCAGTGAGGATGTTGTTGGAGGGCTCTGTGAGATACAGGAAGCCAAACCTGGGCCTGCTCATCCATACTTGGTATGGGGCAGCCCCCTGCAGAACTGCACCTGGGTTTTTTCAGAGCAAGGTGATCACTGCACCCTGAATGGGAACCTGAGAGCAGGCTGGGATTTAAGCAGCCATGTGCAAGGTGGGAATTGTAGCCCAGAACTGAGGTGGGGGCCAAATTACAAGACATCACAGGCACGCTGTGACAAGAAAAAAGGGAACTGGTCCCAACCCTTAGCCTCCAGAAGACTGTCTTTCACTGCTCCTGGAATATTTCCTTCTAGAACCTGACTGCTAAAACCTGGGAGAGGCTTTTAAAAATAAAACAGCATACCAAAGAGAAGGAGCTTTTAGATGACAGGGTTTCAGACAGCTTGAGGTAAAGCACATCTGTAATACCACACATTCAGTATATTGCTGCCTGTTGCAGCCTGTTGGCTCCACACTGAAGAGAGACACTGGAAAACTTTCTCCACTTCTCACTTTTCAGTGTTCCCCTCATTACTCTGAATACTGCTCCTACGGCTTAAGCATCACTGTCTTGTTACCCCCCTTTGGCTTCAACTCCCCCCTTCCTGAGGGGCCTTCTCAAGGATGTGGCCCACAGTCCAACAGCAGCACTCATGCAGAGGGGTATGAGGCTTAACTAACCTTGGACATGAAATGCCACCTGCACCCTGAGTGAGGCTTTGAAAGGTCTTTTGTGGATTATGAATCAAGAGCTGACTTGAACACTGACTAGTTAACTACAGATGCAACTCTCACATGGGGCACCAGCTGCTCCTGAGAGAAAGTAAACTCCACTAGCAAGGCATGACAGCTACATAAAAAAAAAAAAAAAAAAACGCCAACAAAAAACCAACCAAACAAAAAACCCCAGCCAAATAAACAGACAAAAAACCCACAACCAAACTGAGAGATCTGATTATTTGAACAGTTTTAGGAAATGAACCTGGGTGAAAATCTGTTAGTCAGGGAACTCAGCATCCCAGAAAGCCAAATCCTGCCTAAAAGCTGTAGCAGGAGACCCTCTGTGTGAGGAAGATATTGTTGGATGTGATGGCTATTTGAGAATTCCAATGGATGTAGATGTGGAACAATGTGGCTCTGCCAGTAGTCTCTGACAGGACATTTGAGCTTACCCAGAGGAGTAAATGGTGCCTGGGAAGGTTGTACACACAGGCTCAGCATGCCCCTCCAGCACCCGCCCATCTCCCCTTGGCTGGTCATGGGTGGCAGAGGCAATGCAGGAGATTGCAAGGGCTCTGATGTTGTTCTGCTGGCTCAAGCCCACACACTGTTTGTTTAAATAACACCTATACAAAGGGCAAAACAATGCAGTTTCCAGCTGGAGGAAAAATGGTGTATAAATACATCAGAAAAGGTGAGTTTTTTCAGCTTTCACAAATGTGGAAGGGTTTATGTTTCCCTCGTTTTTTTCTTCACTGCTCACCCTGTGAAAATGCATCCAGGGAAAACAGAGGATTGAATATGCAGGAGTGTAGCCACCTGCCTGGATGAAGCTACCCTTCCTGCACACCTGCACATGCTGTGCAGCCTTTCAGCACAGAATTCCATTGAGAACATTAATAACTCAGGAATTAAGCAAGGTGCTCTGTTTCAATGTGTATGGACTTGTTCCTATGGTAATCTGGAATCTGCTTTTTTGCCAGAAAGGCATTCTCTGTAATTAGCCCATCTGACATTAGTGTAGCAGCTAAGATTAAATTGTAGCCCAAATCAAGACAAGGGATATTTGGGACTGCTGATACTTTCTCTCTTGTTTATGCACATGTTTCTCTTTCAAGCCAGGAGAGGACAGACAAATAAATAATAACCCTACACTGGAGAATCCCTGAGCAGCGAAGATGCAGCACAGCAGCAGCTTGCTTCCTGGCTCTCTCAAAAACTGATCAGTGCAGATCCTCAGATGGCACAATCTAGCAACTCTTCTTGACACACCTCCTTTCATGCTCAGTTGAGCTCTGCTAATTATACCAGTTCATGAAACAGCTTTTTTGCATTTGGCAAACAAATTTATTCACACTTGATTTCTTGAATGTTTGTTATTGATGCAAAGGAAAGATAGCTGCAGCCTCTGGGGTAGCAATGGTAATCTCACCAGTTGGCAGAGACAGGTTTAGAAACAGAAGAGGCAGACAGAGGCATGTAAAAGAAGAATTTTATTAAGCCAAAGTGCCCAGGTATTTATAGGCAACCTCAAGGATTCTGTACAGATAATTTCTCTCCTCTGCAATCCTGATCTCTGGCTGAAGATCACTTGGACATAAGCAAGTAGGATGGAGTCCCAGCAACAGTACAGCTTTGAATGTGGCAGCATGGGCTCCAATACAGGCATGGTTCAGCTAAAGCCACATCTACTGAGGCATGTGTCTAAGAGACCTGCCTTCCACACAAGCTGCGATCGCTGCTTTGGATCCAAGGGAAAACAGCAGCCTTTCACTAAAATCCAGTCACAGTTGCTTTACTCATGCACAAGAAAGTACAAATGTTTCATTAAATGCTGCTAAGGGAGTTTCTGACCATTATTCTAACAATAGTTATCATCACTCATCACAATTTTGTTTAAATTATTTGAGACCCTTGCCCTTGGCATGTGTTTAACATTAAACCTTCACAAAGTGCAAGGATTATTTATATGTATAAACCCAAGCATCTATTTTACTTCAGGATGAACAAAAATGGCTTTAAGCATGTTAGTCATGTAATTCTTTTGAGTTGAAGTGTACAATTCTGTTGAAGTCCACTAACAGAAAAAAGAGGCTGAAAGAGAGCCAGAAAATGCCTTCCAGCTGTGTCAAACTCCCACAAACACCTGGTAACCATCCCTTCATTGCAGGCTGATCCCTTTCAGTGTGCACATATGCACAGCTTGGTAGAAGCACAGATAGCTGCATCACATAAAGTAAATGCTCATTTTTTAAAAAGAAGACTAGGCAGAATGTATATTTGCAATGAGCTTATCACTAGAAGTCAACAACTTATTTGCTGAATTGTGCCTCTTCTAGTGATTACTTTTCTGCAAACAGTTTTTTTATCGTATTTGTTAATTAATTCTGATTGTATGCTTTGATAGTTTTCCCACTGAAACCAAAGGCAAGATTTCCATTGTTTTAATAATGAAATGGTTCAGGCCCATGTTCATGAAACTATTTGGGATCTTTACATACAGGTTTCTACATACAGGTTAAAAAAAAACTCGTCTGAAGAAATGGAAAAGTTGTTGAAGCTAAATTAAATTACCAGATGAATGTCACCACAATCTGAACTCTTTTGTGCCCATCTGGTAGACTCATTTAAACAGAAACTAAAGAAGATGAGATTATGTCATTAAAGAATGCCTGCACACAAACAAGGAGCAACTAATTTTTTTTCAGGCAGCTGTAGAGCTGGCATTCCTTGCTTCTTGAGTCATTTGTGTCTGAAACCATATCTTTTCTGTGGCACCCTCTGTAAAAAAATGCTGGTGTTTTGACCTTGGTTAGGCTCAATGAACTTAAGGGTCTTTTCCAAACTAAACGATTCTATGATTTTGGTGACCTTCAGACACCAGATGCCCAGCACTACTTCTGTTGAGCTCCATTGTAGCAGCTCCTCCTTCCCACACAGCCAAGGCAAGGCAGTTTGGTTTCCAGTCCTGGGGCACCAAATGCCACATTAGTCTACTCATTCCAAGATTCTTTCATTTGGTCATTTTTCTTGCTTTTTCATCAGCCTGCCTCAGGAAGTGTGACTCAGCTATTGCTATGATGGTAGTATCTGGCTCCAAATCCTGATGCTTCAGCTTCTCTTTCCAGGCCTCCGCCTATATAGACACTAGTTATCTGACATGATGAGAGGGGGTTGCAGTAAGAATTTTCTAGTCCTCTCCATTGAACAGCTTCAACTTCTAGAGAAAATGAATAATTTCCTCCGAGTGTTTATGGATATGGAGGTAGCCCTATATTGCTCTACAGTGCCATTTTGTCAGAACAGTGAATGTAGGAAGATGATGGCATGATTCCTCATTCCTCATCTCTTGGTGAGACCGAGTTGATATAATTCAGCCATGTAGAGTTGAAGCCTTTGCTGCTTCACCAAACACCTTTCAACACTGAAAGTCAGCAATAAAATAGCAGAATATAAGTGCTGGTTATAAAAGTCTCTACAAAATTTGCATTTCAAGCTTCATGAACCAGTTCCCTGTGCTTTGGCTTAGTGTCACAAAACCGGAGCCCAGCTCTGGGACTGACAACTCAGTGAAAAGCAAGGTGGGTAAATGAAGCAAGCTCTGAATCTTGCCAAACCTTGCTGTCGACTGCCTGAAGCACAGAGTCCCCAGAGGTACTGGACCTCTGCTGCTCTAGTGCCTGGACATCAATAGTAAAACTGAGAGACATGAACTTTGATAATGGGCATCATGAGAAAATCAATGTTGGCTGACCAGATGCAAGACCATTTCATTTGCTACAGCTCACAGTCAGCACAAAGAGGAGAGCTGAAAGCTTGGTCTTGGCAAGCAGCAGGTCTAACAAACGGTGTGTTAACTTGGCCACTCATACCATGGCTTCTTCCAAATCAAACACAACTGTGGCTGCTGATAGAGCCTCAGCCCTCTGCACTGAGCCCCCCAAATTGGAAGATCACTGAACTGGAAAGGCACGTAGGGTTTCAGAGCTGCAGTTCCTGCATGGCTCTTGTGTGTCCACATTGAAGCTGTGGTAATGTTGAGACATGGCACCGGAAAGAGACTCAAGCAGAGGTAGAGTTTGGGTCTCTACACAGAACCCTGACCTTTGTGATTTTGTCAAAATAAATGGATTTTCATCACAGATCCAAGGGATAGAGGGCATCTGAGTTGCATGGATGGGTCCTGAAGCACAGCCTGGGTATGTGATGGGGAGTTTAGGACTTCTAGATCCCCATTTTCACCCTCCTACCCTTAACTCTGACAGAACTCTGCCAGAAATGAGAAGCACTGAGCACACAGAAGGGGCTGCCCTTACTCTCTTCTCTTTTCTTGGTGACACTATGGCCAGTAGCTCAGTGATTGTAGGGAAGCTTCCATGCTGGCAGCCCAAGGACAGAGGCTGCAATGGGAACAGGGACAGGGATGGGGACAGGTCATCCTGGTCATGAGAGGAAAGGTTTCTCACCATGCCCAAGGAAAGGGGTCTCACCAGGCTCAGCACTTGAAAGGATCAGCTGTGCTTCCTGAAGGTGACTACCTCAGAGGATTTCCCTCCACCCGCTCCTGCACCAGGGAGCAAGCAACAGGCCATTCCCCATAGGCACCTCCAAGATACTCATGTTCCTGGAAAATCAGGAGTGAGAAGGCAACTTCTATTTTTTACAGCAGTAGAGCACATTCCTTCTCTGAGGTCCTTCTGTTAAAAGAGCAAGCTATTGTTATGTCTCTATCTGGCAAGAATAAAAATTAAGATTGATCAATAGCTTGGGGTTGCTTTTTCCTTAATGACTGCAACTGCTTTGGTCTCACAGTGAGGTTTTTGGGGATATTGTTTACTCCAGCTTCAGTCCGACTCAGAACACTTGGAATTCCAATAAACTGCATTGCATTTTCTGGCAGGCACTCAGCGCAATGAATTTCAAACTAGTGTTTGATTTTGTTACTTGTTTGCTACAAGGCAGAGGAGCATCTCACTAGTCAAGGCTAATTCCTCCACTTGCTACACACCGTGACCCCATGAGCTCGCTGCCAGTCACATCTTTGAGGTTTCAGTAACAGTACCTTGAAAACACAGTCAAGTGCACAATTAGGATTCTTTGAACTTTTGGTATTTGATACTTAATTAACTGTGGATGTATCTACTGAAAAAGATTTTCAGCTTTTTGTGTGCAACTTGGAATATTTGGAGCTATTTGTGGTTGCAATCTTAAAAAAAAAGCAACAAACTGGAAAAGTGTTAACCAGACATGATTTTTCATTATTTATACAGACAAGAAAGAATTAACATTTTTGAAGTCAAAAGATTTTCCAAATATTATTCTCCCCCCCTCAAAAAAAAAGATGGTATATATACTTTCAAGTCAACTTTTTTTTTTTTTTTTCTAAAAAAAGCTTTATAAATTGCTACAGGATGAACATAAAGACAAAGTATCACTCAGACACTAAACACTCTGACCCATGCAGAGCACAGGCTATATAACATCAGCTATAAAGGAGGAAGCTGGCCAAGGCCTCCTCCCTCCCAGTCATTTTGCACACAGGAATTAGCTGGACCCCCCCTGGCTCCTGCCGTGCTTCAAGCCAGTTTCTTGCAGCACTGAGATATTTGTGCTTCCCCTTCAGAAAGAGCTCTCCTGCCAAGCAGCCCAATTGCCTAAATCTTCGCGTCAGCCTGGCAACTGGAAACAATACTGCTATTGCACAAGCTGACCCTCAAAACATTGAAGGGCTTCTTCTCGAATGGTCTTCCTGTCACCAGGGTGCTGAGGAAGGACAAATCCCACCCCACACCCTGGCTGCCACCCTACAAGAGCCGACTGTTTCTGCTGCAGTGCTTGGGAGCAGGCACTGCTGGTATTTGGCTCTTACAACTCATTACATGAAGAAGGTTTTCCTGAACGAGCTGTTAACATCTCCACAGGACCTGTAGTCTCTGACAGATGCCCCCAGTGTGTCTATAATGTCTCCTGGCTGATCTCCCTGGGGGGTAGCTAGGAGGGCAGCATTCCCTAAAGGCAGAGCTGGTGCTGCTGGTTGGGGCTGGAAGATGCTACTGACATGCTCTGTCTCTACCCTCAACCCTGGAACAGAAGATGCTTTGCTGAACATAGGACCACCACACTGTGAGAGGCACAGTTCTGCTCACGCTGCCTCAGGAGAAAGATTATTCCCAGCGCATGATGGCACTGCATACCTGAAGCATCAATTTGGAAACACAGCAAAGGACCACTCACACAAAGCTCTGCTGTGGTATTCTTTTCCTGCTTTAGTGACAACGTGCTTTTATTTGAGAAATCTGGCCTGGGACTGTGGACTGCAGACTGTCAGGTGACAAAAAGGGAGACGGAGCTCAGCCTGTCAGAGGAATAGCTAGTGATGGTCTGTGCATGCTGGTGCTGCAAAAAGCACCTGTGAATCTCAGGGACCTGCATTTCCCTCCATTTCTTTTAGCAGCCTGGACTCCAAGCAGAATTTTCAGAAGGTCTTCTCCAACTGCACCCACCTGCCTGTCCTCTTCAGCACTGGTTGCTTTCTCTTCCCTCAGTTTTCCTTTGCCTACTCATATTTTCTCCCTTTTTACCTTCCATTCCTCATCCACAAATAGTATCTCATTGTTTCTTCACCCTTATGATCCTTTTATTCCTTCCTTTCTTCTCACACAGCTCAGCAATTAGGTGCAGACTTCTATTCCAGGGAGAGGAAGTTTCCAGGAAGAAAAGCTGCTGGGCTTTTCTTCTCATAATTACTAATTCCAGCACCTCCCTGCTCTTACTCACCCTCTTCCCATCATCACCACTTCAAACTCTTCTTTCTGCCCCATCCTGACATTTCTGTCACATAACTTTTGGATAACCTCCCTTGGACTGGAACGTTCCCATACTTCATTACGTCCCAACCACACTCTTGCCAGCTCTCACCTCCACACTGGCACCCATTTGATTACATGGCATCTTTCCTCTTTTTCCCTTGATTTTCCCTGCAGGTGTTGTCTATTTCCAAACTTGCTGAAATAGATCTCATTTTTGCTCTGGACTGCTCCCTTGTGGGTCTGCTGGACTGTGATGTTGATATCTCCTTTAGTACTTCTTTCTGTGTCTGGCAGGCCAATACCAGCACCTTCTAAGTCCCACTGGTCCTTTTCACAGATATCATCTTTCACTTGCTCCCTCCTCTGGTTATGACTGTTTCTGTGCCTCAGTTTTCTTCATCTTCTGCAGCTTCTCCAAAGCTGTCATTTCTTTTCATCTAATTTCACATCACTCCTCCTTTCCAGTGTTGTCTGCTCTTGCACCCAATCCCTTCAGACCAATTGCTCTAAATAATTTTCTTAACACTCTAATTTTGCCCTCTTGCTTCCTAGCACTCACTTGCTCCACCTCATCAAAGGCTTCTCTTTTCAGACCTTTCCTAGGTGACCATTTCAGCCTCTATCATCCTTCAGCCCTTGACATTCCCACACAGATTGCCTGCATGTGACAAATTGCTGTGAAGGGCTGGTCTCTGCTCAAGCCTCACATCTTTAACAAGGCACTCCGCTCCCTTTTTATTGTTCCTAAGCAGAACGACTCCTCTTCCCTTTGCCCTTCCTTCCTCTAGCCCCAGACTGGACAAAAAGGAGTTGTACCATGGTCTGTCAAAAAAAAAAACCAACAAAAAAACCTCACTGGAATTCAACTGTGAATTGGCTTAATAACATAAACCAGGACATCTTCACTTTGAATGAGAACACCCATGCAGACAGACAGAGATTTAATTAATTCTCTTCACATTTATACTTCTGAGTAACCTAGATTACCTCCTCAGATGCCCACATTTGAAGAATCCTCACAACACTGTGGTCACTTCTCAGCAGTCTCCAGTGCCTGGTTATTGTACATCTTCCCTTTTTCTGCTTGTATTCACTTCCTGACATGCTTGATCTCTTTTTTTCCTGCTGTATGACACCAAAAAGAGTGAGACATCTACCTCTGCTGAGCTCTACCAGCACCTGAATTAACATGGTCTGTAGCTGCTTTGCCTCAGAGTTGGGGCTGCACTGGGTGGCAGTGCCCCACCTAAACCATCCTGCAAGGGAACTGGCATCAGTTGTCTGTCAGGAGAAGAGGCTGCCTGAATGGAAAATGCTGCTGCAAGAATGGAGAACTCAGTATTTCTTCATGCTTGGCATACTTGGCATACGAAAAAAAAGGATAATCATCTCTTTTCCAGGAAGTGAAACAAAGATAATTTTTATGAAAATACTTTTTACAATCTAATTTTCCCCATGAGAATGCTGGCATGTAAATGCATTTAAAGAGCTAAGAAAAATTCTTAATTTGTTCTCTGCTGCCAGACAGGAACACTGTGTTTCAGATTTGTCTCAAGAACTTCCTGAGCAAGTGGGTTTGCTGTGTTAACCTCACTCTTAGTTGTGGTTAGCTTCTGGTAAGTGCCAGTATTGCTTTGATTCTATTGACTCCTTTTCAGGATGCAAAAAAGAGGAATGTTTTGAATACTCCTTCACTGTCAATAAAACATGCACTAATTGAAATAGAGATAAGACTAGGGTTTTGAAATAAAACATGCAGAAAATTATTTCTCATTCCATTTTCATGAGAAGGCACTGAACTACTCATTCTAATTCAATAGATCAAACTTTTTTCCACTGTTCTGGGGTTTGCTATCTTAATGGTATGGAATGGTGTAAAATTGAAAGAATTGAATTTTTGCTAGTCAATGTTGCCAGTCCCTAGATGGCTAACTAGTTGATCCATTGCAGCTAAACACTTTTCAAAGTGTCTCTAAATTGGTTTTTGGGGAATTTAGGCCTTAGGACAAATAGGGGCTACGAAAACTGCCCACTAGAACTGATAAAAGTATCTAAAAGGCCAATCACAAACACAGAGGCATCATCCCCCCAGCCATAAACTTCTGCAGGTCAGAGGACTACTATACAGAACAATCACTATATGTGTGGTCTATTCTTATCTTCTTCCCCAGGCTGGTGCCAAAGACAGGACACTAATCTAGGTGAAACTTTGGTGTTATCAATAAACAACATTTCTGTGGCTGTGGTGCAAATTGTCACTACAGAGAGCAGCTTCTCTGGTCACCCTGTTTCAGTAGAAAGTGTACACATGGGGAAGGTGTCATCACATCATCCCACCCACATCCTCCAGGAAAAGGACCCAAATGGACTTGCAAAGATACCTGAACCCAAACTGCATCTTTCTGGTCTGTAAAAGAGGACCATCAACCAGAGCTGTCCTGAGTCAAACACTCCATGCCTTGTGCAGAGAAGGCAGCTATTCTTTCTCCCAAACTACAGCCAAGGAAAGCACAGAGAGATGCTATTTTTTTAGTCAAGTACCACTCAGTATGAAGTCTTAGCCCTGAGCATACCCATAAAGCAGCTAGCCAAAGCCAGGAAGTTTTCAGTTATCTGCCTAAACATGACCTAGCATGACACAGAGTGGACTTAAGCATCATTGGGTATCTAAGCAGAAAGCCATGAGAAAACTTTTTTGTGTAACCCATTGTCATGCATCATCCTAGCAACATGGGTCACTGCAGACACCCTCATCCACCCCTGTTGCTCTGTCATGGCCTCACAGAGAATTGATTCAGGTTCAATATCTGAGACACACTGAAGCACTGTGGGGGTTGGGACCAAAATTCTTCCTGCTCCTGCAGCACAATGAAACACTCATTAACACTCATCAGTTGAGTGCCAGAGAGAGCCTTCTTGAGAGCTCACATGAGCAAAAGATTGCCAAGAGACACGGAGAGCACAACATTGTGACCTACCACACAGGAATCAAGCTGACTAGCTTCTGGCCTCCAGCTATCCAGGGATTGTGCTTGGTGCCTGCTGGGACTGGGACTGAAACATGAAGCAACAACTCTACTCTCTCCCATTCATCAATTTCCCAGTATCTTTTTTGGGGGGATCCAAAGAAAATCAGTAGCATCTCCAGGGATGCAACGATTCTGGACTTTTATGTCTTAGGTGATAGTATTTTGGCTTAATTAGATTGTGTTGGGGCCAGACAGGTTGGTACCATTAAGGCTCCTGGGTTACAGGTGTTACGGCCTGGGGAGCTATCATGCTGATCCAGAAGGATTTCCTCTGTAAAACAGGGAGAAGAGGCATTTCAAAGGACTTCGTAAAAATGCTTTCAATTCTGGTTCACTTACAAGTCATTAAGCTCCACCTTTTGGTGAACAGCTAAATTGTAGAAGAGACAATGCTCTAAGTCAAGAAAAAATGGTGAAAAATTTTTAAGACAATGCTATTCAAGTAGAAAAGTGCCTTAACTGCACTTGAAATTTTTCAAGAGAAGGAACTGATCCTTATCAAAGTACTAACAAAATAGTTCTAAAAAGCATTGTAATGTTTTATTTCAAGTGGCTTTATTAAGTTGGATTCCATTTTCTTCACTTGGAGTAAGCTGTGAACAGTCCATAACCAAAACAGCTTGGAATATCTTGTTGGACAAAATTGAGTATATTGGTTTTTCCTTTACTTGAAGTGAACAAAAATACTTACTGAAATCTTAAGGTTTCTCTGAGGACAGGGGATGCTCCCCAGGAAAGACCCCCCTTGAAGTTGTGTTGCTCATGATCAACCAACTTCTTCTCTTTTCCACACATTGGAGCAGGTGCAGAGACCAGCAGATATTGCTGACACAGGGAACCCCAATTCCTCAAAGTCTGTGTCATTGACTTCCTCCCCTAGATGGTGTTCAGCAAAGATACAGATAACAAAAGCATGAAGGCCAAGCCAGAGCACTAGGTATGGGTGGCATAGAGATGCAGGCAACAGGACAAAGTGCCATTGCTCCACCCAGACAGGGGTGTCTGTCTTCCATCGCAGTCTGGGAGTTGGCAGTGCCTCTGCAGTGGCCCTCATTAAAAATGTTGAGGGGGTTGGGTGGGTTTGGGAATGGACAGGATGGCCCCTAGTTGGCTCATGACCTCTCTGCCAACCAACGCTCCAAGTTGCCCCGGTAATGGCATAACGCAGGGTTGGATGTTTATATCTGTCCTTCGGGGAACTTGAGCTGCACGGGGTTAAGGGCCTGGAGGGGGGTGGAACCACCACCTATTCCCTGGATGGCATGGAGGGCAGAGATGAGTTTCCAATGAGGAGGCCACACGTTAAGGTTGATTATTGTAACATCAGCCCCGGTGTCCATCATCATGGAAAGAGTCTTGGTCTCATCACCAGCGGCCAATTGTACAATTATAATAGGCCTTGTCTTCATCTGCTGCACTAAGGGTACCAGAGTGCTTCCAGGCGATCCAAAGCCTTGACTGCCTCATGCCACAGAGGCATTCTTCCCCAGGTTCATTTCTGGGAGAAGGACCAGTTGTGCTAACCGAGTGCCAGCTTTGATTACCAGGGGGGCATTAGTGCAAAACAGGTAATCATGATCTCCCCTGTATAATCCACATCAATTATTCCTGGTGGTACAACAAGTCCTGCGATGCCAGTGGAAGAACAGCCAATCAGTAAGGCCCCTACCGTGCTATTCTCATGGTGGACCAGTCCGTATACTCCTGTGGGGATCTGTTGCACCTGGGTCGTCGTCAGGGTGACATCTACTGCGGAGGGCACATCAAGACCCAGGCTTCCCCTTGTGACTGGGGGTCAGAGCTGGTGTAAAGCGCTGGCCCAGCTATTTGCATCCTGGCACGGGGGCCTCTCGCGCTGCTCCTCCCGTTTTTTCCATACCTACATGCCGAGTTGTTGTGATTGTCCTTCTGGCATCGGTCACACCATACTGTGGCCAAGCAGGCTCTATTTTTATGGCCTCTAGCTCCACACCGATAGCAGACAGGGGTGGATTTCCTTGGTCGATTTCCCCTTCTGTCTAGTTTCTGTGCGACTGCCACGAGAAGCTTATGAGTGGGTTCCATAGCGGCGGCAAAGGCATCAGCCATATCTTGATTTTGCCGTGTTTGGGTTGCCCTGGCAGCAACTTCTAGCATTTCCACTATATCAGCCATTCTTGGCAGGGTGGAAAGTAACAACTTCACCTTTGGATTCATATTTTCGAATGCCAGTAGTTTAAGCATAGAGTCTTTTTGCTCTGGTCCTAGGTTGGATTGGACCATGATAGATTGGTGAAGTTGATCAATGAAGTGCTGGAACGGCTCAGTCATCCCTTGCTTGATGGAGGTGAATGAGGGAAGCGGAGCAGGCTCTGGAACCACATAGAAAGCTTGACGGGCTAGAAGCAGAGCGGTGTGGTGGAGCGCTATTGGGAACTGGAGTTGGACATTGATGTCTTCATAACCACCCGAGCCCGTGAACATCTCGGCGGTCACCCCTAATAATAGAAGTGAACTGCCCTCGAGCAGCTGGGGATCCATCTGGGCCAGGCGCTCCCACTCCTTGAACCACACAATTTGCTGGGAGGGGGTGAGCAGGTACTTGGCCAAATTGCGACAGTCATGGGGGCTATTAGTGTCGGTGGTGAAAAGCCAATCCAGGACAGCCCAGGCACATTCTGTCCTTAGTCCTCCCTCCTTCAGTCTCTTTTTGGCCTGCTGCAGGGTCTTCCATTCGTGTTGTTCATACAGAGGTGCCCCGTTGTTATCGAGCAGGATAGGGCAGGCAATGGTGCTGGCTTCCCTGTCCCCTTCGAGGATGGCATCATGAACGAAACCAGCCCATCTTCTGGGTCAGGGCTTATTGGCATCTTTAATGCTTTGGTTGTCCTGCTGCTTTTTCAGCAGGGTTTGGACACCCTCATCATCATCAGAAAGGGCAGATGGATCCCGCTATTTGTGGAAAGACGACCGCTGTTGTGTGTCTTTGATCCTCTTTTCCAAGGCCTTATTGCCTGATCAAGAAGGGCTTTCATTTCATCCTTCTAGCCGGTGGGTGCAGCTGGTGGGGTGGCTGAGGTGGCCGCTTCCTTTCCTTTTTCAGAGGTGGGCGATAGCAGTCGTGGTGGTTTCAGGCATCAACTGGGGCCACCCATCTCGGGGGTGCAGGCTCTCAGCATTTTTGCATTTTCTTGCGCGTTGTTTTCGGTGCTCGGAGCGGGTGCCTCTTCCTCTGGCCCGATGTCTGATAGGAACTCAGCTATTGAGTGGTGTGCTTTTCCTGTCATGCCCTTGATAGCAAGGCCTTTGTCCCTTAATCCTAAGAATGCCTTCCTAAGCTTACCATCCTCAGGAGGAGGAGTGGGTAGCAGAGGTGCTGTGGGGACAGCAGTGGGCCTTGCTTCTGGCAGGGGTGCCATGTCACTGGCTTCTGGTGAAAGCGCTGCAATGATGGTAGCAGCAGCCTTCGCCTCGGCTTTTACTTCTTTTAGGCCATTGATTATCGCCCCCCATGTACCGTCTAAGCCGGTTGTATTCTTACTTCTTTCCTGGCTGCAGAGGCCCTCCAACAAGTCTCTGACCTCTTGACAGAGCTCCCATGCGTCCGGGAAGGAGGGGAATTTTTGCTCCTTTGCCTGAGTCGCCAACTCCTCCGGGAGCCTTTTACTTACGGGGGTGTTTGCTGACGGTCCCATCTTTTTCCTCAGTGCAACGAGGACAACAAGGGGCAGACCCATCAGCACAGCCAGGGAGATGATGATGCAGACACCTTCCTCGGGCTTGGTACAGACGAGCTCCAGGGTGGCATTAAAGAAAGAGCTGATCTTCTGCTCCATGTTAGTTCCTAGGCACGATGCCCGCATTATCCACCAGATGTTGCAGACAATCCTTTCCTGTACCACAGTGTTTTGAGGTCCAGTGAGTGTTCTTGCCAAGGTGCAAGGACAGCACTCCCAAAGTCGCCCTTAGAATCAGTTAGTCTATCTCTGTGCTAACGCTCCAGAGTCAACTATCCTCTTCCTCAGGCTGGTCAGGAGTGATCTTCACTTGCTTCTCGAGCCCACCTTTTATTGGTCCCCCAGTTCTGCTCATGCGCAGTTGGGGCCAGCCCTAACTGGGCACAGGTGGGCTGAACAGGAGCTCACGCCTTCCTCCTCCTAACTGGCAACACCTGATTGTGTTCACCTGGTTGCCTCTACAGATAGGCTGCAGCACATCATATCTAGTGGCTGATCTCACAAGAGGGGCATGTGAGTTTAACACCACCTGGAATGGTACAGACCCTAAGCACCAAAGAAAAGCTGCTTGCATTTTCTGTTCCCTGTCTAGACTGCTTTTATAAACTCCATGGATGGCATTTAGCTGTTTAATCTAGCCACAGTGACTGTGGGGAAGAATTCAGTTCTGTAAGGTTTCCAGTCTGGGTTTGTATCTTGAAATGTGTATATATAGAATTCATTTGGAACTGCCATCTTCCCCCAGATTATTCCACTAGGCAGCTGACAAAAGCCAGTTGCTCACTGACAGCCCAAAGTAGAGCAATTATTCATAGGCTAATGTACTTTGTCAAAGTAAGATTGTTTTTTTTTCTCTCCTAACATTGATGAAAGAAGAAAACTGAGGTATCAGCACTAGGAAGAAGTGTTGGGTGACTGGGAAGTCAAACAGTTGCAGAACAGTGCTATTGCTGTGGGTGATGTGACAAAGCATAACGGGCTGCTTAAAGGGAAAAATGGGGTGGAAAGGACAGACAGGTGGAAAACTCAGACAGAAGACTGAGCAAGGAGGTGGATGCAGTGGTCTGCACTGAGGCTACAGCACGACCAACACTCACCCTCAGTGCTGACTTCTCGCTCAGTCCCACTGGGGAGACCCATCTGAGTCCCCCATTAGGGACCTAGAGAATAAAAATGGTATGTGAAGGAGGTCAGAGAGAAGCCTGTAGTTCATTAGTTTCCCAGTTTTGGGGACGGAAACAGTAGCACTTTGGCTCTGCTCCCTGGGAATTCAGCTGCAATGATGTCTCCTTTACTGCAGAGGTAACAGTCCCTTTTCTTCAATCCCCCTGTGCGCTAACACACATGGGACACAACTGCCTCTGATAAAACTCTGGCAGGTAACAAAAAACAAAACAAAACAAATCTACAGAGCCCCAGGTTTACATGAGGATTGTCTCCAAACCAAGTGAAAAACTGAGGAAAACCCAGTTACTCCTTCAATTCAACTTACATCACCCCCATGGTAGTTCAGCAGGAGACAAGTCAGAGAAGGCTTGACTGGCAGGGACAAGGGAAAAACCCACCAAAGGCTGTAGCTGCTCTCTGAAGTGTCAGTGCCTCCCAATAGTTGGATTTACAGAGTCAACCACTGGCTTTCAGGTGGGGTAAATTGGTGGGGCAAACTGGTGGGGCAAGTGAGTGCAGCTCTCAGAAACAGCCAAAACAGCTCTCCTGCCCCATTCTGCAGAAGCAAAGGCAGTACACAGATCCACCTTGCCTGCAAGCAGCAAAAACAGCACATTGTAGTTTTGATAGCACTAGTAGATACTGCTTTCATAATTAAAACTATTGATATGATCCACCAAACATCCCCCAAAACAAACAGATGAAGCTGTGATACACATGAAGGGAAGTAGTATTTTGTAGGTGTGTAACCCTGGGTCTCTTGTACTGGCTTCTCACATTCCCAGTGGGGAGAAATTGGAGATATCTGTAAGCAAGGATTGCCCTGCTGTCTTGGCCACCATCCTCTACATCTCTGGGACCCAGTCACAGGGCCCTGGTAAATTGTCTGCAACACTTTTCTCCACAGTCTGCCAAGGAACCCTTATCCTTCAGCAGGAGAGACTCATACTGAATTACTGCAGTTGTTTTCCTAAATGGCTCACACCAAAGTCATGTGAGTTTACAGTAAAGGAAATCAGGGTTTGAAGTTGCAGCACATTATAGTTAACCACTTCTTGGTAGATGAGGGGGTTTCTTCTGCCCTGTTTATTTTTTTTTTTTTTAATTTTGGTTTGGTTTGGGGTTTTTTGTTTGTTTGTGGGTTTT
This sequence comes from Florisuga fusca, assembly GCA_038090715.1. Lineage (NCBI taxonomy): Eukaryota > Metazoa > Chordata > Aves > Apodiformes > Trochilidae > Florisuga > Florisuga fusca. Next base: position 32,333,605 of record JAAWXA010000001.1, read on the forward strand.
GGGTTTTGGATTTTTTGTTTGTTTGTTTGTTTTTTCCTTGTGGTGCCCCACTGGTGCAAGGAAAGTGTCCCTGAGGAAAGAGGCAGAAGATCTTACTTTGACACCACAGTAAGGATATGCAATGGGCTACAGAACAGCTGATGTATTCTCACAATTAATTTACTGCAGGTAACTGATTCTTCAGTCCCTATCTTCAGTTTGAGATATCTTTATTGCAGGACAAGAGCATCCCCACAAAGAACAGCCAAGAACAGGCATTTTACTTTGCATTCATATCCTGCCTTATTTTCTTTGTGTAGAAGAGGCCTTAAGTTCTCTGCTCAGTTTTGTCAAGAAAAATTCTCTGTTCCTGGTTCATAACATTAGGTTTTTTGCTAGTGTCCTTGGAGAAGAGGTAGAGGGAAATAAGCTGTCAGCAAAAAGCTTATAGCTAATTGCTCTAAGGGCAGCATGAGGGATGAAATCTCTTCCTCTAAGAATCACTAAACTCTGTAATCCCTCATCCCTACTGCTCCTCACCTCATTTCCTAGTAAACATACATTATGTCCAAAAGATAACGCCTTAAATCAATCCTTGTTCATAGCTGACTCCAGCCCACCTTCTCTCTGCCTGTGCTGTCTCACTGGTGAGGTGCATGTGTTGGGGGGTGATGCTTCAATTTGCCACCAGAATTTCAAGTTTGTCTTTTTATTGTCTTACCTGCACTACAGTTCATATCTGAGAAAGAAACAGCAGTTTGGCATGACACCCTTGGCAGGATGAGGCCTGTGTTCCAGAGCTCTCAGCCAAAAGGTTTTAGTATGAAGTTCATGCAGCTGTAGAGAGATGTCTCTAGCCCTTATTTGATCAGCTTTCCCAGGGGACCCTTTTTTCCACTGGGTTACACATATACCTTTCTTCCTAACAGATTGCAGGTCCTACTGGGGGCTCTCCCTTGCTTGTGAAGCATCCAGCAGGATACAAGATCTCATCAGGAGTGACAAGGAGTCAGCTAAAGGCCCAATCCAGAGAGATGCTGAGTACTTGAAGCTCTCACTGTGTCTCAGTGGGAAGATCCAGCAAGGATGGCAAAAGCTGGGTAAGTTCTAGGTCTGGGTGACTAATAGCCCAAATATCCAAGTGCCCTTGTGATGTTGGTCAGTCCTAGCCTGCAAGTGGGCAAGGCCTTGTAGGGCCAACATGTGGCCAACATATGGCACTGCCCCAAGTCTTGACTTTCCACCAAGGCAATCAGTCTGTGCTGCTGCTGAGATCCCATGGGTCCAAATTGCTTTCTCTAGCTTGGTTGATGAGCATATGGATCATTTCTTTCCCTTAAAGCCTCATCATAAACAAGCAGTGAAAATACTGGGAATAAAATCACAAAGCAGAGGGTTGGGTAAGCTGTCTGCCAAAGCACTCACTCACTCCAGCTCCCCAGGGTCATCCCAGGACAGCTGCAGTTAGCTCTGCGGTACAAAAAACTGAATTGCTCACAGATTTATCTGCAAATAGCTGCTTCAGACCCCATGTCTTAGAAGAATAACATTTTAACAAGCATTGAATCAGCCGTGTATAGCTCTTCAAACAGCACTTGCATGAAAGCCTGTTGTAGCTCCCTGGAAAAGCCCCAAAGCCCTGGTGTAAGTGCAAGCCATCTTCCCACCTGTGGGTGGGTCTGTCAATCTCCCAGGACAGCCCTGGAGTCCCTTGCTCAACCAAGTCTGACCCAGTGATACCTTGCAGAGTCCAGCCTCACACTTTGAAAGGTGTCCCAAAGGCACTGCTGAGCAGTTGTAGGTGTGCAGTGAGCTCAGCTGTTCTCGTGGTCATCCCTTAAACCAACATCAACAGTGCTTTAATGATGTCAAATGCACCCTCAGCCTTTTAATATAGGAGGTACTGATTCTTCATGCATGGCACTCAAGATGTACATGTGAGAAGTGTTTACTATATTCTCCAGTCATTGGCACCATACATTTGTTTTTTCAGTATTTATTTATACTAAACAGGAAACAAAATACAAATGCTGCAAAGTTCAGAAAATCCTGCACCAGCTGCATCTCAGCCGAGGTCTAACCATCTGCCTTATCTGCTATCACCACAGTGTGTCAGGAAATTTCACGAATCACTTCAAAATGGATTTTTTTTTCTTCAGCTTACACAGAGTCATGATCTAATTCATCCATGATGAATATAAATTTTTGGACTAAGTGTATTTTTCACAGAGTCTGAGTAGACTTTTCTGAGGTGGACTATTCCAGCTGTGTGAGGTGGGTTTAAAAATATATTCCAGTTATGAACTAAACTGTTTGTGGAAGAGACTGTTCTGGTATGTGTTGAGGGGAGGGTGGGTTGAGGGAAAAGTCCAGCATATTTTATGTGCTACTGCAATAGGAAGTAATAATAGTTGTAAACCAAAATATTGCACAGTTAAATTGTAACGACTGAGAAGGAACTAAAAAAGATGTAAATGAAGGTTTAAGCCTCCTTTGTGGACTATAAAACCAAACAAGTCTTTTGCCTTCTTTTTTTTTTCCCCATTTTGTTTTGGACAAACTGTACAACAGGACAGAACCAACAGAACTCTGACAAAAATCCAGAAACCAGCAATGATTAATCCAGTTCAGCTTTAAAAAGGAATTATCTCATGTGCTGAAGTAAAATCTTGATGCTGAAATAGACTATGAATGTTATAATCTGCGAATGTGTAACATATGCAGAGGAGCCTAAAAAATAACTTACTTTTATGCTGAATATGATGTGAGAGAAGGGGCCCAAGTTTTACAGCTTTCAGAAAACAACTCACTAGTGCAACTGTTTCTCATGTTAGCATGTGAAAATGCTAACATACAGCTATAATTTCAACAAATCAGAAAAAGTAAAAATTCAGTTATTCAGAACTATAGCGCTATGGTATTGTGCTGGGGGTCCCATTCTCCTCTGGTTACGCATGGTGAATAAAAGGTATTTGTTTTAAACCTTAGAACTAGCCCCTTGGAAAAAGCTGCTATTTCCGCCTACTGGAAAGTTTTAAGTACCCACCTATTTTTTTAAAGGAACTTTGTAAGATAGCATGCAATTCTACTAGTTAACTGTGCCTTCAGCTGAATAGCAGCATCATTTGCTGCCCTCTGGTGTAGCAAAAGAAAGATCACCTGTAATGAAAAGTAACGGGAATATATAAAAGGAGTAAACTGTCAAGATTTCTTGATTTATGAAGTAATTAGTAAACTGTACATTTATGCTACATGGTTTAAAAGACAGCCACGTTACCAAGAGAATGATAACAATTAAATTAAATTTTAAATTAAATTAAAGATTAAGGTGGTGGTGCATTTCTACATTAATATTTTCTGGATTTGGCATAAGCCATTTCAAGAAAACAAACCCTCTTAGCATGAAACCTTGCATGCTTTTTCTGTAAGATTCAAGCGTTGTTCTTTTTCTCTTGAAAAATTTATAATTAGGCACCAGAGACAAACCTTTCTCCATTCACCTGCCATCCTCAAACTTCTCACTGCATTTGCAAATCTCAGCTATCTAACTTTCAGTATTCAGATTTTAGCTACCAAGTCCTTAAATAACATATAAGGAATAGTTATTAGATTTTTAAAATTAAAAACACACATACGTTCTATTCTACTGAAAATTTACAAAGTTATGTTAACCAGCACATATGTTGGAAGTAGTTTTTATTTCTCACACTTCACACTAAAATTAAGCTACAGAAACTCAGAAAAATAATCCAAAGATCACAATGGGAAGCTCAGTTAAAGCCGTACTGCTTGGGCATAAAAAGTACACAATGCAAATATCAAACCAATTTATAAACAAACAGTACCCTTCATCTTTCAGTCTGGATAGAGGCAAAAACCAGAGGCAACCCAGAAGGACAGGTAACCCTTTCCAATGCTAAAATGGCAAAGAGCTCACTGCCTGCAATGGTTTAAGAAATGCTTTGGGGTTCTGCAAAAATACCATAGTCCAGAAACACATTCTTCAGTGTATCCCAATTCTCTTTATTCTTATCTTGAATCCTTAGGAATTCTAACTTGTTTCTTAAGAAACTGTTTGTAATGTTTCACAATTCCTACCTAGTATGGACACTGTAGAACCCTCTTCCAACCACACTAGCATTGAGACATGGATTTAATTCAGATCTGAGCAAAGATACCTGTCAGAACCAGCACAATCATTCACCACCCAACCCACACTTGTCCCTGAAGGCTGCTTGGTCCTTACAAAGAAGAGCTGCCTTGCAGAGGGCATTAATCTTGACTTCCATGTCATGAATTTGTTGCTCACATTTTAAAATGTATCGAGTATTGAGATTATCAGTGGATAGAGCTAATTGCTGGCAGTTTATCATAGAATCATAGAATCCTAGGGGTTGGAAGGGACCTCGAAAGATCATCTAGTCCAACCCCCCCTGCCAGAGCAGGGCCACCTAGAGTACATCGCACAGGAACGTGCTCCACAACCCCCCTGGGCAGCCTGTTCCAGGGCTCTGTCACCCTTACAGTAAAAAAATTTATACTCAAGGAAGTCTTCCTAGAAATACTTTTAAAGTTCTGATTTATGCAGGAGTGGGCTAGTTGTGTAGTTCCTGTTTTTTCTTCCACGTAAGAGATTCAAGACTTGTCTTTACAAAACATTGTATGTTCAGCTTCCAACCCATTAGAAATGCATCCATATCCTCACCACAGCTCCTCCCATTCCAGAGTCCCAGCACTGAAGCTCAAGCTCTCTTGCCACCAGTGAAATAACCATGGCCTGGCTGCCTGTTGCACACATCTACTGCCTGCTGGCTGACAGCAGAGGAGACACCTTACGGGACTGCACAGAAGTAACTAATGCTCCTGTTTTGTTTTCTCTCTGGATAGAGTAACTACGGTGTATGTAAGGCAAGAGAAGAGCAAGGGAACAGCAGCAACTTTCCCCGTGTGACTCTCCCACGCCACCCTTTTTTACTAAGTATGCTGCCTGTTTGGACAGGAGAAAGGCAGGTTCCCAGGATTTGGTCACAGAACAGACACTAAGAGTAACAGTAGCCTTGATTTAGATGTTTTAAAATATTTAGATATTTTTGCAAGACTGCACTGAATGCCTACAAATAAGTGTGCAAACTTGGTTAAGGAAAACCTTTCAGCCCCGTTTTTCAGTATAGAAGGAACAGATTCTTTCCAAATTCCCTGCCCCAGCTTGCGTGAAAAGTCCAAACCAGGAAGTTTTCCACACATCTCCCTCACTTACAGAAAACTGCAATAGTTGCCCACAAAACACAGAGGTACAATTTAAGACTTCACCCTTGTCCTCATCTCAGCATGTGTAATGGAAATGGAAAAATGCTGTCTCTGATGTCTTCAGAAGATGGACATACTGACATGGCCTCAGGAGCTCGCACACTTTTTCTACTTCATTACTGTATTATGATTGAGTCTTACCTTTTGAGTTTTTATCTTAGTTTTGTAATAAAACTCAAAGGTTTTGAGATCACAGATTTATTTTTAAAAAAATCATTGGTAAGCCTATCTCCAACGTAAAATACAACAGAAAAACTCCCGATTACAGTGCTCCATGTCAAAGATGAGAGCACTAACTCTCTTCAAAAACGTTTTACTCTGAGGCCTTCCCACTCATTAGAACTCAAAATTTATTTTTACTATGACAAGTGCACAGAAAACCTATTTTAAGCGACAAAAATCAACATCAGTTCAGTTTGTAGCCTAATATAAAAATCTGCCACCTCAAGGCATTTCACTTCAGAATAGTAAGTAACCCTTATTATCCTCTTGGGAAAGAGAAATTTGGCGAAGACATTTTAGTCTTTCCCAAGCCTCTGCACCTTCCCTTCCATAGTAAGACTGCCTAACCCTGCAGTGATACAACTTAGCTATGTTTTCTTTTCCCCTAATACTTCTTGTCATCTAGTGAGTAAATTCTTTTCTATGTAACACTGAGTGTATCTGAAAGGATCAAGGTTTGAAAAACCCAACGTACCGACAAAAGGATGATGTGGCAAGGGAATGGTATTCAAAGAAAACCCGTTTTAAGAGTATTAAACACTAGAACAATTAACATGCTGCACCAGAGATGACCCCACAGAATAAACGCTAACAACAAATCAAAACCCTGGAGTGCCAACAAGCTTATTGTACTCAAAAAGCAGTTTTGTTAAGAGATCTCTGAGGTGGGAGAATGCTATCTGTAAAGTATCTGACTTGCACCTCAGCTGGCATCAGAACGCCTAATACCGAGTAATATGCATTCCTTATAGAACAAAGAGCACTTATTAGCAGATCGCCAAACACCACATTAGAAATGCCCAGAAAGTTTTATTATTTTTCATATCAAAAAAATCCGAACAACGGTACAAGCTGAAAGAGTGGAAGCTGGTAATTTACAAGACTTCCCGCTGCCAAGAGTCTTTCGAGGGAACATCACAAGAAGAAAGCGGAGAGAGGCAAAGTCCGAAGCCGCAGACGCCAACGCTCCCCGTTTTCCCAGAAGCATCTTGTTGGATCCTCCTGTGGGCCCAGACGCAGTCTAGGGGGGACCAGGCGGGGTCTCAGGTGTCAGGCGACTTCAGCGGAGCGGATCCGGGCCGGGCCGGGCCGGGCCGGGTCGGGTCGGGCCACCACGACGAGACACCGGGAGGGGCGGCCTCTGCACTGCGGCCGCTCGTCCTGGGCAACCCGCCCCTACAGCACCCTGCCCCGGGGCCGGAGCCGGGAGCCGAGCGGGGCAGACTAGGACTCGTCGGGCTTGTCTGCGGGTGGCCCGCAGGGCTGCAGCATCTTCTCCATGAGGTTGAAGCGGACGCGCGCCTTGCTCTCGTTCTCGGCGATGGCGAAGTAGTTGAGGAGGTCGAAGTGGCCCATGTAAGAGCAGTACGAGTCCCGGTGCTGGTTCACCAACCACTCCCACTTGGTGGTGTCGGCGTGGCCCGTCCCGATGTACTTGGACTGCAGGTGCTCTAGCTGGCTGTGGATGGTGTAGCGGTCCGTCATGGCAGCGGCGAGGGGCAGCCCGGCCGCGGTGGTGAGGCGCTGGGTGAAATGGCGGGCGGAAGTGACAGCCTTTAGCCCAGTCACCCTTTCCGCCCCTCTGGCTAGGGCGCAGCAGCTATTCGCACAGCCCGCCTCTTGGGCCGGCACTGTTTATTCACGGAACGCTGTGATCTGCTTGGAACGGATTTTTTTTTTAAAAAAAAACAAACTTCCACGAGGGAGGACGTTGGGGGAATGGAGTGCGCATGCGTAGTCGGAAGGGCTTGACGGGAGTTGTAGTCTGCGCCAGCCTTGGGGGGTGCAGGCGCGGCCTCGGCTCTGGGCCTGGCGGGGGCAGCAAAAACCCTCAGGGTGCAGGATGCTGCTTCTGTCTCCACTGCATTTCATTTTTTCTTCCTAAAAAAAAGGTGACGTAAGAAGTCTGGCTGCGAAGAAGGAAAACAGCTGCCAGAAAAATGTCCCAGAGGTGCCGAAAGCAGCCCGGAGCGCTCCTTCCCGTTAGGCCTTGGAGCACTGCCCTTCCTTGGCACCTCTGGTATGGAAAGTCCAGGTAGAGAAAGGATAAAGAGGTGCACAGCATTGGCGAATCCACCCAAAATGAGCAGCTTGACGAGGTTAGGTCTGCTAGATGCAGCCGGAAAGTGCCATAGGTCTTGTCTCTGCTCTTTTGGAAGGTGGGGAGCTCTTGGCTACTTTTCCCCAGGCAGGCTTTCCAGCTGAGCAGGGACAAGGGATTTAGGTCAAAATTAAGTATTACTGTTCAAAAAGATTTTTTTTTTTTTTTTTTTTTTTTTTTTTTTTTTTTTTTTACAGTCCAAGTACTGTTTTACATGAGTGTTAGACTTAGGAGCAAATATAAACCACAGACATCATGAACTGCACTGCCTGTTCTCTCTGGTCCAAGTGGCTCTTGAAATAAATTTTATCCACCAAGAAGGTAGTCTTTCTTTTCCAGTTCCCTTCAAGGGCTCACATAATGTGAAGTTTAAAATTATATAAATGATTCGTGTTTTCATATGATAATAGTTTTTTTAATTACTTGCTTTAGAAGAGGAAAGATACATTGCTAGAAATTTTCCAGTGAGCTGTTTCTCCGTGTCTCCTTACATGTCTTGTAGTCAAAAGAAATCCAGACATGTTCTCTGAAAACCCAGATGATTCTAAGACCCTTGTTTAAAGCAAGCATCTTACAGCACCGAAGCCACACAAAGCAAGCAGTGTCCTGAAGTGTCCTTGCCCTTCATTGCAAAAAAACCCTAAATGAGAACTATAATTTTTTATTATTAGTTTTACAAGGATCTGTTAAGACAGTGCTATTCAGGGCTTACTTAGCAGGAAACAGCAATTTCGTGCTGTGTTTGCTTCCAGAGAGAACAAACAAACACAATTCCTCCATAGTTTATAATACATGCTGGTATATAGAAAGGAATGGGGAAAAAAAATAAAAAAAGACATGAGAAAGCTGTAATTGCTTTTTAAAATCGTCTCCTTATAAAGAGTAGTATGGTGTAAAGCATGCTAACTTTTGATAGATGTTCATTGCCAACACAGTGACACATAGGGCTGATCTCAGAGCTGTTTTCAATTTATTATATTGGAAACTGAAGGACAGGTGATATATACATTCATTAAAATAATCAGGTTTTGGAATAGAAAACATCCTCAGAAGCTTATCCATCTCTTGCAGCTGGTGCAGGAGTTTCTAGGAGTAATAGTCCCATTAAACCAAACAGGTGTTCTTGTTTTAGTTCAAAAAAACACCCTGAAAGGGAAGTGTAAGCTAAGCCTCAATTTTTCAGCAAGCTTCATAGTGATCAAGATTAAAACACTTTGTTCAGGCATCTAGAGCTCTGGGAAAATATGTAGCAAAATTTCACTCTCTATTGGCTTTGATCACAAACTCCTGTGAAAGTACCAGACAAGCTTGCCAATGTTATGAAGAAAAATAGGTAGTAAAATTACCAACCAAGGGGCAATTAACAAATATTTACAAGTAATCACCTAACTTCAAGTGCCACTTGAAAAATATAAAGTTTCACTGCTAATTTTGAAGAATTATAATCAAATGTATTAGCTTTATCTTAATTTCTTCATCCAACTCAAAATATAATCTGAGTTGGGCCTTGTTTTTTTTCTTCTTAAGTCCATGCAAAATTAATGCCTGCACTTGGGCACTTTCATTTCAAGTTTAGGAATATTAAGTGGCTAGGGAGAAGGAGAGGATGTATCTAAGTATGCATATGTGCACATATTCAGATTTATAGAGAAAGAATAACTCGGTGGTAATATGCTTACACAATTAGGATTTTTAAATTATTTATCATTTTAGGATTTTTCCAGTTTTTTTGTCTGGAATGCCATTAGATTCAATATCAGAATATTTTACTTCATCTCTGAAATCATGTTGATCAACAATTAATGTCTGAGAAAACCTATGATTATTTATGGAAATCACATAAATCTGGAGAGCAGAGCTCTCTAAAACATCTGGAGAGTGGAGCCAGCATCACTTCAAGCCAAACTTCAAATGGTCGAGACCTCAGGAACGTGCCATGAACCATAGTGGCCACTGGATGTCAGGGTTGGACCTAGATAAACTCGTACCCGAAACAGTTCGTTGCTTAACCAAAAAGAGTAAGAAGGTGTTAATGATTCATTCTACAAATAAAATTTTCCGAGGGAAAAAAAAGTTTGAGATTGCATTAGGCTGTAAAGATTGGTGCTAGAACTTAAAAATGGTTTAGAGATTAATGTCTTTGTGTGGAAAATTATTGTTTTTGTTAAAAGTCTGTCTTTTCTTTAGAAAAAAGTCTACAGACTTTTCTTTTTTTGCTTCTATTGTGACAGAGTTCTTAAATCTTTGTTTGCAAAGGTCATGTTACCACTCAGCTTTTTTGGTAGGCTGCAAAAATTACTTTCCTTTAACTGCATGATCTTTTTTTTTTCCTCAGATTTCCTGTGTCCTCACATACACTGCAAAAAGCCTTTTTTGTAATGTATGCAGATTATCAAATGCTGCCATAGCCTACCAACAGGATCAGGAAGCACTTATTTTGGTCCAGTAACAGGTGAAAGGTCTTTGTAGTGCTTTTCTTAGAGGTCCTGTGAAAACTTTTATTCATAAGCATGTATTTTTTTCCATCTTCTCTTGCATAATTTCTTGTAATTTCTGCTCCTTGCAGTGAGTCTTCTCCAGTGTGAGAATGTGTTTTGATATTACAACTGCTTGCAGCCTTTGGAGCTGCTGCTGAGAGAGAGAGTCAATACAGTCCCTGCAAGCATAATTAAGTAGGTAAGTTTTTAACTTACTCCTGCCACTTGAAACTATGTTTTCCTGTTGCTTTGATTTTACAGTTGGTAACTCAAACATCTGAAAGCTTCTTTTAGTGTTATGTGGCTGATTCTTTGCTAAAGCTGCCAGATAAGAACCTGGAATAAAAATTAGGAAAAGAAACAATGCTGTGGACTGTACCACTGAAAGCATACAGTTCAAACTGCTATTTGTCAGTGTTCTTATCTGGAACAGGGAATCATGTTGTTTTAAATCAGACTGCAACTGCTCTGGATAATTTAATATTGGGAAGTGCCACACTTGGGCTTTGATATGTTATAGTGTATCAAAACTTGGGAGAGAGGACTGTTTTACTGAGTGATTTTCAGCTTGTGGGAAATAGAACGATGGATTGAAAACACCTCTTTTTAATGTCAGCTTCAATGTTTTTAGGATATTTTTATTTGGGGGGGGGTTGTTTTTTTGGTTTTGGTTGGGTTTTTTTTAAATCATATGCTGCCAAAGTTATGCACTAAGCTTATTTAGGCTTTCTAAGACACCTCTAAAATACTGGATTCTGTACTACATTTTTATTGCATGATGGCACAGGGGAATGATAACTGACCCTGTGTTGGATCCTTCTCTATCAAACTGCATAGATCTGTGACCTGCACTAATGGCCCCTTGTCTAGGAGCAGCTTATGGAGCAGAGAGTTTTGGTCTGATAGCTTCACACACCATTGCTTGCATGTGAATATTACCATGAGACACTACTCCTTCTTCCATACACGTTAGAATAAAAGCTATGTCCTTTAGGTGTCTCCACAGTTAGCTTGATTTAGATGCCAAGGAGAATTCTGTTGTGTGGTGTAGGAGCACCCTAAAAGTAGAGCCACAGGAGGGGTCACTAGCACAGCACTTACAGGTGGCCCCCAGAAGTAATGTGGTGATTTGAGAAGTGGTGCAGAGGGAGAGATGGAGCAGCTCTAGCAAGAGCACAGCAGTGGTGTGGGAGAGGCAGCTCTCCCTTGCTGTTTAGAGGGAAGTTCTCTATTCCGAAGCCATCACTTTGAAAATAAACCCCCCTCCATTAATGTGATTAGTTACTGCTTCAGGCTAAAAATAAAGCTAATAATAGTCTGCCAGGTGAATTGAAATTGCTTTTGTCCTTATGGATACATTTTTGTAATGGGAAAGGTTTGTTCTTGTCATGCATTTTGTAATAAAATGAAGTAATAATATTAAACACAACAAAACTAGGGAAGACTGCAGGACTATCCAAGATGTATTATCTCCCCAGTTTTCTTTAGGTGTCTTCCCTTGATTGACCTGAGATAAACTGTTGCAGCTAATACAGCTCTTAAATGTGCTCAATAAGGTAATCAAAGGTAACAGTGATAAAAGATACACCTTTAAATAGGCCCTAGAGAAGATATCAGAAGTGTACATGAGCTTGAAGTAGAAGAAATTGATTTGACCATCGAGTAGCTCTGTATATCTTATTACTGTCTTCTTTATATGTTCAGGGAAGAGTAAGGACAGAAGAGGTGACTTTTCTTTTTTTAAATCTGACTCTTGAAGCTGCTTAATGCAGCTGTTTCTTTTTTATCTGCCATATATCGTGTTTAAAAATACTGGTTTCTTCAGAGTAGTATACATAAAAATATTCTGTACAAGGGAGCCTCCCATCCTCTCACCCCTTCCCCTCTATACACAAGTATTCACCATTTTACCTCCTGCTTTGTGGAGGACATTTGTGTTGTCATCCTTCTCTCAAAAAAATCTAATGTCTGTGTTCTGCACAAACGCAAAACCCATCTGTTAATACACAGCAAGTCAATTCATAAAAATAAAATATAGCAGCTGGAGAAGTATGGAACCACTGATACCAGGGGGTCATTAACTCATCTATTGAGTGTGTGTTGTACTAATTCATGCTATTAAATTTCAAGCTGTGGATTGCTGGTGGGCAGACAGCAAAGAAAATGGATATTTAAGGAATTAGCATTGTTGCAGAAGAAAGAATATAACTAACTGTTCCTTCTGTGCATCTCTAGGGAAAAGCAAACCAGTAACTGCCAGTAAACCACTTGTTTCTCAAGCTGCATTGGGAACTTCCTCGTTTGAAATAAGAAATGTACGTAAGCTTCTTGCATTTACTGGAAAAGTAAAGCTTTCAGTACTAAGGTTATCTGATGTATCTCACTCTCACCTTTATCAAAGTATTCCTGTTTGTTACATTTAAAGCAGATAGAACCTGATTTTTCACAATACCAAGCACCATGGAGAAATTTATATGTTCAGAAGTCTTGATAACTTGAGATGAATGTCTTCTTGCTTACTCATTTAATTCTTGGGAATGTCTTGTTACAAGGTAAAAATCGTTTAATTCACCAGATCTTAAAAATGAAAAATAAACGCAGAGTTGAGATGTGGCAAGAAATATTGCACTTGGAGCAAGGTGTTCACAGTCAGAATTGGAAAATGTTAGTACTGTATGGTGATAGCCATCCCATCTATGAATTTTGGCATGTGATTTGAGAGCTTGAAAGAGAATTATTTGTTTTGGAAAGTAAACATATGCAAGGAGTACAGCAGAAATATTTTATCTGTTTTAGAATGCAATATTTCTCTCCACTGCCTCAGCAACATGCAGACTGAGAAACCTTGAACTGGACAAAATCCAAAAAATTGCTGGACAAAGTGTTATCAAACCCAGGCACTTACAAATCAACTAAACCTGGAAGTTTTTAAGTAGGCATTTTAACTTGTCATTTGTTTTGCTGTGTTTTTTACTAACATATATAGTAGCCTTTTTTTTTTTTTTGTTCTGCATTTTGAGATGATTCTGTATTTCTCTTAGACTGTATTTGCTTTTCTCTATAAATGCAAGTATTTATTTCTATGATGTTTGAAGGTACTTAGTTTTAGAAAAATAAAGCTGACATATTCACATGCTCAAATGCTTGCAGGGATGGAGGCTTTAAGAAAGCACCAGTCATTGTGAAAACTCTGCTGGGGTTGTGAACTAAAGCCCCAACAGGATGTGTGTAGATTGTGTAGAAGAACATTGATGCATCTCTCGGAATAGCTGTTCTGATGAACAGACAATTTGGTATTCACATACAGCTGTGTGTTGATATTTTGGAAAAGCCTTCAGTATGAAATTAAAACATTTGCAAACCATAACTCTCTTTTCTTTTTCCCCTATCTTTTTCAGCCTCCTGTAACTTAGTGACAAGCTCCTCTTGGCTAAGGCATTCTCCTACAATGTTTACTGCAGTTAACCCACTTTGGCCTCATGGTGAGATGGTTATAATACTGACTAACGAGGTTATTGGTAAGGTTCACCTCTGGGCATGGGGATAAAGATAACCTGGTTTTGAACAGGACTAATGTTAGATACTTCTTACAGGCAGAAAGGGAGAGGGAAGTGCAATTTACCCAGTGGGCTCTTCACTTTCACCTCCAAATGCAGCCTGGGGGTTCTGTCAGTAGGTGTTAAGGGTGAGGTATTTCAGGTGCTCAAACCATTGGCAACAGTCATTCATACCTGGCACTTCAAAAAGATCAAGCCTGAAGGGTAAGAAAAGATGCTTGATTGTTCTAGATGTGCCAGCAAGAAAAGTCAGCATTTCAAGAACAGGCTGGGGTAGAGAATCCTGTAGAGGCAAGCAGGTGAACACACTCAGGTGTTGCCAGTCAGGAGGAGGAAGGCGTGAGCTCCTGTTCAGCCCACCTGTGCCCCATTAGGGCTGGCCCCAACTGCACATGAGCAGAACTGGGGGACCAATAAAAGGTGGGCTCCCAGAGGTGAGCTCAGCTCACTCCTGAGCAGCCTGAGGAAGAGGATAGTTGACTCCGGAGCACTCGCACTGAGCTAGACTAAATGATTCTAAGGGCAACTTTGGGAGTGCTGTCCTTGCACCTTGGCAAGAACACCCATTGGACCTCAAAACACTGTGGTCCAGGAAAGCATTGTCTGCAACAGAATCCAATGCCAATGTCTGCATGAGTCTGTGGCTGCCTGTAACTGGCATGGCACCTGCACCTCCCTGCTCTAAAATATAGGGAATTGTTTGAAACCCTTGGAAGAAACATCAAAGACAATAAATTAATTTTAAATTACAATTTCAATTACTGCAGGTTGATGGATGATTTTTATAAGTAAAGGATGAACAAACAACAGCAACATCAGAAAACACCATTGGAAAGAAAATATAATCTCTTATAGTTAAAGGGCCATGAACACTGATCACTGTAATCCCAAGACAGTTTTTTCTCCCCCATTTAATTAGTTCCTTGTGTGAAGATGAGCTGAAGATCTTTAAAATGTAATTATCTTACATTGGCAACTGCACACAGACTAAAGGCTGCACAATCTTTTCCATAGCATGGCTGCCTGCTGAAGTTATCACTGGGAAAAAGGGCTGCTTTGGCTCAGCTGCAGAACTGATTTGCCCTGTCAGTGGTGAACAGACTTGTGAAGATGCTGAATCACAAACTTGCTTGCATAATTGGAAGGGTAAAACAAGCTTGTCGAGTGAATCAGTTTACCATTTGATACTCATCTCATCCCCAGCTGCACATGCACCTGTATTTTGGGATAGCAAGGATAGTTAATTACAGCCTGAATCATTTCAGTGTTACCCACGGAATGTCTCTTCCTGAAAGGCCCTGCTCTTCTTTCTTCCATAATCCCTGGGATCTGGCCAAGTGTTTCTTCCTTCACACTGGGAAAAAAGTAATCCCTTTTTTCCTTCACTACTAAAACCAGTTGCCATTACTAGCCTAACATATCCTCACATGGAGCTTAAGTCAAAAACCCAGCATCAGTGCTTTTCACCTGTTTTAAGAGACTGTTGTTATCCTATTTAGGCACATAGCAATGAACTATATGCAGGGGTAAATTAGGGTTAGGAAAGAAGGTGGATCTTTTGTGTATGTGTAGAGTTCCCAAAAATGCCATAGAAATAACAATCCAAAATCTACCAGCAGATATAATTATATTGTTTTGACTACTGTTTGTAGGAGAAAAAAATGGCCTTCTAGCTCAAAAGATCTGATGCTCAAGAGGAATTAGAAAAAAAGCTTTGCATTGAAAGAGAGCAGCATGTCTGATGTTCTACCAACCAAAGAAACAGAAGCATGTAACTGTGCTTTAAGAAAGATCTAGCCATAAATTTAGAGAAAAAACTAGTGTGAAGGGCACTCAACTACTTTATGGACGTCATTGTTCCCTTTGAAAAACATATTAGGAAGTGCAATAGCCTTTAACTGAATAGATGTTGGTGTGACAAGAAGCAATTAAATCCCGTGCTGGAAGTCCCAAACTGACCTGGTGGCAGAGCAGCTCCTTGCTGATCCTGTGCCCATCACTCAGCTGTGCCTCCTGCTCACCCTGGAGATTTTTCACTGACTCAGCTCAGCACACTATCTCTAGGTGAGATTTATTTATGACCATAATGATTTGCTTTGGGTAAATCAGCCCACTGGAAAATGTTATTGTCAGTAAAGTTTCTGTTTCCTCCTACGTCCTTGTGCCGGAGCTGAGCCCACACTCAGTGCTGACACATTTCTTGCCTTTCTCACACTGCACACCTGGAGCTCCTCAGAGAGCTGCATTTTGGTTTGTATGCAAAGACAGTCATATGCTTAACTCCAATGAGTTCTGCCACTTCTATAGCAAATACGAAAATTTTCACTTTCTTACCCAAACCAAAATGAAACACTGTTTGCCCAGGATGAGCCCGGGCAGTGAAGGGGGTGGTGCATCTGAGTACACTTTTCAAGTACTTCTACAAGTGTGCATCAGAAAAACAACAACTTGTACGTTGTCTCTGACAGTATCTTTTCAGCTGCTTGAATGCAACCTCATATATCAGAAATCCCATAGCTACTGGTTATTAGGGGGCTCTCTGAAGAAAATGTCACATTCAACCTCTTTTTTTACAGTTTTCTCCTGAATGCTATTAATGGCTTGTGAAAGAAACACACTTTGGGCTTAGACAGGAGTAGTTGATAGTAGGTTTTTTCCTAAGAAAGGTACTCTAATGAAGGTATGCTAGTGCAAAACATTTCCTACTGATCTGTGGTTGCACTAAGTTTAGGTTGCTGTAGGGGTGTGAACCCCTGCTTCCCAAGATTAGTGGCATCGGAGCTGGGATTTTTGGATCAGATCATTAGGAAGCTGGGGCAATACAGGTCTGACTGTGATTTGAAGTTGTCTGAATCTAGGGGCTGGTTTGGGCTTGTGTCTAGGATCTGGGAAGCATTTCATTAAAAAAAAAAAAGTTTTAAAAGCCAAAGCCAGCTGTAAGAATATTTGTATAATTTATTTAATTTTGCTTTCTGGGTCTTGTCTTAAGGACACTGGCCAGAGGACACACATGGTCTGTTCACTCACTTGGGCACATGATGGTAATATTTAGATTATCCTGTATACCAGTATCAAAACAGCCCCTGCCTGTTCTCTGGCCCATTCTTCCTGAATGTTTTTGTATTTGGCCTGTCTCAGTTCATGGGCATAGTCAAACTTCTATTGACTTCATTGAAAGAAGAATTTGGCAATTAATTTTAAATTGCATAGACTTATTATTAAGTAGCACATGCTATTTTCTATGCCAGCTGTATAGCATTCACACTTAAATAATTAAAGGGAGAGAAGTAGCAATATGGCTGTACACAGGGATAAACCTTAAGAGAAGCAAATATCTACAAAAAATGCAAAGACATGAAAAGATGTGTAATCTTTTCATGAAAAGAAAGGACTAGCACTCAGAGGATTTGGATGCAACTTGTAATTAGATCAAGGCTTCCTGTATACCTGTAGGCCTTTTGACACTTTCTATGATTTCTTTCCATCTATAATACATGGCTAGCAATACACATAGAAGTATTTTTTAAGTAATTGCTTGCAAATTGGTGTAGAGAGCCTGAAGTGGAACATGGTTTATAAATGTAATCCAATATTATTGTTGTTGTCACATAAATTGAAAACCTATCTTAGTCCATCAACTCAGCTGAATTGTCATGAAAACCACATGTAGGGCAGGGTTTCTATCATTGCTTAGAAAATCATCTTGCAAGTGAAATGTTGCCCTTCAACAACTGGCACATCTATCTCCTTTTGTCTTCAGGGAATAAGACTTTAAAATTTTCCACGTATTACAGGTTTGAAGGCTGATGGGCACATTACTGGGTGTATAAGAGAATTTGGGAAATGCTTGTCTGCATCTAATCAATCTGTCTTATGACTTGTAATATTCTGCAAACACTCATTAAACTGGTAAAGTGCCTGCTAAAATTCTTTGACCAAGTCACAAACAGCCTGGATACACCTCAGCACCTCCTAATTCAGGATCAGTTTGGCAATGCATGCTGTCAGGCCACTGGCTGCTGCCAGGAGCATGTATTTCATCTCTTGCACTGACAGACAGAATGTAGGTAGAGGCTCTATCCAGATGCCTAAATGAAGACAGAGTTGAGCTACAAATGATTGACCTGCAGGTATGTATCATTAGAAGTATCAAATGTCTGGAAAATAAGCTTAGCAGATTGGTAACCAAGATTAAAATCAAATGTAAGTGTGGTGCAGTGAGAATGTTGAGTAATGAAGAGCCAGCTAATGAGCCTATCTCAAGACTGCTCATGTGGTAACAGGCACATGGCTGCTCTTGCTCTGTGGGATGTGGGCTGTTTAAGGGCTTCCTATTTAGAGGCATCTCTCAGTGCCTGGCCTCTACAGCTGATGGTTTCAGACCACATCAGAATCACAGGTTAGAAGAGACCTCAGTGACTTATTTTGTCCACTCTCCTGCTCAAAGAATCATCAACCTGATTTTTGACCTCTCTGGGCTTTGTCCAGCTGGGTCTTGCCCAGGATTCCAGCAGATTTGGTGGGGCTTGATCTTTGTGTGACCAAGCACCGAGGCAGCTCTATCCACCAGAAGCTGCTACCTTTATGAAAATGGTGCAGGGATGGAGTTGTCCTTCTGCCTTACTCACTTCCATGCATAGTGCTTCATGTATAGGGACACTGAATGACTGGGATAAATGGGAGGAGACCTGGGGGCTCCAGTGGCATTACAGCAAAGCTATTCAGTGCCCTCACTGCTTTCTACCTTGGCATTTCTTAACTGTGAGGCCTGAAGTGTGGCTTATAGCAGGTGCCTTGCAGAATCCTGGGATACTTGCCAGTCGCAGACAGGTTTGAAGGATAAAATATAAGCCTTCACTTTTCTCAGACAAGTTTTGAAAGTAGTTTGACAAATACTCCTCTGGTTTGACATGCACTATTAATTTTTAGCTTTTTTTAGCTAACATACTGCCCTATGAAATGTGACCATTAACAATGACTGTTTCATTGCATGGAAATCTGTTATGCTATTACTATATCATTAATAACTTGCCTATATACCACTGCCATTCATGGAGGACTTTAGGCAGCAATGGTCATGACTGGGCTATGTAGTGTATTGCTCTCTGGATGGGTATTCTGAGCTAAATGATCCCAAAAGACTCTTCCCTCACCTTCAACTAATGAAAACTCTATTTGTTTTCTTCTTAGGTCTGTAACACATCACTACCATGCGGCCCTTGTGTAAGATTGCTATAAAGCATTTAGATCTACCCACAAAGACACCTGAAAGTCTTCCCTTTGTGCTGCATGCCTTCAGGGGCAGGTAACCTGCATGGTAAGGGAACATGCTATGTCATTTGTGCAGGCTCTCTATTCCTTTCTGAGTGAATATTGTTATATTTCTTGTTGAAATGCACTGGTAGCATGAATAAGGTTATCCATCACCATGGCTGTGTAAAGCTTGCACAGTTCTAGGATAGAATGGTTCTATTTAATCAAAACTTGGTGGATTTTAGAAAACAACACCTTTTCTCTGAATGACTAATGATTTGAAAAGGATGCTCCAAAAAGCGATGGAAATGTTCTTCACCTTTGTGAAGATCTGTTTATTTTTTAACATGCCCTTCTAAGCCTTCAAAGACTTTTAGCCCCTCAGTGCTCTTATCCCTTGGGTACATCTCCCATCATACCTGATATACAGCCTGTCCATTTTCTGCTCAGAGAGCAGTGATGAGGGTAAAACAGGGTATGGAGCTTTTTGCCAATATGAACTTGCTGCTAGAATCTGCTGTTACATGGACTGTTCTCAAATCTGAATGCCTGCTATGAATCTTCCTGGCCTAGTTTTTTGCTCTCTCTTGACTGTCATAAAGATGTCCTTGTCTCTGCTCTGCTGGGTTACAAAGTGGTCCCTATAGAGCAGAAGCTGACTGCTGCTCATCCACAGGCATGTAAATGTGCAGAAGGGTTTCCTCACTCATGTGATAACAGGGGTTAGGATACGCATTTTTACTGAAGTGTAGAAATAGGGCTAGGTAATGCTTTTCATTAGGCCAGCTGATGTGACAGCATCCTTGTCATCTTATATATGGACTATACTGCATTCAAAAGCTGTGGCAGCAGCAGAGAAATCCAGTGGCTTATTTGATAAACAGCCAAGCCTTCAGCTCCCAGAAATCAGCACAGTTCCATCAGCTCCAGTTATCTATGTTTGTTTAAGTTCATTATGTGAAAATAGTTTTGATTTGTTCATTTATTGGTTACTAGCTCAATAAAGTATGCTGGCACCTGCTGTCATCTCCTGAGTCAACTGAAGTCCCAAGGCTTTTTCCCATCCATCCAATCTGGCATTTAATACGACCGAAACTAGATTTGCAGCTCTTTAAGAAGTCACGTATGGGTAATGAACCTTCAAAGCTGTGCAAGGGTGCCAAGCTGTGGTTCACAGGAATTCAGGGGTATTACACTCAGGGCTGGTTTTGCATGCCTTTCAGGTATAATTGGAGAAGAATGTTTAATCCTTTCCTAAATAAAAAAAAAAAAAAAAGGCCATAGCACAGGGCACGATCTGACTCCACAGCAATTACATCTGTACAGCTTTCAGTCAGTACTTCATCGTTTCCAATAGCCTTCTTCCTTCCTAAGGAGAGAGAAGGAGACCAAATGAAAGCAAAAAGGAAAACATTTGCAGGACCAAATACATAGAACACTACATTATCCTTTGTATATCAAAACAACTCCATGGGCTTCAGTTAAGAATTAAGGAGGATTCAGCTAGCTGTGGAGATATTTGGCTTCTCAATTCCTTGCAGCAGTCTGTTCCTCGTGAAATCAAAGAGGATCTTTTTACATCAACAACATTTAGTGAAGAAGCTGCTCTGTAATGTCAGTAGCTTTTGTCAGAGGCTACAAGGAAACACAGAAGACTCAGAGCAAGAGTCTTTGATGGTGGAAGTACTGCACTCCAGTACTCAAGTGCTTCACTCAAGGTAGAAGAACTAAAGACTGCTGGTAAATTAAGATAAATTAGCAAATTAATGCAAGAATTTCCTAGCATAAGGCTTTCACTGTCTCCCTTCCTCACCTTGGCAACAGAGAAAAAAATTTACTTCAAAAACTTCATGATCCATGAGGTAAAAAAGAAAAAAGTTGATACCAATATGAAGTTATTTGTCCAGGACCACAAAACAGTCATTTCATTGAATCAATGTGTGCTAAATTACATCAGACTTGGCTCTAGCTTAAAAGAGGCTCATTTGTACTGCACATCCAGAAAAGCCTCTGTGGATTTCTCATGCATCCAGGAGCTGTCTCTGTGCTACAAAAATGGACTGGCAGCAATGTGCTCTATTTTTAGCTAAAAGTTTCACAAGTGTCAGTTACTGTAGACTGACAACAATATAACTCCACATTTGAAATTAGTACAGGTGTTAGGGCTGCAGTGTTCTGTACCCATGGGCTAACTCAGGCCAAATAGAGGGGTATTTCTATATAGTAGATTAGCGTGAGGAATTTGAAGTGTAAATATAACTGGCCTGGTGAAACTGCTTATTCCCAAAACTGAGACAATCAGAACTCAAATACCCTGAGATGTTGCTAAGAGGTAACAAAGAGAAATCTGGATCCATGTAATTGCTAACTTCTTGGGCTTTGGAAGAAACTTGGTCAGGCTATTTTGTGACTATCCTGGTAGGTGCCTTGATTAGAACCATCAGGCACCAAAGCAGAGAGATGAAGGGTATCCCTGACACAGATCACCCCTATGTCCTGTGAATTGTCCTTGAACTATTGGACATACTCAAGGTATTTTAATGTACATAAGGTTCCAGTTTGTTTATGTAGAGGCAATCATGTAAAGACACTCAGGTGTTGCCAGTCAGGAGGAGGAAGGTGTGAGCTCCTGTTCAGCCCACCTGTGCCCCATTAGGGCTGGCCCCAACTGCACATGAGCAGAACTGGGAGACCAATAAAAGGTGGGCTCCCAGAGGCAAGTGGGATTTACTCTTGAGTAGTCTAAGGAGGAGGCTGGTTGAGTCTGGAGTGTTAGCACTGAGCTGGGCTAACTGAATCTAAAGGTGATGATTGGAGTGCTGTTCTTACACCTTGGCAAGAGCACCAGAGGGACCTCAAAGCGCTGTGGCCCAGGAAAGGTTTGTCCGCAACTTGTTATATGTTACTTTTCACTACACGTTTACAAGCACTGAAAGTAATTACACCTTACCTCTTTCCAGAGATGGGGAAACTGGAAGTAAAATGTGACTCATCCAAAGCTATCACTCAAGATCTCAGCCAGAATTAGAAATCTTTAAGGGGAAAAAAAAAAAGCTCTTATGAGAGAAAAAGAACTAAAAGGGGGTGGTTTCCTGCCTCTAGAACTATTGCCTTTTATGCTGCTCAACCTCTTTGAAAAAAAAAATTGCTATTAGTGTTCTCAACACTAATTAATTCTCTCTTGATTTTTGTAAATGGAGTACTTCCTTTCATTGATAAATGGCAATTTTTATTAAATGTCTCAAATGTACAAAGTGGGAAAAAAGTTCATTACCTTTGTGGCTTTATATGCAATGCTTCTCAGAACTCATGGGAGGATAAAATGACAAGACTGAAAATTTTAAATCTCTTCTATGGGCAAATCACTTCTGTCTGTTGAATAATTTTCACTATCAATCTTCACTTGTTCATGTTATTTCAAAAGTGACTGAAATGAGCATAATCATCCAAACCAAGTGTCTTTCATATGTAGGATGATGTGGCAATCTTTTCACATGACTTGCCTGGTTTTGTTTCTCATAAAACTGTGCAAATGAGCACCATTTTGTAGCATCTTAGTAACATAATATGTTCAAGAAGTTCAGGGGCCTTGTTTGTCGGGGGTGATTTTTTTTAGCTACCTATTCATTTAGCTTAATTAGCTAGCGGTCTGAAATTTTTCAGCCTTCTCTCACCTTATCTAATCTAAATGACAAAATTTATAAAAATAAAGTCCTCTCACTTTCCATATCCTTTCTTAGAAGATTAATAACTTAATACTCTTGCTACCTTGCCTGCTACTCAGTGACTGAGAGTGTAACTGAAAGCAGAGGAGACTTGACACTTTCTATTTGGTCTCCCATACCCTCCTCAGAAATTCCAAATCTTTCCAGATGAGCATTTTGCTCACCGGGCACATCAAATGGTGCACCCATCGCTTTGCTATTGCTGGAACAACAGCAGGTTAATTTGTTGCTCCATGCCATCCATACATCTTTGATTACCTATGCAATTACATTAACAGGCAGCTTTATTTTCAGCTCTGTTTGCATTAACGACACGGAAGGCCTATTTGCTTTCTGTGGTCCAGAGGCAAAGAGAGAGCCACCAGCTCATGACTTAGGGGTGGTGCAGCTGGTCTCACAAAGCAGCAGCTTGAAAAAGAAAACCCACTCATAATTCAGTGTCCTCAGGCAGTTTTAGAGGGCTGATGAGACCCATCTATGTAAATTCAGCTCCACAATCAAGGCCTAAGAGCAAAATGTCTCCACATAGAACCCTGCAGTATGGTCTTTTGTAAAACTTATTAAACTTTTCATACAAGTAGAAAGAGCCTAGAAAGCATATCAGATTTACTTTTAACTGACCGTTAACCATAAAGCCTCAAGTATGTTGCTTAAAGGTTTTTTTTCCTGAAACAACAACAGCATAGAAAATGAGGAGGGAGGTTTGTATGTCTCCCCAGCAGTCTCCATCATGGCAGAACTTTCTCTGCACATGGCTAGGATGGGCTCAATGGAATGTAAACAAAATTTTGAAGCCTTATAACTGAAAATGGCTCAGGAAAGGACTTTCAGCTCTTATGTGTCACCAACAAAAAGGTAACTTCTCTCTTTCAAAAATTCCCGATTCAAAGTATCTCTGATTATACATGTACACCCAAATAAATTTTTGAGAAAACAAAAAATTTCCTTTAACAGAAAGATGCAATAACCCCTAGAAGTACTTGCATGGCTTCTATCTACATGGTTTTAGTGTGCAGTAACAACTGCATGACTTAAGTTCTGTTGTGTTGGGGTGGGTTTTTTTGGTTGCTTTTTGGTTGTTTTGTGGTGCTGTTTTTTTTTTTTTTTTAAAGTTAGAACGATGAGGAAGGTGATGCTTTCCCAGGAACAGTCAAAGTCACCACCCAAAACCAGTCCAAATGTGACCTTCAGCCTGAAGCTGACATCATCTCTTGCCCACGCTAAGGAGCAGCAGTTTGTTTCATTTACGTTCCCAGAAGCTCCTGTGACGTCATATTTCATCACGCACGCCTGAAGCCAGCCGGGCGGGACACACCTTGCCGCACCGGGCATCTGAACTGGGGCGGTGGGGAGCAAAAAGTGGTGGCGGCACCCGGCCTCAGCTCCCTCCTCCCCGGCCTGTACACCCCTTCGGTTTAAGCTCCCGGGCTTTGCCCCCTTCGCAGGGGTCGGAAACCCCCGCTTCCCGTCGGGGAGGCGAGGACAAAAAGGGCAGGGGCTGTCCAGGCGGCAAAGAAACGAGTAACTTCAGCCCACTCGAACTCCCCAGCACCCGCGGGGCGGACTTTTCCCCCCGGTAGCGAGCGGTGCGGACCGAGGACCACCCCGAGGGGGCGGAGGGAGCCTCCCCGCCATTGCGGTGATTGACAGCCGTGCGGGGGCGGGGATATGGAAATAACACACGCCTTTCAGCCAATAGGAGGGCGAGACGAGCAGAGGGGGCGGGGCCATGCTCAGGCACCCAGCGCTTGCCTCGACGGCGCGGGCGGTGCGGCGGCAGCAGCAGCATCATCATCACCCCGGGGAGCAGCGCGACGGGAGCCAGACGGGCCGGGCTGTCCTGTCCTGTCCTGTCCTGTCCTGCCCTGCCCTGCCCTGCCCTGCCCTGCCAGGGGTGAGTACTGCCGGGAAGGGGGAGGACGAGACGGCGCTTTGCTCAGGGAACCCGCCATGCTAACCTCCTTCGCCGTCGGATTCGGGGACGGAAGCCCTGCCGTAACCCCGGGACCCGCTAAGCATCAGCCCGGGTACCCGAGCGCCGACCAGGCCCGGAGCTG
>JAAWXA010000001.1:32358528-32399287 GCA_038090715.1 Florisuga fusca
GCTCCGGGCCGGGCCGGATGCTGGGCTCCGGCGGTGGCCGTGAGGTCGTCCCTTCCCCTGCTGTCGGGGGGAGTGCCGGTGCGTGCCCGGTGCTGGGAAGGCAGGAGGAGCCATGGAGATCCCGGAGCGCTTTGCCGCTGGATTTTGTGTAAGAGTAAAGGGATCCGCCCTGTTTGAGACATGAGGGGAAGGCTGAAGCCTGGAGGCAGAAGGGACGGCAAGGGATGGGGACTGGGTTTTCGGTTCCGGAGGTGCCTTCGCTGCCTTTGGTTATCTCTGGTCCCGCAAAAAGGGTGGCTGGGGTTTTCGCAGGATGAGGGCAGACCAGAGGCATTTTTCAATGTAAGTGTCCTCGTCCAGGCCCAAGGGGTGTCTGCATTTCTAGCTGCCTTGTTTGTCTGCTTTAGCGAGCATTAACATTTCATTCATAGTGCTCATATGTAGTTATGAATAGCTCCAGAGCAGATTCTGTAGAAAATTGAGCGTATATGCAAAACATAATAGCTGTCACTCCTTTCTTGGGCATCATTGTAGCCAGATCTTTGAGTGGGTGCAAAAGTTAGTGCTCTTTGATTGCTTCCGATTAATTGGTACTCATTTCCTTCCCTGACAAGAAGAGTTAGTACTCTTGTATGTCAGAGATAACTGCATGTAACCATGAGATACTAGGAAAGGAAATGAGTAGAAGAATAACACTGGCCTAAAACAGACGTTCACACTTACTGTTCTTGTTCTTTAGATGGTATTTTAGGAGCTGGTTTTTTAAGCTGTCAGGGATCAAAATGACAATATATGGCTTTTTTAAATGAAAATTCAATTTGAAGGATGTTTCTTCCTTACCAACGGTGCTACTCACTATTTAAATAGTTTTGTATGGAAGTATTGAGATTACAAGATGAGTGGAACTCTTTTTTTTTTTTTTTTTTTTTTCAAAACAGACCAAAGGTCTAGCAGAGGAACAGCCTAAAGGCCATCCTTAAGAAAGGATGGTTTAGATGCCCAGTACCTCTGCTGACCTTTTTCTCACATTATTTTTCTCACTGATTGCCTTGTATGACCACTGCTCTGAAACTGTAAATGTGTGTTAAGTCATATGGCAAATGTATCCGGTGTTTTGGCTGAGTGAGACTAGAACTGCAAGTTTACCTTTGTTGTGGTATGAGATCTTCATGAAGAAAGTAAGTATGGTATGTAAGATCTCTTGGGACATTAAAATGGGGATCACAGGATAACAGTACCTCCTCATGATGCTGTGGAACTAAACTGTATGTTATATTACACTCTTGGAGATTTTGGGTGCTGTGGGGTTAGGGTCTGTGTCTGACACTTTCCATTATACTATAACAGTAACCAAGATCTGCTTCAACAGAACAAATGGTAGTGGCCACTGGTGCAGATACAGGAGAGAGGGAAGAGAATTCTGGGTTTAAAGAGTCATCCAATGCTCCCTAGCATGGGAAGAAGGCCTGTGTGAGCACGAACACTGTGCTGGACACACAGCAAGACTGGGAGGGAGAGTGTTGAACAAACTCCTTTTATACATTGGAGTCCTAAATCTCTCCACCAGATAGATCTTCTACATGAAATGAGCATAGTTCCTTCAATTCCTCTTCCTCCAAGGTTGTATTTTCTAAACCACTTAGAGACAATGCCCAGTGTGCTCTGACTTTCCTAGTGTGGTAACAGCAGAAGGATGTACTATTCCAAATGAGGCCTTACCTATGCCAAGTAGAGTAAATCCAGTCCATTCCATGCCATCTCTGATGCAAGACCTTTTTTTTTTCACAATGGCACTGTACTGTGAACTTGGTTTTTAGCTTGCAATCTGCTATAACCCCACTGAAGATTTCCTGCTACTCAACTAGGTGTAACCTATTTTCTATCTGTATGAATGATTTCTTCTAAGTATACCGTACCAGGCTCGTCTCTATTGAATTTCCTTTTTTTTTTGTTAGGACTTTTCTTACTTCTCAAGATCATCTTAGATTCTCATAATTTCTTCTCCCCTCTGCCACCATACACTCACTTCCCCTGCCTCCAGTTCGTGTCACCTGGAGACCATGCAGGCTCACATTTGGTTCCACTCTCCAGGCTGCTAATGGAAAATACGGATTACCTCTGAGTGTAACGAAAACCCATCATAATGTTGGAATATTCAAAACCAGTTCTGACAGTGAGAAGACAACTGCTGTGTCAAGTATGAAGGTGCTGGACCAGATACACTTGCCATTATATTTTTTTTTTCTGGTCCATCAATTTTTCTTGACTCTTTAATCCCTGTAGTGCAGGGGTGACAAGGCACAGTACAGAAAATACTTGGAAAATGTTCATTTGATCCATTAAACTCGGCACCAATTGTAGGGTTACCACTTTTACTAAGTTTTGCAGAGAAGCCATTTGCATTCTGGTCTGCCCCTGAGATGTGGCCTGCATATAAGCCATTTCTGGTCAGGAACATCATTCCAAGGGAGCAGCAGCACTGCTCCTGCCTTGAGCTGGCTCCTGGGAACCCCATCTTGGGGAGCAGGGGGGCTCTGCATGAGGGGAATAGTGCAGTTCAGTTTCTGCATCTGTTTCAATAGCTTTTGCTGATTGTGTCAAATATCTTTGCTATCTCATCTAGCCCATCAAGCAAAGCGTTTGGCACTTCTCATCTAGAGCGTATTTCTGTAGTTTATCACAGAGGGACTGATGTCACATAATGTCACTTCAGGCACACATGATAAGCCTTCTTATCTACTATGACAGTTAACCTGTTAATTGCCAAGATTATTCTTGGCACAAAAGCCAAAAAGTACTGAATACTTCAACAATTCTTTCTGCTGTGCCTTTTCTCTGAGTCCTGTTTGTATTTGTGTTAGATCATTTGTATTTGAAAGGAAGAATAAAGCTTGCTTAAGTTCTGGATATGCCCAGTCAGGAGCAGTTTGTCTAACTCCTACTGGTCAATGTGTCCCTAATTACATCTATATCTCAGCTTCACTGGTACTGAGAATGTGCCTTCAAACACCGATGGGCTGCTAAGTAGTATCAAGTCATTAGCATAAGGCCTGCCAGTGCCTGACATGTCCTGAGGCTGTGAGCATACATGTGTGGCTGTGGGGTTATTTCCTGACTGAAATTATTTTGGTTTGTGTAGATTTTGCAGTAGGATCCAGAACTGAGCCTCATGCGTACTAGCCCACACTAACAAATGCTAATGAAACGCCCTTTATTTAACCCCAAAGGGATTTTTTTAAAGTAAAGTGTACTTAATCTCAGATTGTAACATTGTATTACAAGTTTTAAATATATGTCTGTTTTAAAAAGTAATGCTGTTGTGCTAATTTAAAAATGTCTGCAGAATATGTGGCTGCTGACTGATGATCACATGCGGTCCCGTATATCCACTCGGATGCCAACATGATGTTAATCACTTTTAAATACTACTGTGTGACAGCACTAGTAGTTACATAAATATGATATGTACATAGTTATTTCGCTGAGCCAATGTGTTTCAGGGAAGCTGAGGTGATTAATTGGATAATGTAT
This sequence comes from Florisuga fusca, assembly GCA_038090715.1. Lineage (NCBI taxonomy): Eukaryota > Metazoa > Chordata > Aves > Apodiformes > Trochilidae > Florisuga > Florisuga fusca. Next base: position 32,362,060 of record JAAWXA010000001.1, read on the forward strand.
ATTCTCAGGGCACTGTAGTGACAGCACAGGCTGTGAGTGTGTTGCCTGGTTTCCTTACACAGTGACTCAGAACGATGATGAGCTGTAGTAATTGCCAAGAAATGCATGGATGGCTGTCTCACGGCTTATGTTAGTGGTATGGTTCTGTTTGAACAAATTGCCGAGCCTGTGGAGGTCTAGTTCATGCTCCTCTTGTCTCCATCCAGGCTGATTCCACCTGAAGACCTTGGTTTTGCCTGTGGCAGGAGGGATGGACACACTGCAGTAGTCAGCCTTCAGCGTACTGCATGTACTAAAAGGCACTGAATGGGGAACAGTGATAGAATTGTTTTTCTGCACCTTGGGTAAAATACAATCCCATGTGTGTTCACCTACTCTTTGTAATGGATCTCTGGTTTTGGCAAGGTGTGCACATTAAAACTGACTGGAGTCAGCTTGCAAGTCTCAAGGATTCCAAGGATTTCAGTATTTGCATTTGCTAATTATATATCCTGTTTCCAGCATCCTTAGGAAAATGAAGTGGTTAAATTTGGGGTGTGCATTAGCCTTTCCTGTCCTTAACTTCTGTTTGTATGCAGAAGCATGGTGAATGCTGGAGAGAGTTCCCAGTTGTGGGAGCACACACAATGACAAACAATGCACCTGAAGACTTAACACTTCTTAGTGGGCAGTGTAGTGAAGACTGAGACACTTTTTCCTCCACAGCCCTGGCACAGCCTGCCCCCAGGCCAAACAAAACCAGATCTAGTTACAGTTGCCCATTAGTGTGACCTGTGAGAAAAAACAGAGATACTCAGAATCTATTTGAAAATCTGTTCAGGACTGAAAATCTGTCAGTGGTAATACACAGGTCTCCATGAAAATGTAGACAATGTAGTAAATCGTAGCAGTCAAACTATGCAAAACAAGTCCCCTCCAATGCAATCATAATGTTTACTTAGCATGCATTAATGCATAGTAACAAGTTAAAACTTAAGGGTTTTTTGTGAGTCTCATCACAAATATGTGAAAAATGTGATGCATATTATGTGTGTGCTTAATGCATGGCAGCAGCCTCACCTAGTTTTGATATTGATGTCTGGAAAACCTGATAACCACTCTACAGAATGCACCAAGATAGTTAACCTTATTGACAACCCCTGGGAAGTATGAGATGCACCCTAGATTCTTGAATTTATAACACTCTGTCATACAAAAATTTATGTTATGTTGAAGAGATTGTATACTGGTAAAGAAACTGGGATAAGTCAAAAAAGAAACTCCAAGGCTATCAGTCTTCAAGCAACTACTGCCTTTGAGTTAGAAGTGAGAAACTATTTGAATGTTAATTTTTCCCCCTAGGCCTCTCCTAGTCTTTATGGTAGGAAAGGAAGCACTGGAGACTTGGAGATTCTGACTACCGTAGAAATGGCTTGCATGAATTGAGCCATCCCTACTTTTCTGCATGTACCAGCTTAAAATAAATAACTTGTTCTGGCACAAATGGAGACACTTCTTGGAAGCTTTTGGGAGAAACTGCCCTGAGACATTTGCAACTGCAAACACTTCTCATAGGGTGATGGAAAAAGTAAAGGTGGTGTTCTGCTGTACTCAGGCTTTGAGTACAACGTGAAGTGGGCAGTGTCTAGCAGTCTTCAGATACATTTCTGGCTTCTTGCTGGATTTCTGTAGCTTTATTACTGATGATCTGTGTTAACTGGTGTATTGTCAATCATGAGTACATTTTGTCTATTTTTAAACATTGCCCAATTCAAGAAATTCTAGAGAAAAGAACTTGCTTTCAGTGAGGCCACAAAGAGATTTTGAAATGCTCATCTCTGCCATAGTTGTTAATATTGGAGTTAGTGTGTAGGTGTGATCTGAAAACATCTCCAGGAGGGAAACAGTTGTGATTTTTGGTGTTTCCTTGAGCTTTTACAGATTACATGCAAAAAAGAAAGAAGTGTCACTTGAGAAATTGAAGCCTGCTGTTCCACTAGTGTTGGACATGACTGGGGAGACAGGGAATTTAATATGAAAAGATGACTAGCTCACTGCCAGCAGTCAATAAGAAGCTGTTTTGAAAAGAGGAAAACAATTGTAAACAATAGTTTGTTTTCAAATTAATTAATACTATTGAATCTATTATTGGACAACAGATAGCAAGCGGAATTATTAAAACTGGTCTAAGACATTTGTTTCCAAAACAGAAAGATACTGGAAAATGATGATTAAATCTGAGACTCCATCTCTTAAATGAAGGTTTCAGCTGCATTTAACACTTCTTTTTACCTATACATTACTTGTATATTTATGCAACAGCAGCACACTATTTGCCTTGTAATGGTGTGTGTTAGATGGTCCACTGGATTTCCATCAATAGTGCATCCTCTACAAGGAGCATGGGATGGTACTGGAATGTGCTGATGCACATTTGGCTATGAAGCAATTCTGCCTAGGAGCAGAGTTATTTCCTAATTGTTCATCACTTGTTTCTCGGGTCACATTTATTGTGTGTCATGCGATCAAGAGCCCATGTCATTCAGAGACAGGATGAGCCACGTGGGTTTGTAGTGGAGCAGAAAAGGGTTTTTTATCTTCTGAGGGAGAACAGAACTGGTGATAGAAATTATTTTTAACTTGTTTTGAAATATATGTTGTTCCTCAAATAGGCCACTAACTGAGATATGAGCTTCATCTTGTAAGGTCCTACTCAAGGCTGAAAAGGTTACTGCGTAGACTTTTGATAATCCACAAGCTGGCATTAAATAGCCTTTTGTGAATGCTGCAAGAAGGAAACACACACCCCCTTCCCTCGCAGCTTCTGGGGATGAAACATAGATGTTGTGCTGAAACTGCTTTATTTCACCATTTGTCCCCAAACTCAGTGATGTGGATATACAAATGTTAAACCTGTAGCAAAACACATGTGTGCAACTGGTTTGTTTCCATAGGAATAACTTCCCAGTTTGGTAAGTTGTTTCTGCTTAGGGAAGAGGCTGCAGAATATTAGTGCAGCACTGGAAATATCTGCTTCCAGTGCTGTGCACAGCATGCTCACAGCTAGATTCTGCCATTGCAAATGTTACAGTAGTTCACAACTCCTGTTTGTATAATAACAGGGCTAATTAAAAGGGGTTGTACGTTTATGCACAGTTTTGATTTTCGGAGTTGATATCCTTCCCGCTCTGAAATCCAGGATTTTTGTGTGGGGCTGCAGTCTTACAGCAATGGGACACCTTGCATCTTTCTCACACGTCATGGGAAAGCCAGTCATAGTGGTGATTAATATCTAGAAGTAGCATGCTAACACGAAGAGATGAGTGCTGAGTATGTCCTCAGCTGACTACATTTGGTGTCTATCTGGCTTCAGATTTGTAACCAATGCGGTCATTACCTGGCCTGTATTTCCTGTGTGTGTGTGTGTGTGTGTTTGAGCATACACACCGTGATGGACTGGAGAAGGAACTTGATTTTACAAGAACGGATTTATTCAGCCTAAATACAAACATGAAAGTACATGTTCCTGTTTGAATATACACAGTATTTTAAAATTAGATCCAACTGGCAGCTAACCTATTAAAACACACACTACCAGAATTAAAGTATTTGCACTCTTGGAGCTGTTACTTCAGAGTACAGAGTAGCTGGTATCTTGATATTCTAATGTGTTAGATGTCTTAAATAAACCTGTGCAAGTAGTTAAATATATATTCAACTCACATTTAACTATTTATATTCAATTATTTATTACTCATGTTCAAATTTGCAAAGTTCTGAGCTAGGGCTGAGTTTTAGAACAATATTGACTGGACCTTTTCAGGTCACCCTGTCCAGCACACCCCAAAACACACAGGTAGTTCAGATTGCTGAGGGCTGAGTCCAGTTGAGTTTTTAATATCTTCAAGAATGCAAATTCCAGAACGTCTCTGGATACCTCTTTCAGTGTTTCTGTAAGGTTGTGTTTGTTTGTTTGAATTTCCCCCCTGTCTGTTGGCTGGCTGGCTTTTCCCTTGTTTCCTCTTGTGCTGTCTCTGTACATTTCCATGAAGGGTCTACCCTAGGATTACACAGTTGGTAACAGCAACAAGATCTTCCTTGAGCTTCCTGTTTTCCAGGCTGAACATTCCCAGCTCTCTCAGCCTCTCCTTATACTTCAGGTGCTCCAGCACCTCTGACCATCTTGATAGCTTCCCCTGGACTCACCCCACTGTGTCCATGTCTCTTGCACTGGGGAGCCCCAGCACCAAGTCCGTACTCCAGATGTGGACTCTCAAGTGTCAGATGCAAGGGGTCACTTCCCTCCACTTGTGCTACTCCAGCTCAGGATGCTGTTGTCCTCCTTTGCCACAAGGGCGCATTGCTGACTCAGGTTCATCCTGATGTCCACCGGGACACCAAGGCCATTTTCTGCAGACCCGCTTTCTAGCCAGGGAGCCCAGCTTCTGCTGCACTGGGCCATATATGAAGGAAGAGATTGCTGCTTATTTTAAAGAATGAGTGCTAAGGCTATCCCTAACAACTAGTAATGTGCTATTAATATATTGCTGTTATAATTACAAACAATGCTATCACCAGATAATTCATATTCAGTTATGATATGTAGGTATGTAGATAAGTAGATGAAAACTTTCCCAAGTAACAACAGCATCTGCTAAAGGAGGTCAACTTGACTAAATAATGATCTGTTAAGCAGAAAGTTTTCAAATGGCTGTTCCCTCCTGCTCTCCCATGCTTGTTCACTCATTTGTTTCAGCTCTTTAGTGTCAGTTCTGTCCCTGACATGATCAAAGGAGTGCTCGGAAGTTACTGACCTCTCTTGGGAATATCTCCTTATCCTTTGTTTGAAATAGGAATTTGAAATGGGGAAAGAGCTCTGTGGTGGCATTTCAATGGAGCCTGCTGTTTCTCTTATGAAAAATTCCTAAAGCTTTGCCAAATTATGTCTCCCTCAAAGCAGCAGTTAGCAAATGCCTCCAGATAAATTAATTGTGTTCCTCGAGTTAAACGTGCTCAAGAAAGCTGAAATCTAAACATTTTCTTGAAACTCACAGATCTCTTTGGCCAAATTCTACAAATGGCAACCTACACAGTAAGTGACCATGCTCTGGCATAAAGCTGGAAAAGTGTCCTCTGCCATTTGTAGTGTTTGTGGCCCAATATGGTGCTGAAACACAGGCAGGTCTTCCTGTTCTCTGTCCTGTCCAGGCACTTTATGTAAATAAGGAAGAGCATCTTGAAAATATGCTGATGAAGTGGGAAGCAGGTTAGTAGATGCACTTTAGAAACAGAGAGGAAAAGACAGCACTTGGGGAGAATGAAGGATGATGTCAAAAGGTCCCTGATTTTGCAGGACACTGAAATCAGGCTTTAAGGATGGCATCCATTTGTTAGGACAAAAGTGCAATCACTTTGCCTCTGGAGCCATTACCCTGACACGTACAGGTCCTCAGTGCAGAGTTAAAGATCCTAATGGGGACCGCTTCTAATGTAAGTTTTGGTATGTAGTTTCAAAAAATGTAGGCTTTTAGAGATAAGAACTTGGGAAACCCCAGGCTGAAGATTGTCAGTACAACTGTAATTTGATCTTTCTGTTTGTTTTTAGAATTGGACTCTACTGGGTCTACCGGATCGTGGGTGATGCTGTACATGTTATTGGAGACACGTTTCTCACTAATGGCATTGATCCATGAGTTCATTCACTGATGTCCAGCTTGTTACTTCATGATCTGACTCAGCAAAGTGCCTGAGGCTTGCAGCGGTGACCAAAGTCTGAAGGAGCTGACTTCTGAACAACGTACCAGGTAGAATCAACTGTGCTTCAGTGTCTCCAGTGGGCATCATAACTCACCAAGAGTAACAGTGTTGTCCTTAGTCACTCCAGGCTGTTAGATCTCTCCTCCCCCAAAAAACTTAAGAGTTTATGGAGTTTTCCAGGGATTTCACAGGAGAAATCCCTGAGGGAATGAACAATATTAACATACTAAATAAGATATATTTCCATTAACTGAATGATGAATATTAAATTGTACATTGTACTACTTTTACTCAGCACATACAGACTGTAAGCAGAGGCTTTTGGAAGTATGGGACACAACCCAGTGTTTAATTGCATAATCTTCCTCTGTATAGGACGCATCATTTTGCAATCTGAGGCTATGCTTTACAGCTCCTTACTCTTGTTGCTTGACTGCTTAACCTTTCAAGTTGTATTAAAAAAACAGCAATATTTTTTTACAGAGCTGCTGCAGAATTAGTATAGACGTGAACATAATTAGTATTTAATAATACATAATCAGTATTTTCATATTATGAACCACCATGTATTTGCTTCTCCATTTCCTCTCATTTTAACTTTAATATCTTAAAATAGTTGTGGGTGAGAAAGACAAATAACAAATTGCAAGTGACATTTTTGAGGATAGGGGGAAGGAAGGGTAGACCTATTCATACAGAATTATGAGTTCATTACTCAGTGTCATTTTCTGTTTGTGTTTTCTTTATCAAGCACAAAAAACAAAGCGCAGTTGTTGCTGCGGCAGTTTTCAGTCTGCTCTCTGTGGAAGGCTGGTGAAATGTAGTTTTTCCCAAGATCAAAGAATGGTGAGGACAAAGGCAACATAGTTCTGCCCACACATGATTTAGTTGACACGAATGGCACCTTGCTGCTGTGGAATGTAATTTTTAAGTTATAAAATCATTGTTTGCTGATTCTAAATGTAGGTTCTGACTACAAAAAAAAAAAACCAACCCAAACTGCTGATCACAACACATGGCAGTTCAAGGATTAATCTAGAAGTGGGAGGATTACCAGTTCTAGGAAAGCTGGCTAGAGTCAGAAATGCAGTCAGACAAGCAATATCACTGGTTTTCGAGCCGCATCTGCATTTCAGGTGAAAAGCATCTCAGAAACAGTGATTAGAAGAGATTTAAATAATCTTGAGATTGCTAGATGCCTTTGTTTGTTTCCTTTCCAGCCTTCTACAATATGCTCTGATATTTCCATACAGGAAGGGTAGATATTCTTAGTGTCTAAATGCCTCTAGACAAACCTGGCCATGGAGTTTTAAAGCCAAACAAACATGACATTTGTGGCAGTTGATCTAACGAAGGATCAAGATCTCTGTAGTCAGCAGTGGTAGAAAGCACTCAGTTTTTAACACATCCACACATATCAATAGCTGAAAACTTTATACTGTTTGCTCAAGAGTTTGTATTTTGTCCCCAAGTGAAAGACTGGCATTTTTAAGGGGCTGGGAATTGTCTTATTCTTTTGGATTTGTCTTCAGGATTTGTTGTCTTCTGCTCTGCACTTTTTTAGTTTCTAAGCTTTTAGTTTCTAAAAGAATGTTTTAGCACCAGAGTTCAGGATCCAAGATCCATTGTTGAATCTTTAATGTAATTATGTTATCTATGATATGACTATGATGTTGTTATTAGTTATGAGCTTTCAACCCTTATATACCAATATTTTATTCACTTCGAACTTCTTTACTCTTGTTCCTCTGTTTTACAGGCAGGATGAAAGACCGGCTGAACGAGCTGCGTGAAATTGCCAGGTTACAAAATCAAGAGTTTTCTGATAGTGAAGATGATGAAAATTCACCCCAAAATGTTCTCCTTTATGAGACTGATTATGCCTTGGAGATTCTTCATAAAGACATACAGAACATCCGAACAGAAAATGACCAGCTAAAGGAGGATGTCAGGCGGCTTAGAAAGCAAAACAGACGCTTCCTTACTTCCATGCGACGTCTTAGTAGCATCAAAAGAGACACGAACTGCATTGCCAGAGACATCAAGGCCCGTGGAGAAAGCATCCACAGGAAACTCCAGATAATGAGAGATTTCAGCGAAGATGCAATAACAAAATATGGGGCTATGTCTGTCATGGCCAGGGTAGCAAAGAACCACTATGTTGACCTCATGCATGCATTTCAGGAAGCGATGTTTGAATACAATGAGGCAGAGATGAACCAGCGGGAGAACTGCAAGATTCGAATTCAGCGGCAGCTGGAGATCATGGGCAAAGATGTTTCTGGCAACCAGATTGAGGAGATGATTGAGCAAGGCAAGTGGGATGTCTTCTCTGAGAATCTCTTGTCAGACGTTAAGGGGGCTCGCTCAGCCTTGAATGAGATAGAGACACGTCATAAGGAGCTGGTGAAGTTAGAAGGTCGCATTAAGGAAATTCACGAGCTCTTTCTGCAGGTGGCTCTGCTCGTGGAGGAACAGGCAGACACCTTTGATGTCATTGAGATAAATATGCAAAATGTTGAGGACTATGTAGGAGAAAGTAAAGACCAAGTGAAAAAAGCTTTGGAATACAGAAGAAAACACCCCCTCAGAACAATCCTCTGCTGCTGCTTATCCTGTTTCAGAAGGTGACTAGGCCACTGAAACTATCACAGACTCACTTGAATGTCTAGAAAATGAGGCGTTTTTTCCAGTGACTTCTGTAATGACAACACCTAGAAATGGGGGAGAGGGGGCTGTTTTGCAGTTGGTTTTATTTTTTTATTGTGATTTTTGTAAATGTGCTGAAGGCTGTTCTATTTGAGAGCTCACACCAGTGTTGATAAAAGTATTTTTATCTATTTTTAATTGAAATGTACTCTGTTGCTCTAACTAGAGGGGCAAGAAGATCTCTGTAGCGATACTCATTTCAGATGGGCAAGAAAGAGGAATGAATTTTGAGCTGATAACTCAGCCTAGGGAAGATGTGAAATTTCAAGAAGTAACTATCCTTATTTGTCAAAGTGAGGCTGCAGACAGTGCAGCTACTGCCTGCTGTGACACAACACACCACAGAATCAGGTTTCAATGTTAAGTAGTTTGTAGCCTGTTTGATGCAAATACTTGAACAGATTTTTGCTCTGTTCATTTGATAAAATACTGATCCTGTTAGAAGGAGCAGGACACAGAAATAGTTTCTGTTTCTACTTGACTTTCACCTGTCATGAATCATAACAGAATTGTACCTTAAATGATAATATGCACATTTTGCTCCGTTTGCGTGCAAGTGACTGCTTTTCTACATTTTTAGTACCTTTAACTTTGTCAAGGTGGCTAGAAGCACTGTAACACTGAGGCATCTCGATGAATTTTTACTTGAGCCACTGTCTGTACTCTCAGTTTCAGAACTGCCATGCTTTTATGCTTCTAATTCTTATTTCTGCCAATTAACACTTCAGACAGAGATGCATGCAGTGGCCTTCTGCAGAAGCACCAATGAGAAGACAACAGTTGTGGGGTTAACACATTTTAGGGTCTCCTGTGCTGGCACACATACACAAGCAGTTATAGTGCAAGAATTATTCTGTCAATAGACTTCTATTTTTTTATAAGCATTGATTGAATATGTTGGGTTTTTTTAAAATGTCTATTTTAATAACGTGAAGAATTTTTTTTATGAACATGCAATTTTACCAGTGTACACAAGCTACAACTTTTCTCCCATTATTAGGAAACCTCCATCTGGGAAAGAAAATAGACTTCTTTCAGTACACCTGAAGAATCATAGAATGGTTTATAGTGGAAGGGATCTTAAAGATCATCTCATTCCAAGCCCTTTGCATGGGCAGGGCCATCTCCCACTAGACCAGGTTGCTCAAAGCCCCATCCAACCTGGCCTTGTACACTACTAGGGATGAGGCATCCACAGCTTCTCTGGGCAGCCTGTTCCAGTGTTTCACCACCCTCAGAGTGAATAGTATCTTCTTTATGCCTCATCTAAACCTACATTATTCTAACTTTAAAAAAAAAAAAAAAAAGTAAACATTTTAATGTCATTTCAGTGCTCTTTTCAAGCTTAAAATTAATCTCGCCTTTTGTGTAATAGGAGCCTGCTCACTCAGGGTTTAGAATATGAGGAGGAAGTAGAAAATTTGCAGCCCTGAGCATTGTCAGTGAAACATGTATTCATAAAGTCTGGTGAGTGATTATAGCTCCTGCTTCTGGAGGTTTTCCAACTATAATATTTCTAGGTGGCTTCCTGATACACTGTGATCTATTAGTATCCTTTGAATTAATGCAGGACATTTTTTCATAAGCTAGTGACTTTTTTGAACACCCTATTTGTATGTATTTTAATACATATATTTAAACATTTCAGATATTTTATATTTGGGAGTTTTCCTCAGGAGATTTGCATCGCCATTCCTGAGACAACTGCGATGAAACTATTCCCTACTAATCATTTGCACACTAATTATATATGTGAAAAAACACCCAAACATTTCTTCCTATTTATATTGATACAAAAAAACAGAAAAATAAGTTCAACTTTGACGCTTTCATATCCTAGTGGGAAATGCTTCTTAGCTCAACAGGGTTTTTTTTAACACAAAAAGAAGCTAAATGTACAACTCTCACCAGACACTGAAAGTCTCTTGCTGAAGCACCTGACTGTGATAACATGGAAGAGTGAGGAAGCTCCTTCTTCTAAATCTAGAAGGTATTTTCATATTCAGTGAGGTCCTGATGATATCAGTATTATGCTTGCCTCTCCAAAACAACCCAATATTCAAACCTGAAGTGGAAGAGAGTGTTGAGCTGACACTGTGACTACCACTTTGGTGCTACTCAGGAAGACAGAGTTGTTTATTCCATAGGTACTCCCATTCAAGTCAGTGGAACTGTGCATTTGTATAGAAATACCCTACACCCCTGGGAGTCAGCATGTGGGCATGAAGCAATGAAGAATAAAATACATATTTCATTTCATCTGCATATTTTTAGAACTCATCAATGCTTTTGATAAAAATATATACTTTTTTGTTTCTTTTTTTTTGCACAAATGGAATAAAAGTTTTAATAAGAAAACCTGAAATTTCAGTGTTGTACATTGAATCAGAAGCTCTGACTAGTTTCTTGCATGGTCAAAACTTAATTTAAAAGCTGCAGGACTGGACTCTGAGTTGGTGAAAGGAGATTAAACAATGCCTGAAAAAAAAAAGCAGTCCCTAATATTCCTTGCCACAATCAATCAAATGTGTTGCATATTGAGATAGACTTGCCATAATTTTTCCTACACAAAACATGAACAATGAGGTTCATACATCTAAGATTATTTTCTATGGTGAGAAAAAAAGCAAATTTACTCTGGCAGTTCTGAGAGATCCTGATGATTTCATTAGTGTCTTATATTCAGATCTTTAGTTTGGTTTGGGGCACAGGGAAAAAGAGCAAAAGCATGAAGAAAAAGGTAATTGGAGACCTTGTCTCTTGACTTAAGGCTACTGCTGTAGGGAAGAAACTGGGAATCATTGAAACACCATCTTAGGAGCCTTTAAAACTACTTTGTGAGTGAGAGGCACTTAAAAATTGCTTCCAGTAACTGAAGAAATTACTCACTTCCTTGCAGACATGTTCATTGCTTAATACTATGGGGTTTTTCTACCCTTCAGTTGTGTAAGAACTCAAATTTTGCCATCAGACTTTTGAAAAAAAACCCAACAAACTGATCGCGTGATGGTTGCAAAGACTTACACCACACAGGATGAGTGGAAGAAGATGATAAATGTAGCTTGATGGTGTGTCAGCATGGTAATAACAGAAGCTGCAAAATTGATGTCATCATGTTGCTAAGGACAGCTGGCTTTTCATTATGAAAGTCAATGGGAATCCTATGGAGATGTGTGTAGTGTATTCTATAGGTTGGGGCTATTTTTTCCTTTTCCTGATGTGGCAAACCCTGTAGCTTGGTTTGAGGGGGAAGTAGTTTAACATGTGGAAGGAGCTGCTTTTGCTTTTAGGGTTCCTGATACTTTGGGTTTACTTCGTACTGAAAGCAGATGAAGCTTCACAAAAAAGCTCCTATGAATCTCAGCACTTTCTGAGGAGGAAAAAGGACTGGCAACAAGGCACTCCTTGCTTCTTAAAATGTAAAAAAATGTTTTGCATAAATTAAAAAAAAAACCTGTATTGCACAATATCAGGTTTGGTATATAATGCTGATCATCCAGGATGTGTTTCCATTTCATCCTATGGGCTTTTTATGTCTTTTTTTTTAAACATGAATTTCATTTTAGAGAAATGGCATTCAAACCCTTGCTACCTCATAGCAACGGACTCAGATTATGGACACATTTGAGCAGGCATTTCTCTGGCACAACTTGGGAGAAAGTTCTAGAAAGTATATTTCTTAGTTTTAAGACCCAGGTACCTTTTTTTTTTTTTTTTTTTGAGGAGAAAAACCTGAGGCTGGTCTGAGTAGCTAAGTTAAATTGCTGATTTTCTAATCTAAGGATATTTTGAATGCACAGACCAAGCTGTATTTTATAATTTTTTGAAAACAAAATGAGTTCACTAAATTTTTGAACCACGGTAGAGATTTGGAATTGATTTGAAAAAGGCAAGAGCTACACGATTGTTTCTAGAAAAATATCACTGATAAAATGAAGACAGGAAAAAGTACCATTTAATAGATACTGTATGTGGAGATTACAGTTAATTTCTTTCCAAAGTAATGTGGTTTTCACATGGACCCATGATATTTGTCTCTCTAATACATGAGAAGGCAGCAGCAGATCTATCTTCTTCCTCTTTTCTAGCATATTAGTGTCTTCGTAATACCTGAGCTGAAGCCAGTAACAACTGGTTTAAGACACGCCCTCCATCTTACCTTACAGTCCATACACTATTAGGGTACAATGTCTTGACAGGAGAAAGTAACATTTTACTGTGCTTCTCAGAAATAATGTTAGATGCAAATAGAGAATGAGATAACCTAACTGATGGCATTTTTCTACTCAATACTTCACTGAAAGGCACATCCCTACTGAACAGTAATCAGTGCTAGCTATGGAATGATGCCCATTTCAAGCAAATGGTACAACACAGAAAGTTCCAGCCAAAGCACTGTTCTTTCATTAATGGGCTCCAGCATGTGAATAAAACTAAGGAAAAAGAGAGAGCACGTTTCACATCTGTTCTTCACATTTGTAAAATGTTAACAATCAGCTTTTATTGTATGTGGGAAGTATTTTCCTTCACAAGCACACCCAGTGTACTGGGGGTCTCTGAGTGCTTGGGCCACCACCCGCAGCCTGCAAATTTGAGTCCCAGAGCCCTTACAGAGGGCCAGGTACAACCAGGGTGCCCAACAACCCAGCAGGCTAAATGCTCCTGCTCCGTTCACAGGACTGGCAGCTTCTGCATGCCTTCTCCAGTTTGCTGGAGGCTGGCTCAGCCCAGCAACCCCACCAAGCCTGTGCCCTACAGAGACATTGCCTCTCATCCTTCATCCCCCCTTCAGGGGGAGGCTCGGTCGTGGAAAAGTTGGGTGTGATGGAGAACATCTACTTTCTCCCCTGGAGAATGAGCAGGAAAGGTGGTGGGGGAAAAAGGACACTGCTCCTTTTCCCCTTCTCTGATGTAGGGAAGCAGGGGGAGGCCCCAGTGCAGGCACTCAGCAAGGGGATTGCCACAGGCACTTCTGTAGACCTGCTGTGCAGTGGCCATTGGCAAGAAACCTTTCCTCTGCAGTATCGTTCTCATAATTAAGTATAAAAGTTCAGTTTGGACTTCGGTCCTTTTTCCTTCTGCTAGCAAGGGAAGATATGATCCAGGCAACAAGTGGGCAGGAGTAATTAAAGTCAGTATGGAACACCCGATTTCCCAAGAGCCCCTGTGGGTTGAAGTTTCACCAGGCAGCACAGCCGGAGGGGGGCAAGAGTGGAGTCGTTTTACTTTTCGGTGCCATGAGCCCTCTCGGATAACTTCTCCACAGCCTTCACCTTCCCCGGTAAACCGCGCCGGCACCGGCCCTGCCGCCCGCCCCTCAACCCGCACTTACTTCAGCCTTACTTCAGGCCATCACCCCACAGCCCTAATATATCAGCACCCCCCTACTCTGCGGCGGCTCGACCCGGCTCGGCCCAGCCCAGCCCAGCGCGCCCTCAGCGCCGCCCGCGCTCTCCCCTCAGGGGCGGGTCCAGGCTGGTCCCGCTCACCTCCCCGCCTCCCATTTCCCTTCCGCTGCTGCCCTGGTGAGCGGCGGAGGCTGGGAAAGGTGGCGTCGCGGCCGAGGGAGGGCGAGGCCCAGGGGCGCCAGGCCGGGGCAGGCAGGGCTCCGGGACAGGGCTCCTCGGGCGGGCCCTGCCTGCCAGGTCACCTCCCGCTGCCNTTGGGCACCTTCAGTGTCGTTTAAAGTTGGTTTCGTAATTCAGTTTTTGGGAGCTTTTCCTTGGACGTGCTTGCGGATTATCTGCAGGCCGCGTGGGCCTGGGCCCACTGGTGTTGGGCCACCGCTGGTGTCACAGCCACAGCGGGGCGGCGGGGCGAGGCCAGGGGGTGACGGGCTTCCTCGGGGCGCTGGGCACAGCCCCGCAGTGCTGTGTGGAGACGGGCCCTGGCGCTCGGCCACAGGCGAAGGGGAGGCGGCCCACGCTCCGCGGCTGGAGGAGGCCCACGCCAGGCAGCCATGGGTGCTGCATCTGCCCGCAGCGCGGCGTGCTGCCGCCCTGGGATTTTTCTTTAACTCAGGCCGGTTCTCCACGGAGGCGTCTGACAAGGGAACTGCACCCGGTTCAGTCATCCCTACAAATGAGATGGCAAGCAGCCTGCCTGAAGGGGCAGCCGCCCCGTTGGGCCGCAGGGCCGTGGCTCGGGGGGCTGTGGCACGCTGGGTGCGGGTTAACTCTCCCGCTTCGTCGGTCCCATGTGGCGACTTGGTCTCTCTAAAGCGTAATTTCCGTGGTTTTTTTGTGTAGATTTTTCCCCTCCCCCAGTTTTTAGGCACTTTGAGCACTTGGAAGGCTTGCTGACAACCTGTCGCTGTGCTTTTATAGGGTGAAAAGGGGCGTGAGTACCGCCTGTGCCATGGCACGGGTTGCGGTGCAAAGACGGCTGTGGGCGTCGGGCCGGCTGAGGTGTCCCCGGCCGACCCCGCGGGCTGGAGAGAGGGCACATCTGGCTTCTGGGAGAATAGTGAGTCCCTGGTGCTGACTGTACCCCAAAACTGTGCCAGAGGTTCAGTTAAAAGTCAAGCGGTATGAGTGAGCAGGATTTTCAGACTAACCTCCTGACCTCCTGGCTTTGTTTTATGTAGCAGGATAGATGTACATCTTGCAATGTTTCATTTGCTATAACATGGCTTTGTTGTTTGGGTTTATATTTCTGATTAGTTTTCCTTTTTTTTTAACAGGGTAGTACCATCTTATTCTAGTATATTGAAAGTGTGGGAAGCACAAATCAAGTGCAAGCTGACACATTTTAAAATATTCATGTTTGCCAGTGCATCCTGGTTGATTTTTGATACAGGTAAATATAACTGTTCATAGCCAGCCTCTTCTTGATAATTCGAGCTGCAAAATTATTCTAAACTTTCAGCCCAAATATATGATGTGATGATGCGAACTGAATAAAGGATAAACTTGAGAGAGAGAAAAGAGAGAGCAACTCATGAGCCTTCAATGCAATATGAAATAGAAGGTGAAATATTTCAAACAGCGTATTTTATTACATGCTACATAATGTGATCTGGCATCACAGACGTGGACATGGTATAAACCCAAATGCGATAGTCAAGGGAGTTATGGAAAGAAGTGTGGTCTGGTGGTGAATTTCTTGGAAATGCAAGTACATATATTGCCTTTTTTGACTGTTCCCACAGTTAAATTGTAAATGCAAAACATACCACACTTCGTAGAACTGTTAATTAAAAAGCAGTACTGCTAGGTTCAAATGTTTTATTAAGTAAACATTTGTTCCTGTTCTTCATTAAGGTACAAATTAGTAAAAATTACAGCATGTTTGAATGTACATTTTATCTGTAACGCTGGAATGGAAAAGTGCTGCCCTTGGAAACCCACATCTTTGCATACAAATTGTGTAATTCTCTTTATGTGCTTATTTATGAGCATGTTCCTACATACAATAAATGCTCATGTTGATTTTGTGGATGCAGTGCTGATCCTGATGAAAAGTTGGTCCCAGCCATGTCATTTACAGGATGAATTAGTGGCAGCTACTCAGCATTTTGAGAAAGAAATAAGAAAAGTAAAAATAATCATTTTTTACAAGAACAGTAACAACTGACAAAAACAATTTTTTAAAAGTGTTTTTATGATAAAGGAATATAGAAAACTGTAGTTCTTGGTTAGAAATGCTCCTGTTATAGGCACAGCTCTTTCATTTATTTTACAGAAAACTTTCAGTTCTGTGGTGAAACTGTGTTCCCTGCTTGTTATAGTGGCTTGTTAGGACATATGCAGATCTCGAATGGAACAGAAGATTTTAGAACCTTTCCTGCTCTCAAGAAGTATCCATAAAATCTATTGGCAACAAGTAGGTTCCAACTCGTTCCTGTACTTGCCCATAACAAAAAGGGTAATCTGACAAGGTAATTGTTTTCTATTTTAGGTGAAGTGGCAGGGTGCTGTAATGTGTGTCAGCTCTGGAGCTGACCACGATTTTGATTTGAGATTTTTATTTAATTGAGTGGGTGGTTTGTTTTATTTTTTAATAGCGTTCTTGTTAAATTCTCATGAATTATTGGTTCCCTTTGCAATTTGACATTCTTGCATGCACTTGTTATAATCTGGCCTTTAGTTCAAATGATACTGTTCTCCATTGGGCTACATTCTGTGGATGAGTTGTTTTTCTAAAAAGGTCATTATCTGTAGGATCCTTGCCTCATTTGTTGAGAAAAATAGTGCAAGTACAGTGACTAATGCTAGAAATGAATGCAAAAAAAAAAAAAAATTGGCTCTGAGGAGGAGTCTAAGTTAAAACAGAATTTTCATAAGCAATCTCTTGTTTTCATGCTTCTTACTTTGTGTTATCCATCTTGAGAATCTCAGTGTGATTTGCAGAAATGCAGGGCTTTTGCAAACACAGATGAAATCAATGTGTTACCTGTATTTTAAGCAGTCTCTGAGCAGTCAAAGTTACTGAAGAGATTTAACATCAAGCTTTCCATACCTTTATTTCTTGTGTGAAACTGAGATAATAGAAAAATACCATGTACAAAATAGATTCCTATGAAGCAAATTCATTCTTGCTTGTGAAAAATTTAGACACTTTCTAACCAGTCATGTTAGATAAGCCCATGAGCAAGATATCAATGAATTGAGAAAATAACATGAAATAAATAAGGTATGGAGCCACACTTTGAGCTGTGAAGACCCTGCAAGGTATTGAACATCTTGTTAGCCAGCAAGTACCACATGATGCATGCTAGACAAGGTGGAAGCCTTTGTGGAAAACAGCAAGCCGTAGTTTAACTCAAAATTGTGTCTCACTTCCTAAATAGAAGTGAATCAAATAAAAAAGAAGACAGCCTATTGGTGAAATAGTATTTAATTGGAATTTCAGTGTAGTTTATATTATTTTAAAAAAACTGGCAGCAGCTTTTTTTTTCCAGTTACATTTTAGTTGGTAATAGAAGCATATAATTTGTTACTTCAGTTAAACTTTTCCTATCATTCCCAGTATGCCATGTTGAAGAAAAAGATGTAAAAAGACTGTAAAGCTCTTGGTCTTCTATGCAATGCCATATGTAGGATGATCAATAATACCTCTGATTCTCAACTGCAGACCAATTTCAAGTCTACAAAGTCAGACCAGTCTGTTATGTCAGTGGGAGTAACTGCATGTAAAGTAACTGGTATTTCTTGAATTGTTCTCATTTTGTGACCTGTGTGCTTAATAAGGAGTGGTAGGCTATTTTATGAATTCTCATAATTCTCAGGGCTCTTGTTCAACAATTACATGATATAGTGCAGACAGTTGTGTCAGTAGCTATATATCTGTCTTTATACAGGTTCATTTTCAACAGCTGCCTGGCTGTTCATCTGCTGAATGTATCCAGTCTTACCTGCACTTTCTTACAATCCTTTCTGGTGGACTTGATAGCCTCAGCAACCAGGTGTTATTAGCAACCTTAGCTAAATCTGCCTTCTTCTCCAGGGCACTACAACACAGACTCATAGACAGATCCTTGCAACATTTTATTATTTAACTAGTTTTCTTGATTTTGATGAGGAACAATAAGACATTTTCTGCTAGTTTAGTTTAGCCCAAGCAGTAAGCTCTGGGGAATCGGGCACCCTGTCTATAGAATGGAGTAAGGGTCTGTGTATCATTTACTGCAGCGCAGTTTACTTAAGGTACTGATGGAGGTAGGTTTGCTCTTACAACTAACAGGTAAGTCCTGTAAGTCTTGCCATGGTTGCTTAAAGCATCATTGCCACCATTACTCTGAACATTGCTTTCCAGACGCAGAATGGCCTCAGCCATCAGAGGACACAGGTGTCCACACTTCAGCTGCTGCAGTTAGTGTCTGGCATTCTATCTCAAAGCCATCTGCACTGGCAGAGCAGAGGGCAGTGGTTTTGCACTGGAGTAAAGAGCTGTGGGTGCACGTTCCCTCTTGCCTGTTCTTCTCATAGTGAGGAATACATGCAGGTGGTAACACTTCAAATCAGCACAGGGTTATTACTGAAGGATTTCTCTGAAAGTGTTAAAAGATGCTCCAAATGAGCCTTTGGAAGGACAGAGCAGGCAGCTCATAAAATTATACTACAACAGCAAGGCTCACTAGAACACCTCCTAAATAAAAGGCCCTGAATGCCCTAAAATGCTGCAGACAAACCTTTCTTGGGCCACAGCGCTTTGAGGTCCTGCTGGTGTTCTTGCCAAGGTATAAGAACAGCACTCCGATAGTTGCCTTTAGATTCAGTTAGCCCAACTCACTGCTAATGCTCCAGACTCAACCAGCCTCCTCCTCCTCAGGGTGCTCAGGAGTGAGCTGAGCTCACCTCTGGGAGCCCACCTTTTATTGGTCCCCCAGTTCTGCTCATGCGCAGTTGGGGCCAGCCCTAATGGGGCACAGGTGGGCTGAACAGGAGCTCACGCCTTCCTCCTCCTCACTGGCAACACCTGATTGTCCTTACATGATTGCCTCTACACTAAAATGTAGGCAGTGTAATGCAGAATGTTGCAGCCAAGATCTCTGAGATCTGAGAACATGGGCTTAAACCACACCAACATGCATTTTTCCATGGGTTTTGGTTTTTTGGGTTTTTTGTTAGCATTAAACTTCTCTGAATGAGTTGATTCTTTTTGCCAGCCAGGAGGAAGCTTTTGTCTGAAAAACATAGAAAATGTGCAGTTTTCTGGAGGTGGTCTTCTTAAATACGCAGTTAGAAAAATGCCTTCCTTTCTCCAATGATCTTAGGAGAAGAATGCACTTTCCAGATTCCTTTGTTTTCTTTGGTTCCTGCTTCTTCAGCATCTGCTCAATTGTGACCTTCTTTCTGGGTTGGAAGTCCTGCAGGGTATTTCCCTCAGACCTCATCTGCCTCATTTTACAAGTGTTTGCTGAAGCAGTACATGCCATTCTTGGCAAGAGATCACTCCCTGACCATGTGACTTGGTGGATTTGTGACACCTGTCTCTTGCTATTACGTCACGTGTTGGCAACTGGAATCACTGCTGGGAATTATGGATTGCATTAATGAGTTCTGTTTTGCAGCTAATCCATGTTTAATTGGTGTGCATTTGTATTTAGTTTCACTTGTCCTGCCTTGTATCTCTGTTGCTATTTTCTGTCACACTCCTACCTTTTGCTTTCTGTGTGCATACCAAGAAACAGATCCAGCTGGTTTAGCAGTAAGCTGCTGCTGAAAGAGGCAGAGATACTCTTTCCCCTGCCCTGGTTGTACTGCTTGTTCTGCTGCTTCCCTCTTGCATCCCTCAGTCTTTGTCAAGCAATATGTAACAAATAAAAATACATTTCATGTTACTTACATATAAAATTAATCTCTGATAATTATCTTTTCATAAGAATTATTTTGTAAAGAAACGGGGAATTGAAGGCAATGACGTGTTTTGTGCTCCCTAACAAACAATACTGATCCACAAACTGATTTTATTTATCACAGAATGGCAGAGACTGAAAGATCCCTCTGGAGATTGTCTCGTCCACCCCCCAGCTCAGAGATGGGTAAGCTTCAGCAACTGAGTTTTGAATATCTCCAAGGATGAAGACTTTGCGACCTCTCTGGCCACCTCATGCTTTGACCACCTTCGCTATAAAAAAGGATTTTCTAACATGTTAAACCTAAGTGTTTTCTTGCACACTTCCTTGTGTTTAAGTTTATCTCAAACCTACAGATGTTTCTGCTTGTAGATCTTTTGATTGTATGTTTTCTTTGTGCTTAGATTTTTGTTCCTAAACATTCTGAGATAAAATGAGGGAACTAAAAATGCCATGACACATACAGTGACACTCGCTGGATACATGGGTTTGCTGTCACATGCCTTTTACTGAGAACCCTGTTGAAAGAAGAATAAAACCCCTGCAAAGATCTAAGCAGGTGCTTCATTTTAGATACTGGAAGCAATTATTTGAACTTTTTCTTGTCCAAATAAAGACCAAGGGAATGCAATAAATTGTGTATAAATATTTACAGTTAGTTTCCTGTAAGAAATGAGCACCTGTGTCTGGCCTTAGCTTGTGGAAAGCTAGAGTCTTATTAGAACATTACTCATTAGAAGACCATTCTGGTACCACAGTGCAAGTTCATGATCTGCAGGTTACACTGCTGTAATTTGATCTGTTTTCCTTTTAAATGGTCTGGGAGCAATAATGTTAAAAAATGACACTTAACTATTGCAGGAAAGTAATGCAACTGACAGTGCTCACATTCATCCAGTGCTGTTTTCTGGCACTGGACAATTAAGGACAGGTAAAAACTCTTACTCCTATGTTGATAAAGGTGTTAGTAGTATCCTTCCTGAACAATCTTTGCTTACTGTCTGTGGCTGATTTTCTTTGTCTTCAATCCAGAAGCTGCCTTTGAATGAGGATGTGGAAAGACTCGACATAGTTCAGAAATCCCATTTATGTAAAGTTTTCCAAATCCTTTTGTTACTATATTCAGAACAGAAATACTTGATTTAATTACTATGAATTACATCTTAATGATAATATTTTGGCTGATTTTTTATTTTTTTGCAGCATGCTTTGCTTTGCTGTGAGCACAGCTGATTTTTTTTCTTTCTAAATGTAGTTTTAATTTTTATTAAAACTTAATAGCCATGGTTTAATTTTTATTAAAACTTAATAGCCATGGTTTTCACAGTCTGTATGTTGATAGCATTATGACAATGCAAATTTTATCTGTGCCAGTTAACAAATCCTATAGTATTCTGTTACTGAAAACAGACTGAGACATGCCCAACCTGTTGTACTACATTCATTCAGATGACATGCCCCAAAAGTTATTTGACACATCAGTAGAGAAATACTGAACGCTATTTGTTCAATTTAAAAAAAACCAAAAAAACCAACAACAAAAAACCAGCCTGCCCTCTGAACAAAATATTTTTTTTTTTACAAAAAAGAATTACTGCAAGGATCAAAATTATGTTACATGAATGCGTGAGTCAAATTTCTTTACAAAGCAAAAGCAGTTTGTGCTTCTCAAATAAGAGATATCAGGGATGATGTAAGGTTTCTACTCTATGAAATTGTTAGGGAGAGAGTTTAGCTGCCAACAGAAGAAAAAGGACCTGCATGACAAAGTGGGGTGACTGTATCCAGCTGAAATATTAACAAACATGAGAGTGTTATGCAATATAAGAATGAGGTGGGATTTGGCATCTCAGAACCATCATTAAAACAATCGAAAAACAAGTTCTTGTGGTTAGAGATTCTTTCCTATGTCTGTTTCTGCTGGTTTTTGTGGTACATTGTCTCAAAGAGAGGTGTAAGTAGAGTTTCAGAGTGCTCCTCTTTTAGGTTGGGCTCTGCAGGGAATGTGTCAGGAGATCTTAAGGTGCCTGGTGGTACCCACAGCCCCCCAAATGAGCCTCTATTGGTCCTTTAGAGCCAGAGGCAATGCCTTATACTCACCTCAAAGTCCTTAATAGACTTCTCCACAGCCAGGAATGGGCCTACATTGTAATGTTAACTCTATCAAGAATGTTGGTTTATTTTTTTAACAGAATTTATTATAGCAAGGTAATCTTAACTGTCAAACTGGGACATATAGACTTTGCATTGTACAATTGTTTCCTTTTACATAGTGTTTGCCATTAACAAGTCATTAACGTGACTGCTTCCCGGATAGTAAATATGTTCTTGCAAAATTAAAAGAATTCTACTTCCTTTGCAAGCTAAACCTCAGAGATGGTATCTCTGGAGGGAGATGTTGGGAACTGCTATTTATCTGTTAATGAGTACATCTGGTACTATGTTTCAGAATCCAGTTGCTGACCACCTCTGACCTGCTAAGTCCACAAGTCATTGCTTTGGCAACTGTAAAGACTGAGTTATAAAAAATTACTATATTTTTTCGTCTTATTTTTTAGCTCATTTTATATGTCCAGCTAGAAAAAAGGAATTGTAGAAAACAATTTGGAGATTTGTTTTCTCTGTGTGAATATCCACCTGGAACAATACAACTTAGTTAATTCTTAACAAGGTAGCTGTCTTGCCTGAGCAAGCTATCCATATGGGATGCACTTCTGAGGATGTACCCAATTAGCTCTGCTGCTGCAGTTAATATTTATGGACATAAATTCACAGATCCTGATCCTGTTGTTGCCACTGCATAAGCAGATAGTTTATCACTGAAGTTTTGGACAGGCACAGAAGCCTGCTTGTGTAATTAAAGTTGTAGCATCTGCACAATAGTTGTACACTTTAAAATTACTGAGCCTCAATGTCACCTCCCTCTATCGATCTTCAAACCTGCACAAACTGAAATTGAAAATACAAGTAGTTCAGGCAAAAATTCCATTAAAGCTTGTAAGGAGTACAGCATACTGTGGGATTTTCAGTCTAAGGGCAGGAATACAGTATTTTTCCTATCTCATAGAAATGTTGCAAGAGGCATCTTAATCTTACATGATGTGGTAAGACATAATTGTATATGGATAAAATAAAATGATGCGTAAGCAATTAGCCTCTGCAGAAGAAGAGATACAGGCTGTAAACTCTTTGGAAAGCCCTTCTCCTATGCCACCAAATAATTTAAATCATGGTGTATTCTTTGGGGAATATTAGAGATGCAAAAGCTAGTGTGACCATAATTTTAGGCAAGGGATAAATTAAATACAACTAACTCTTGACTGGAAAATAAAGGACCAGCTTGCATTAATAAGGTTGAACTGGATGATTTCTTATGGAAAAAAAAAAGTGTGGATCATTTTCTGCATTTTGCAAAAATCAGTGTGCAGTGTTTCAGGTGATTGTTGTATATTTGAGTTTTTATTTGAAAAAAAATATTAGGAATAACAAATCCTATTACAAATAATAGGGGAATACTTTGTTTATATTGATGGCAAATATTAAAGAAATTTGAAAGAGAACCATCCAAAAATTAATTTTACCAGTAACAGAAAAACTTTCTGAACAGATGCTGTTTAATGAGATGACTGACCTTAAATCTACATAACAGCAACTTGTATTCCTCAGTTACTCAGATGGGCTGTGGATTTAATTTGTTGACTTAGTTTGTTTATAATAAACTCATTAAGGAGTGAAATAGTATTCCACGTTGGTTCCTTCTGATGTGTTTTTCAAAGTTGCAGTGTACATTTTGTAATTGGCTATTGCAAATCAAAATGAGCCTGGAAAAGAGGCGGGTCTGTACCCAGCCTCCCAGTCAGGGCTGGCAGTCACAGTACTGTGTTGCTGTGGGGGAAGGATTTTTTTGGGTGATGACTGAGTAGGGGCACCAAAAGTTGAGACCCCTTCCTGGGGGTCTGTGCAAAGTGATAGGCTGGGGGAAGAGGGAGGGAGGGAAAAAACCTGGCTGGGGGAAAAGAAGTTGGCTGTGGCAGGGGGGTGTCACGAAGCAGGGAGCGGAAGCCCTGCAGTGGCAACTGCTCTTTGACAGCCTAATGGGAGCCTGCTGCTGCAACAGAGCCCAGCCAGCCAGGGAAGCACCAAATGTGTGGGTAATTGATGCTGAACCCCTGACAAGGGCAGGGCCCCTCTGCTGCCCTCTTGGAGTAAATGGAGATGGGTGTGGGCTAGGCAAGGATGGGAATGGTCAGTGGGTAAATAAGTCTGCGTCCTGCAGGTGTCTTTCTCTTCCCTGTTGCTTCCTTTGCCTTTCAAAGGACTGATGTATCCTTTCTGATAACCTTGTACTAAACCCTAGTTTTAGTCTATAGGTATGGAGACAACTTCTGAAAGGAATGAAGTGGCTTAGAGTCAGCAATACTACCATCTTCACAGCTACAACCAATTCAGAGATGAGCAAAGAGTGGAGCTGAGCAGGCTGGGTGATGTGATTTTATGCTTCAGGTGTTACGGCTCTGTATGGTTTGATTACTGAATCATTCCCCTGTTTCTCTGTTAGGTAACAGGAGTGTGTTTATCAGGGATTTGCATCAAAAACAAATGCCATGGTTTAGCTACCATGCTTGGGGAGAGCTTTGCAGGCAGGGTAGTGGGAGAGGTAAGACTAAAATCCTGGTGTGCTTTATATCTTTTTTGGATGATCCTCCTCTCACGTCAGTGGGAAAATGCATATAGTTAAGTGACGCTTTCATGGGCATGGCTTGCATTAATTTTCTTCATGTTCTGCTCTCCCCCCACTCACCCTTTTTTTTTCCCCCTGAAGTCCACCCATCTGCTGGCTTGTGGATGTCCTCAGGTTCAGGAAACAGATGTCACAGGAGTTTAAAGGAACTTCTGACAGTCCAGTCGTTTCATGATCCCTCTGGATGGCCCCAGAAAGCTGGGGGCAAGGAAAGGCAGCATCTGGTCATAAGCAGAAAGCACTGACAAGCTTCCAGCCTTAACAGCTTGTGTTTTTTTAAGGAGCAGAGTGTGGGAAGGTGATACTGGCAACATCGCCTGTGATTTAGGGTTGCATGGCCAAATGTGAGGGGGACTGAAGGCTGCCTATGTGTGAAGACTATTGGCATGAAGTTTGGGAACTGTGCAGAGCTTCAGGCATGTCCCACCTTATGCAGACTCAGAGCAGCCCGAGGGCTATGACAAACCAGTCAGACTCAGCTAAAAGGGGAACTGTTTAAAGGAGGTTGTCTATTTTCTCTTGTGACTCTGTGGATGTTGTCTCTTGTTCACCCAGGCTCTGAGCCTATCGCTTTGCACTTAAATATAGCTTCCCCAGGTTTTCAAATCTGCTGTTTTCCCAAAGGAATGTCTGTTCCTGGCATGTAGCCCTCCCTCTCGTTGTCAAACTGAAAGTCATTTCACTCTGAGTGGTGGTAGCTTCTAGTAGGTTACCAGCAGTTTAGATAATGCCACCTACCAGACCTCTCCTCTCTGCCTTCAGATCAAGGGCACTGTTGTTCATTTGATCCAACCCTTTCTGGTGCCCCGTGCCTCCAGTTTCTTTATCACAACTCTTGCCATGATCCTGAAATATCTTGCCAAGTAGAGCACAGGAGGAGGTTTGCTTTCCTTGGAGTCTGAGGCAGGTGGTACTGGGAGTCACAGATGCAAGTGACTGCAGAAAGGGTGGTGGTGCGGCATGAGACGCCTACGTGTAACCAGCTCTCATATGCCTAATTGTCACTGACAATGCCTAAGTGGATGTGCCAAAGCTGTCAAGATCAAGTGCTGGTTTTGCAAGTACTCCCCAGCGTAGCCAAATAGTACACTTGCAGGGAAATTTTGTCAAGAAAATCTAAAGGATTAGGCTAAATAATATACATAAGTGACATTTAAAGACAGAAGCACAACGTTTTCTTTAACTTCATAATTGCTAACTGGTATACATAGTGTAAAACACAACTTTCTCATGTATTTTTTTTATAGGAACTTAATATGCTGTCTTTAAAAAAACTTGGTTCTGTATGATTCTGCTCTCAAACAAGCTTCACACTTGCATAATTTTTGAATGATTCAGAACTGCAATACTTTTATACATCTGTTACTCCATGTGTGCCAAGGCTGATGGCTAATTTAGCTGTTGTCTCTTAGGTTCGGTTATTGTCACTTCAGGTCAGAGAGATCAAAGGTCTGGTATTTTAAGCGATTTGTCCCTTCTAGATAAAAACATTTTGCATTCCATGCATGTCCAGTCAGTAAAGATAAGTAGGGAGGAATATGGTAAAACCTTGGTATCTCTGGGGGGAGGATAGTTGGAATTTAATTTGTATAATTGTCCTGCGTGGTGGTTGTTTGCTTTTGTCAGCATACCTTTATTTTTGTTTTCTACTTGTTGTAAAGCCTTATGCTTTCACCATTTTGACTGATTATATGAACATTTGAGGCATGCTGCTGTGAAGATTCTGTCTAGATGCAATCACTTCCTAAGCTCTTCAGGCGGAGTCCCATCAGTGATTATAGCTTTTGGGGCTTTAAACTGAAGTTATTTTAACATGCGGTAACACTACTTGATAGTTTCCTCTGGGAATCCCACCCACTGTGTTAACTGCAAACAGCTATATGAAGAATGTGGTGCTCATGGCTCAAACACTTGTAATGCTGTCCCACCCAAGCTTACCTCAGTGTTAGAGTGACTTCTAATCTGCCAGCAAGATAAGCAATGGAACTATATGTTACTGTCCCTCTTGATTTAAAGGTATTTCTTTCAACCAAGTTAGTATTTAACTTTCCTTATTTTACTCTTAACAAAAATACAATCATATCATTATAAAAAAGACAGGTTCAGTCAGCTGTTGTACAATAGAAATGCATTGCTGATTTGCTCTGAATGGGTAGTATAGAATTCTATTAAAGCAATCAAATAAAATATGGATTGTGAAAGGATACATTTTTCTAAGTGAAGGAGAAAATTGGCTTACACTATGTGAAACATTAATGGCAATTTCACAAAATTAAATCTTACTGCTGCAGTTCTTCCTAGCTGCACTGTAATTTTAAACTAGAAACCATCCTGGAAATTCATCCTAGCATGATAACAGGACTGGTTTTAAAAAGTATCAATTTCATCACACATGTGCTTGGATTGCAAAATTCTGG
Source organism: Florisuga fusca (assembly GCA_038090715.1). Classification (NCBI taxonomy): domain Eukaryota; kingdom Metazoa; phylum Chordata; class Aves; order Apodiformes; family Trochilidae; genus Florisuga; species Florisuga fusca. The sequence continues at coordinate 32,388,962 of JAAWXA010000001.1, forward strand.
AAATCTCCCTAGCTATCCCATCATAATAATGAAGGATTTTAAAAATTTGGTTGGGATCTTTGGATAATTTGTTCCGTAATGCTTTCCCCCTCATTTCCATGCCACTGCAGCTAGCATTTTGTACCAGATGCCATTCTGTCATGAAAGCAACTGCTTCCTGATTATTTTTTTTTGCCTCAAAACTTTTCTACCTTTACCAAGTATCAGTTTGTTCAGTAAAATCCATTTCACGTTTCTTCAGATCTTGCTCCTTTTCTAACATTAAGCCATCCCATTGAAATTACTGCTACAAATACCTTTATATGCTTCATGCCCCACATATTCCATTATTGGTTTTCTTTAGATATGGTACTGGCCTTGTGTGTGCCAGATGAGGTTAATGGAGATGTGTGACAGGGATTCAGTGATGTCTTATTCATTTGATATCTCCACCCCTTGGGGAGTCTGCACTTATATTCCTATGGAAAAAACTGGAAAAGCAGGCCGAGATAATTCTTTTGGTGGTAACTGGCCCCGTTGCCTGCACATACATAAACAGAGAGAGGGAGAAGGCCTGTTCCAGTTCAGTTCAGAGAATTAATAGGTATTAACCTTCTTTGCAGAAGTAGAGAGAAACCAGTGTGTGATAGAGAAGAAAGATGTGAGCTTGTTATCACTTGATAATATTGCTGTTTCTCTCTCCCCACATACAGCAATAACCGGATGGATGGAGACAGTGGCCCTGTGGAGACAGTTGCCTGTATCCATTCATCCATGTGCTCTGGGCTCTTGTTCTCATCATACTTCTTCCGCGGCACAGTTTTATGCTTGAGTATGTCTACTGGTGGTGAACAGGGGAAATGCTTTTACTTTCTTTGCCTTTGGCATCAGTCTCCTACTGCTCCTCTTATTGCTGAAGCAGTTTGCTTTGGAGTCAGCAGTATTGAAGAAACAGACCTAGCAGGAACACACAAGTGAGAAAGGAAAGTGTCTGTTCAGCTGGTAGCTACCCTCTGGCTCAGCCCTGTCACTGACAGCCCAGACAGAACTGTCTGGTTAGGTATCCACTTGGCCCTACAAGTTATCTTGTCTTTGGCTCTGCAAATCCAAAGTAATTTTGCTGTTCAGGAACAAAGTGGATCACAAAGGCCATAGAAGGCAAATTTTGTCTGGAGGTATATTATGCACAATGAAAGATGCACTCTGTGAACTTACTTTCTAGGCAAGATTAAATGAATCAGAAAGCAGGCCCTTTTGAGGATGCATTGCAACATAAGTTCTTTGACAAAATTCTTCCCATGGCAATGTGTGGGCCTCCCCAGACTAAACCTAAGAGCCTTCCTGTAAATGAAGAAGGAACAGGACTCTAAAGGCAACCTAGACCTCTGTGAAAAGCCTCTTTGTGCCAGTCTGTGAGGGCTGGAAACTTCTTAGGCAGCAGAACTATGTATCCCGACAGGAGTAACTCCTCCAGATGGTTTGTCTCTACGATGGGAAAGCAAGTGGCTGTCTCTGCTGGTGGCTCTGAGATCCTGACCCTCACAGCTGAGGGATGCTGGCGATTACTGGGGCATCTGGCAAATGTAAAGCCTTACACAGCATTTGGGGCTCACTCTCCCTAACTGCTTTCTGCCTCTTGTGGTTGAGGGAGGTGGATGGTTTCCAGCTGAATCAGTTGATGGAAAATTCCTGCTAAGGAAGAAAAAGTAGAGGCTTAACTCTGGTAAAAGATTCTAGTGATGAGCTGGATTCAAACCTAGTAAGGCTAGGGTGTGGGCTGGAGCCATTCCACTGTGTGTGTTGTCCTTTAGAGATGCAGAGATGCTTTTGGTGCTGTCAGGCCAGAGGTTGGTGAATCCTCAGTGCTTCCTTGATTGCTCCCTTTTTACTGCACCAAGTGAAGCGCAGGAAAAAATCAGAGCTCAGCACAGAAACCAAGCTGACTATGGTTTGGAGAGGAGGCCCTGTAAGGGGAATACAGAGAGCATCTGAATCACTTCACCACCCACAGAAATACTCTACAAATAAAGTTGTGTTGTTTAGTTACAAATTTCATGCTGGAATGGTTTAACCTTGAATATATATAGGGGGGAGTACCCCAAATTTTGTCTTGATTATTAGTGACAGCTTTGGCTGAATTTGAAAGTGAATCCTAAAGGTGAAGAGCAATCCTCAGATTAACGGGGTTTCTGGATCAGCACTAGGACTTGTAGTCTCCCTCAGGCACTGCTGGAAAGGTTTTGTTTTCCTTCATTTTTCATATGCAAATTTGGTAACATTTCTTTCCCATTGCTAGTGTTACCGTGCCTCTGTTTATTGGTTGCTATTCCTAAAAACAAATCCAGGCTTAGGCTTTCGTGGGAAAGAGCCGTGGAGTGAGGAAATGGAGGATGGCCATTTGGAAGATCTGTGGCATTTGATAGTGTTACAAATGAGGCCAAAAGCTATATTCAAGTGGTTTATTTCTGGCAGAAATGGAGGAGTCCTAAGAGACCTTTACCAGCTTTGTTCTAAGGCTCAGGATGTTCTGCCTGCTGAGTTCCTCTCTCTGCCACGTACTTCTGTGGGTGTCAGTGGAGGGTTTCATAACACACTTCTTTTTTCACTTTCTTGCTCTGAGATCCAGGTGCAGCTTTGCACTTTGCATCTTTATAAATAAATAATCAGTTTTCATGAATGAATCACCTATTGCTTGAGGTGGGCAGAATATTTTAATGGCATCTCAGTTAAGAATCATGATCTTTATGTGTTTGTTTTGTATTTTTGACCTGCTGTAGTTACACTTGATGTCCAAGGAAGGTATAAAGAAGAAATGGGACAAAAGGCCTATCTGACCTGCAGTTTCAACAGAGACATAAGCATTCTGGTTGTTATTCATGACTCCTGGTGTAACTATAGAAGAAAGGAGTTGCATTCTCTGGCAGCTGAGGTGCTGGGCACTGCTGAAATGCAGGACTGAAACGGCATGAAGCTTTTACATGACAAGAAATAAAAACCCTACAAGGTAGGTATTGGAGTACAAGTAAACAGCAAAATGTTAGGACATTAAAAGATGCTTATGGGTCCAGAGGTCACCTGGTTTTCTAGCTGTATCAGATGGGGATCTCAGAGCTGTTCTTGTTACCTTCAGACACACAAACACGGCTGGAGCCAGTCTCACTTGCAGCACATTTACTTGGATATTTACGAGTGGGTGGTCTGCAGACACCTTGTAACATACATCTCAGGATCTACTCTTTTGATAGTTCTGTCTGTATTGTATTAGGAACATAGAATTGAGGCTTCACTGATTTTTTTTTTTTTTTTTTTTTTTTTTTTTTTTTTGCTTTGGGCTCAGCACAACTGGGAGATACCCAAGGTCTTGCTTTACTCTGTTTTGGAATGGGACCTTCAGGAGCAGTCATGCAACTCATTCCACACTTAAAATAGCAAAGCTGTTTCCGTGGAAAAGTACACTTTCCCAGTTCCCAAAGAAAGAAGTACTACTGAACAGCACTGTGTGCATTTAAGTACTACACATGCAAGAGGGAGGACACACTTCAAAGTACAAAGGGAATAACTTAAAGATTGTTTAAGAAGAAGTTAATGAACCTAATGGATTTAACAGGAGTAAGAGCATCTCTCCTGGTTAGTGCCACTCCCCTTCCTTACATTCCTTGTCAGGACCATTTCTGGTCTAATGCTGAAAAAATACTGCCAGCTGGTAACTGCTTCTTCTGGGCAAGGACAGATGATTTTATATTTCATAATGAATGTTTCACAGGATTTGCTAAAATTAAGTTTCATTCCCAGCTAGCTTTTCCAGCTTGGCTTACTGTTGTCTCTATTTCAGACTAGATTTAAACTCTGAATTTGCTGGGGCTTGGATAAAATTGTACTTTAAATATATATTGGTCCTTTTAACAGTTGTTGCAGCATTTGTCAGATCACATTCTCAGAGTTTTAAAACATATCTTCTGTCCTGGGCCAGACACAAGTTGTACAACTGAGGGACTTTGCTGCTCTGTGTTTACATACTGTCAAGCTCAACAGCACCTGATCCTGCTGACTGAGTACTTTGGTACTCTGTGCTTTAAATTATACTGTTGTCCTGTATCTGGTGAATGTTCTTAAGATGAATCCCTTAAGTGCTTGGAGCATAAGTGCTTGGATATTATGTCACAATTATGTTATAATGGCATAGTATAGAATATTTTTGCTCTCACATTGTTGGAAACTTCTCTGGAAATGCTGGTAAAGTTTTATTTTCTGAAATGCAAAGTTCATGTACGAGTTCTTTCCCAGCAAGGAGGAGCTCCATCTTTGCTCTTTTCAAAATCTTGGCCTCTGCGAGTCACTGCCAGTTAGATACATCAGTGATGTATGAAGGGTTTTTATTGCTTCATCATATTCTTCTGACTGTAACTCCAAAAAAGGCTTTTTTAGAGTAGGAAAATTGTTTCAATCATCTTTTCATTCAGTTTTGTGGTTTCTTTCTTCATTTAAGTGATTAAGGACTTGCCAGGGCTGGGCTTCTTTTTTGGTTTGGAAGATAGCTTTGGTTTGGAACATCCCAAAATAAATGATGTCCAAAACTTTCCTCTTTGTTTGCTGTGATTTCAATGTAATTTTCATGGCTCAGTTCAGGGCTGCCTAATAGAATAAAATGGAGCAATAATTACTGCCTTCAAAGCTTCTAACACAGCAGTTATTTAACTAGCTGCAAAATAATTTAAGGAATCGGCAAACGTCTCCTAGAAAATTTCTCTTTCCCTTAAGAACTGTGTACTTTGAGCCAAATGTTTTTCCTTGAGCTGGGCACATAATTTCTGTGGCAGTCAGCAGCCACCACCCACCCCACCATGCCAGGCGTGGGAAGAGCAAGGGAACTGTTTGCAGTCCTGCCCCTCCAAGATGTGAAGTTCAGCCCTATCAGCACGGCCTAGCATGCTGGGGGTTGTGCCTCCCCATCACTTCTGGGAATCATGGGGGCAAGTTAGGAAGGCCCTAATGGGGTGGCCAAGATTTCCTGCTCATGCAGAGGAAATTCGAATGAGAGACACAGCCAGCACAATGCTGGCCAGCCAGCAGCATGGAGAGTGGAGAGGCTTGGCAAAGCAGCTCATCTCTGCCCCGTGCCTTGCTGGGGGCAACCCCACTGGTGCCTGCTCCAGAGGAATCTCGGGAGAGGGGCGAGGGGCTTCTGTCAAGATGATTTAAACCATAATCTAAAAGAGCTTTGATTGTGCAGATTGCAACTAGTGACTTCATGCAGGCTGAATTTTCATAAAATGAATGTGAAAATGTGAAGTGGTGCAGAGTGAGATGACCTAGGCAGTGCAGAGATCTAGAGATCTGGCTTTGTCAGATGCTGCACCTTGCACAGCATCTCCCTTTTTCATAGGCGTAGGCACAGAAAACCACACCACACAAAACAAACTCATTACTAAAGTCCTTGGTGGGTATAAAACTTTTAATTATGTAATTTATGCTGTTGACTAAAAAGGGCTATTTAAAAATTATATACAAGCTTGTTCAGATCTAGTGTTATCATGGTGACTGTTTATTTTAGTTAAGAGGCAAAAACCTTGTAACTTCAAGGAAAGAAAAACCCACTTAGTGGTAGTAATTAAAAGTTATTTAGGCTTTCAACACATTAACATAACTCTACATGTTTTGTTAAAAGGAAAAAAGGAAGGCTAATAGTAGTCTTGCAAGCCCATATGGAGTTAGTTGGACATGAGACTTTCTAGAGGTCTGAAGGCAGGCTCGCAGTGGCAGGTATGGCAAAACCTGGTCAAGCCTTCTCCTGGCCATAGGTTGCTCATCTGTGGCTGGGAGGCTTCATGGTGTTGGCCAAAAATTGCTGTCTTGCACAGGCATTTTTTTGTTGATGTTTTTCTTTTTTCCAGTCCTCTGCTGCAGTTAGTTGCTTTGGGAGGGTAAGTTGATTATTATGATTGTTCATTAATGCACTATTATTTAATGTACTTTTAGAGGTTATATTCTTGGGAATGATGATAAATTAGGGTAGCTTCAATTAATGTCACTGCAGCTAAGGGGATGTCAGCATTTCTATTAATACAGTGCAATTTTCAGGGGTTTTATAATGAAGCTATAAAAATTGCTGAAACTTAAGATACAAGGTTCCAGTGTCTTTTATGCACACAATATTCCCTTGAATCTGATCTAATCAATAGATGCATCAAATCTAATGAGATAAAAATAGAGTGGAGAGGATCTACTGAAGACACAGATCCTGACCTGTAGAAATGGAAGTAGACTAAAAGGAACATGCTGCTTACTCTTTAAGTTAAGCAGAAAGAGAAGGACATAGAAAGGTGAAGCAGCAAGAGTCAGGTAGACCTGCTGCAGTGCAGACAATGGGTCTCTTGCATCCGGGCCTTCTGTATTTATCAAGATTGCTTGCTGCTCTCTGCCCCTGTCCATCCTTCTCCCTTCTGAATCTGGTGCTCCTTGATGCGTGGTTAACATTGTGTGGCAAAATGGTCTTGAATTTCTTAAGGTATGTTACAGTGCCTGCCACAACACTGCTCTTCATTCTTGGAGGAGCTTACACACACAGACAGCTGGGCTTAGAATGAAAATACTCAATCTAATGTTAAAATCAGGTCCCAAAGTAAGGGGCTGAGTGTAGAACGTGCTGTCCCACCTTTAAAAAATGGTTCTAGGGCTGATATTGAATGTTTTAGTACCAGATAATTAGTTGAACAACAAAGCTAGATGTAAAGCACTTAAATGACTGCAAAAGAAAGGAAAAGGAACAACTAAGATGTCTTCCCAGTACACTAAAGCCTTTCAAAAGTGTACTGCCAAGGACTTTTAGAGAAAACTGGTCCAAGCTTTTAGAAATACTTGATAATTTTCCTCAGAAAAGAAACATACAGAGAGAGAATGCTTATTTATATGTCTTTTTATATATTTTGTCCTCAGGTAAGAGATAACGAAAATAGGAGGGGACTTGTACTAACTGGTTAGTGCAGTATGTCAGCACTGAAGCATGAAGGAGCTGCTATTTGAATTGAGATGCAAATTCTGCAGGAAAAATTGCCTACTGAGTAACAGCCTGTCCGATCAGTTAACTGAGAGTGAGAACACGATGGGCTATGCAGAAAGGGACAGTAAAGATACTCTACTCACAAAGCAATGCATTTGGTATCCCATGTCTTCTTGAATATGGAGTGGTTTTCTGAAATCATGACAAAATATTGATGAATGGGCACATGCATTATTATAGCAGTCATTCTTAAGGTAATGAGGTATGTGGAAATCCTGGTTATATTGTAATCTTATCAATTATGAGTGTATTCTAAAAATGGAAATGCTAAGAAGAAATAAAAGACATGGAGACAAAGTAAGATGAGCTCAGAGGTTCACAATGGCTTTGTTTTCACACACCAAGGAATTAAGTATTTATTTACTTTGGTCAAAGTTCAAGGACTCCACATCTCCTCAGCCCATTTTTCCACAGTTTCTTTTTCTGTATTCTACTTGTCTTTCCTTTTCAGTGCTGTCGAAAGGCTTTACGGACTTTTCCTTCCTTTTACTAATGTATTCTGCACTATACAAAAAGGCAAACTGTGCCACACAATCCACATGCTATTATTGGTCTGCACCAACAAAGATATTTTTAGGGGAGTGTAAGTTTTAGAAATATAACCCAGTGGAGACTGTGTTTGACTTTAAAATTGTGCTAGTCATTACTTTCTAATTCTGCCAATCGCTGGAATACAAAATTAGAGAGACCTAAAGCAGAAACATGTACAGAATGCTAAAGATTAGAGTGCTTTTTTTTTTCTTTCTTTTTTTTTTTTTTTTTTTTTTTTTTTTTCCTGATGGAAGTGTGCCTGAAGAGCCAGATATTAAAATTATAGCCCTTGCATTGAGAAGCCTACAGCCTAAATAACTAGCTTGGGAAACTATGTCTTTGATCAGCAGCTGAGTGAGGATGGCTCTGGAGAAAAGCACGTTTGAAACACACCAGGAAAAAAAATTCTCTTGCTTCCCTGAGGTAGTGTTCAGTCTCGTTATTCTATTACCCTTCTGCTGGTGTTCCACAATTCAAAGAAGATAATGATGCCACTTCTGTCTAAAACAGAAAAAAAAAAAAAAAAAAAAAAAAAGAAAAAAAGGGAAAAGAGAGAAAATGGAAATGCTATGAGGTTAAACTGAAATGTGTTTCTTTTTGAGAAATAATTCGTAGGTGCTTTCAGAATAAGATTATAAAAATCAGAACCTTGGACTTCCACATGGAGGTTTGAAATGGGCTACACCAGCTCTCTGTTCCTGCTTATCAGCTTGACTGCAGCTTTCAGTGATCAAAGTTATTGCTACCTGATAGCGGTCTTGGGTAATGTATGTGAAATGACTGATCCCCTTCAGCAGCTGACAAAAGAAAGGCCTTTCTTACACTTAGCATTTCCTTGCATTAGGCAAGGCAGTCAGGGCACTTTGAGATCCCTGGGACCCACACCCTGAGAGACACCCAGCAGTGGGAAATGAGAGTTTTCATCTGTGCTCACCCTTGAGCAGGCGCTGGGTTAGACGGGTCAGTATGTTTCTCATCCTGTTTGTGTAAGACCTGTAGAAAAAAGCAGCCAGGTTACATCTGGGTTCTGGGCTTCCAGTATTTGGGTGCCACTAGGCAATGAGATGAGAGGGAATGGACAGGATGGGGCAATGAGATGAGAGGGAATGCACAGGATGGGGCAGAGAAGTAGTCTGCTCAGCCAAGAGCAGCAAGGCAGAAGGCAAGGAACAAGTGGTGCTGCTCTAACCACAAACATTATGTGCCTCATACAGGTTTATCAGTATAAGGTAAACAAACAGGCAGAAACACAGCCCATGGCTTTCCAACAGGGCCAGCCTACTGCTTGGCACTGCCTTACAGTTACACACTGACAGGGATCGATATTGGTGGTTTTGCAGTATTTGTCATCCAAGATGGTCAATTCTCAACAGGTTCACAACTTCAGTCATCACAACACTTAAGGGATGCATTTTGTTATTAACTATTTGCACAAAAGAGCTATTACGAATTCACATAGCGTTTTAGATTAAGCACAGCAAGGATGAGTTAACTAATTTGCATCAAATCACCCAGGAAATCTACTAAATGATCAGAACATGGCATTTTCATATCACACTTTGAAGAAGCCCTCCATCCTGGAATGCAGAACAGGAAGTCCCAGTCCCCGTAATACACGTGCTGCACAGATCAAAGGCTGAGGAGAAAATGTTAAATGCAGTTAGAATTATGGTAATAATAATTTACAGGTACCTTGTTTTGTTTCTTTGAGGTCTCTCTTTTTTTCCTTGAGGGAAAGTGTAAAGTATGGGCAAATATCAAAGCTAGCTGAGGCTAAAATACACATAATCATTGTTTATCATTGTTACCTGTAGTGCCTAGTAAACACACAAGCTGTATACAGGTAAGAAAAAAGACTTGTGAAGGCAAATCATTTCATCACTACATCTAGATGTACAAAATGAAAGTTTTGCCAAACCTCCTTTCTCCGAGGTAATAAATTCTGCGCCTCGTTTTCTGCAGACTGCTGGCTGGTATGTGGTTTTGTCGTGAGGTACTCGGTGCTGGGGATGCACACAACCTTGAAAAAACATTTTGGGCCGTCGGGTTGAGGCCTGAGAGGTAATACTCAGGAACTACTCAGCTACCGTGTTTCTCCGACATCACTGAAACTTCAGCCTAACGCTTCCCAAGATAAATACCATCCGGGAGTTCAGCAGCCTCGCTGCGCAGGTGAATGAAGATCACTTGCCTGAACAGATACGAGTATGTTCATTCCCAGACTGCAAATGCGGCAATAAATTAATTAGCATGAGCTAAATATTTTACTAACATATATGCTCTGTGTATACATAAAACATGACGGCAGACACCCAGAGCCCAGCGCAGCAGATTTTTACCGCTCTGTCCCCTTCCTTTGCCGCTCAGCTGAAGCCACCCGCCTCTTCGGGCTGCCCGGAGGCCCGGGGCAGTCAGGGCCAAACCAGACGACTTTCGGGACAGCGATTTCCTGCTGCTCAGCGTGCAAGCCTCGTAAGCGCCCCTCAAATTTTTGTCTTAACTCCCTTCTCGTGCGACTTCGGTATGAGGGGGGAGCGACGGGGCGAGAGAGAGACGCGATGCCCGCCCTGCCATGCCGGCCCCTCCACGCCCCGTGTTTCCCCTCCGCTTACCGGGCGCTGGGGGGAGGGAAAGCGGGCAGGAAAGGGATGCAGGCGCGCACAGGTGAGCTCGGGAAGGCCCCGAGGGGAGGAGCGAGGAGCGGACCGGCGCTGGCCGAACCGGGGCAGCTCCCAGCCCCGCCCGGAGCCGGACCCACC
>JAAWXA010000001.1:32399307-32556612 GCA_038090715.1 Florisuga fusca
CGGGGCGGCCGCCGGTAGCCGGAGAGAGGGGCGGCCCCACCGCGGGGTGCCCGAGGGCTGGCGGCGCCGCTGCGGCCGCTCACCCTGCGGGGAGGAGTTGTTGGCCCGCCCGCCGGGTCAAAATTCCCTCCGGGGGAGCGGGGGCGATGGCGATGGAGGCCGGGCAGGGAGCTTCCCGGGGCCCGTCCCGCAGAGCTCAGTTTCCCCCGCCCTGGAGAGAGGCTTCGTGGCTTCTCCCACATGCAGCTCTCACTCCCGGATGGCCGGAGGTGCTTGCCGTCCCTCATCTCTCTTCCAGCGGACATATATGCCCATCGGGAGTGTGTGTGTGGGGGGGGCCCTGTTTTAGTAGCCCTCTTCAGCGAGGATGTCTCGTTTGATGCCAGCTGGGTGAAAGGCAGTGGCTGTGTCGCCGTGTCGTGCCCCTCCGGAGTGGGCGAGGCACCCTGTCGCCCAGGGTTGGCTGAAGCTTCACTTTCGTGGCTAGGCATTCACCTGGCCGGCAGCACCCCAGGGCGCCATCTCACTTTTAAAATCCCGTAAGGTGTCCGTCGCTTGGTAGGGGTGCAAGGAGCCACCCGTGGCCATGACCAGCCGTCCTGGGGCCAACAAGCCTGCTCCTCCCGTGTGAAGTCACTCCCGGTGCAGTCCGTGGGGCTTACAGTGCCTCTCTGCTCCCTGTCTCCCGCTGTAGGTGCCGGTGCTGAGCCGAGGCACTCCATGGTTACCCTCTCCTCCGGCGTTTAGGCTGCATCCTCAGCGTTCCCCAGCCCGCAAGCATGGCCCATGTCTCCGGCCAGGAGGAAGGACCTGGTGGAGGACACGGCGAGTTCAGTGACATCATTAAGTCCAGATCAGGTAAGCTGTTGAAAGAAAAGAGCAATTTCCAGTTTTTTCTTCTATGCTTTTTTTTTTTTTTTTTTTTTTTTTTTTTTTTTTTTTTTTTTTTTTTTTTTTTTTCTGTATATTGGTAGTATGGCGAGTGATCCAGGCTGTTGGAGCAGCTGTCCTACCATTAAGTAATAGTAATTGTTGATAGCTGGGTTTTGTTTTGACAGTCAAGTCAGTTTATTTGGAATCCACCTCCTGTGTTACAATTACCTCTACTTTTGTAAATAACCATGTGCTTAAAGTGCTCTTATGCAACCTAATGTTGGCAACTTTTTTTGTTTATTCTTAGACACTGAAAATTGAAACTGTTGCCACAATACTATACCTCCTAAAAGTACATCATAAATTAATGTGCTTCCTCCTTAATGTAAAACAGTTGTGTAAGGCTACTTACTCTCTCAGGCATTTCCTTTAGCAAAACATTCATGTAACAAACCTGAAGGTTATTGTGAAAACATGGAGTTTTCTTGGTTACTGTGTATTTGAGTCTTCTGATGAACGCTGGGGTGAGTGAGGAGGTAGCCTCATTGTAGCAGGGGGAGACTGAAGGCTTTGGAGGAGCAGAAGTGAGTTGTTTATACCTTAATAAAAATTTGTGCTGCAACTAGAGACTGGATGCTCGCTTCTTTAGCCTCAAAGCCTGTCTTTCCTTTCAACTGTGTAACTTCTGTTAAATTTCCTCTGTATCTTACAGGGTGTTTTTAAATGTTCCATACATTAAAAGCTATAGCTGTCTGGTTGTTTTTGGTTTGATATTTCAGGTTACATAGGATGTGGGTCTGAATTTGAATCTCACTGGTGAAGTGCTTTTTAGACCTTTTTCTGAGGAATGACACCTTTGGTGGAGGCAGTCTTCCTCTTGACTTCTGGAAGTGCAATTTATGAAACAGAAACGCTTGTGGTTTTCCACAAGCTGGTTTACATTTTCTGATGGGTTTTTTTTGAAATCTTTGGACAAAACTTTGCAATGGTAAGTGTGCAGTCAGCACCTCTAGGCTTTGAGTTTGGTGATGGCTTGCAGACAGTTTGCACGTATATATGTGTGCAAGCACTACAGTCTATAGGATGTCTGAGGAAACACAGATGTATTTGAGTTCTTCCTTGGATGAACAAGCTGTACAGTAAATTCTATTGTTTTGGTTAGGGCAGGTGGTTGTAAATTTCCTAATATAGCTGCTTTAACTTCTTCTGTGTTAATGCAAAAATTATGTATATTCTAATATTCACAAAGCTAAGAGACGTGTGCATTGAATTAAAAATAGCGAGTGAAAATTGTTCTTAAATAATTCATGTTTTCTAAATAATACACTGGTTTGTATTTGGATGTGTGAGTTAATTACTGTATTGCATAGCTTGCACCTGAACTATTTGCTATAAGTAGACCTGCAAGAGGGATTTCCTAATGAAAGGGCTGAAGTTTTCTGAAGTACAGGTGGTGACAAATTAAAGGCTAGTTGTCAGGAGAGGGGAAATAAGCTATAATAAGCAATGCTTCCATTTTCCCTAGATATCTGTAACAAAAAATGCTAATTTTGATAGTTAGAAAGGAAAACTGAGTTGTTGGGAAGATTTCTCCAGCACAGGATGTTCTTCATGGTGTGACTGAAGTACAGTAAAAGTATTACCTCTATATCTTATTAGTATTTAGGGTAGTTTGGGGTACGTTTAGGTTTTGAGATTACAGAGAGCAGAACCAGCCAAGGTTTACCATCTTCACTTTCCCTTCTTTTGCATTAGAAAAGGAGCTGTTATTTTGTTTCTTGCTGCTTTGTAAGTTTATTGCCTGCGATATGGGAATCTCTAACACTTTGATTACAGAGAGCATGTTAATATTTTCACCCTTGGTAAATAAAATAAAAAAGCTTGCTTTTAGTAGGTGAAAAAAATAATTTAATAGGTCATAGTATTTTAAATGCATATTATATGTATGCATTTTTAAAAGTAAGAATACTGGAAACAGTTCTTGTAAATGAGAGAGATGTGTAATATCCCATGGAAAGTTCTCTCTCGCTTTGTACTCTCCTTGGCAATTGTCTATTTTTCAACATAATTTATCTTTTTGGAACAGGTCACCAATCTGTAAGGATATCATGGTTATTTAAAAGCATTCATCTTCTAAAAGTGGTGGTTAAGATATATAGATAAATCTGGTATTTTTGTTATAACTTGGAAAAAAAAGATTGTTTGGAATGCAAGAGTCTTTTGGAGGTCAGCCCTTAACAAAGAGGTTACTGGTAAAAATGTTTCTAAATAGTGAGATACAAATGTAAGCTTTAGTCCTCCGTGGCCTCTCAAACTGAGTATATCCTCTTTTTGTGGCTATTGCTTATTTCATTATCTTGCTTTGAAAAAACAGTAAGCAGCTAGAATCCCATAAAGGTGGCACTGTTAATGCTTTGATTGGTTATTGAAAACTTGATCTTTAATCTAAAATTACTCTTACGAGGCCATCATGAGATGCATTAAGTTTTATTGCTGCTTGCGGCTGTGTGGTGTCCATCTATGCCTGTTTTTATGAGCAGAGCTAGCTGTGTAGTTTTCATTAATGATTTATTATTGGGGACCTATTGGCAGACCATGTGAAGGATGCAGGACAGCAATTGACATAAACTGATGGCAGGTTGTTTTTTTTATTTTTTGCTTGTGTGAAAAAAGAAATATGTGTCATAGGATTTCATGGGTGGGAAAAGTTAATTTTGTAAGTATCTAATTCGTCCTTTGGGGAATATGAATTGAGAGGATGAAGAATAAAACACTTGGAGTGGAGATCCTTGCATGTTATTGGTTCTGTTGAAAATACTTTTTTCCTTCAGCAATCAGTGAGAAAGCTATCTGCTTGCTATATGCTGTAGCTGTTTTAAGTCATAAATGCTTGGTTATCCAAAGCAAAGAGCTGGTTTTTCCCCAGTAATCTCACTTTTGTGGTTTACAATACTAAAAAAGGAGAGGCTTCTTTCTCTCATTCAATTAATGTCTATTATATTCTCTTTTGGATGTGGCTCTTCTTTGCTTAGGTAGTTTGCTAGTGCTGATGAAAAGTGTAGCTAGAAGTTACTTTCAAAGGTAGATCTTTTTTGCTTAGAAAAATATGCTAGTGACCAAAGCAGCCTTTAAAATAGCTGTGTTGACTGTGGTAATTGTAAGGGAATCTGCCTGGTGTTCCCAGAAGAACCAAGTGTCATTTTGCCTCCCTTCCTGCTGCACCAGTGGCAGACATTGGTGGCTCTAAATGTCTGGTGTTTAAGGGGTAGGATACTTGTTCCTGGATGGTTACTCCGGATTTACAATTTTATATATATTTCATTATTAGCCTGTGCTATACCTGTGTGTCTGTATGAGTGCTTGCCGTGGAAAAGCAGTTTTCCCTTTTTTATGTCCCTGTGGTATGAGGTACTGTATATGGAGCTGATTTATATCTTTCAAAGGCATCTTGTGCAGATAGGTGAGCTGTTCTCTTTGCGATAGCTTTCAGGAAGGAATGCTGTGGGATGATTGCCTTACAGTGGTGAAAACAGCTCTGTCATCACCGGGCTTGAAGAACAGATGAGTCTTCACTATGATTAATTATGGAAAAAAGACAAACTCACTTAAAATCTGTCATGGTAGCTTGGAATGGTAATATATAATTAAACAGTAAGATGTGACAGGAAAAACATTTCTGGAAGATTACTCTGAGCCTCTGGTGCATTTTAAGATATGAGTTCATGTCTAAATTGAGGGGAGCTTTATTCTTCTCATTTACCTGTAATTTTAATTACATTAAATATACTCGACTGAAATATTGCTTTAAAAAATTGTAACTTATTTTTGGAGTTCTTGGGCAAAGCTTGTTCTGAGGGCTGCTGCTGTTTGTCCCCATGAAGTAATGCTTACTTGGCTGGCAGCCCCTTGCTCTGGGATCTCCCTGCCCTGCAGCACCACGTGTTGCCTTCAGAACCAGTTCCTTCTGCCGTGCCTCTTGCTGCCAGATTGCTATGGGCCAAACACTCTGTTTCTCGTTTATTATTTTGGCTCCTTCAGTGTGAAATGGCCAGGAGTTGTTGTAGTTGCAGGCGGACCCTTGGGATTCTGTCAAGTGGGCTCAGAGTTGGCATAGCCCGTTTCTCACTTTGTGAACTCCTTGGGGACATTTGTGCCAAGTGTGTGCAGACAAGGTGTTAAAGACAAGTGACAAATTTACTGCTCCTTATTTCTAACCACTAAAATGACTGTTAAAGAAAAAAATCTAAACCTTTGGGTTGCTGTATCCTGGCTTTTTTCTGTCATTTGTATCACTTCCTTTTCTTGGGCTGTCTGCTGGGGATGGATTGGATACTGCAGTGAAGACAGCTCTAGGTTATTGCCTAGCATTTATGGAATGACATATATAAGTACCAGCCTGGTTTCTTCTAGTGTCTTGATTGGTAGGTGAAGAAATAACATACGCTGCTCTGTGTATTTGAAGCACGACTTTGCCTTGGAATAGAAATTGAGACTCCTCAGGGAGGGGAAAAAAAACCAAACAAAACACAACCAACCCAAACTATAAAAGCAGACCATTGATTTTTGTGTGCTCTGCCAGGAAATGGAGACATAACCTTGGGCAAGAGCTGCTATGTGAGGCACCATGTGTAGTGTGTTAATTGTTTCTAAAAAAGTCTAAAAGTTGGGGTGGGGAGAGGCAGCTGCTTGTGGTGTGGGACCCCCCCCCACTGGTGAGGTTCCCATGCAGAAGGGATGCCTAGGCAAGGGGCAGACCAGGAGAAATGTGACGCTCCCATCTCCACTTCCCCCAGTGCTTTGAGGCTTTGTCTCCCTTTTTTTCCTCAGCCCTTGGGTCTGGGGGAAGAAAGGCTCATGCAGTGCCATGAAAATATTTTGATGTGTGAATAAATCCTTGAAGTTCACAGCACTGGGTGAGAATTAGCTGTGCTGTCTTAACACCTCTTAGTAACTACTCCTGACTTACCTCATCTTGACTCTTCCTCCTAGTAGATCCACTTGTTTCTGGTGTGTGTGTTGGGGTTGACTCTTGTGAGCAGGGAGGAGTAGGGCAGAATTGTTATTTACCTCTTTAGATTGTAAGTGAGGTGATCATCTGGAAGGGGGGAAGTCAGTGTAGGTGTGGAAGGGTGAGGGGAAGTGCATGTGGGTTTGAAATTTTGTTGTTTCAAGACAGTAATAGTTGCTCTGCTGCATGGAGCCCTCACAATCTGTTTTTCATGTGTTGTGTGGTATCCCTCCTTCAAAGGAAAATGCTCAATTAGAAGAGTGCAGCTGTTCCCACCCATCCTGGGAGTGGAGATGTGCATAGCATGAAGTTGGAGAGAACTGTATTTATTTGGATGCCTTAATAACTGTGTGAAGAATGAATAATAGGGTTTAAACATTGTAGAGGTGGGAGGGAGGAGTTGCATTGTCTGGCTTTTTCTTTTGTTGATGGAGGAATAAGTTTTAGTGTGCCATACTTTGTCAGAAATCTGTTTTATGTCTTCCTCCCCTCCCCCAGTGTGTTTCTGGAATGAAATGGAGAAGTGAGCTGAGCCGTAATTTCAGAAAGTGACAGTGTATTCTTAGAAGAAAGCTGGGAGTTTTAAAGGTAGCAACAAAAATAACAGGCTAAGGAAATAGAAGAGTCCTCTGGCATCTGTGGGTTTGACAGAATACAATGATACAGCTCTGTTGCAAGCCTTAGTTCTGGGAATGAGGCAAGAAACTACTGACTTGTAAATACATACACAGCTGCAAAGTCAGCGAAACATCTGCCATCAAGAAGAAGGAGTCAGAAGCTGCCATTTTTTTGTTTATTAGGATAGGATATGATGTCTTTGAGCCCTTTCTTTGAAAGAACATCTGTACAACCTGATGCTGCTTTTGGAGAGACTAAAAAAGAAAAAAATCTGACACTGACCTTTGGACCCAAGTTATGCTCAGCCCCAAGTGCAGCTAAAATAGAAGAACTAAACTCAAATACAAACTCCTGCAGTAATTAAAAAAGCAAAACAAAACAACACTTACCTGTGTCACCAGCAGGTTGGGGCTGGTTCATAGTCACTGGCTGTGAACCCAGGTGCATGTCTAAGCAGCTGGGAGACTGACATATGGTTGTGGAGAGCTCATGGGGAGGCTGGGGCCAGGCTGGATGCTGATTGTCAGTGGGGAAGGTGCTAGAAGATCATCAGTTGTAATGGCAAGAGTGTGGGTAGTCACAGCCCTTCTGCTTCAGGCAGGCTTGAGTCTGGGTGTGTTATGGGCTTCATCTTCCCTCAGGTGGTCTCACCAGCTCTGCATGTGATCTGCAGTGATGCAGGGGAGATGCAGGTTATCGGTGGGGATCCATCTACAACTGTGGCAGTGACCTTCTTGTGAAGGTTTCTTATGCTCAGAAATGTGTTCACTCTTTAGTTGCATTTTTAGATATTTGTTAATCTGTTGAGTGCAAGAAACAGATGCTTTCAACATGGTGAGATGCTGGAGAGGAATAACTTGAGCACTGCCTGGCTTCATCAGTATTTTTTTCTTGTAACAAGGCAAGTCCTGTGCTGGGGAAGCATCCTTCACCCTTTTCAGGTGTGAAGGTCTCCTGCTGGGTGTGGAAGTGGTGAAGAGCTGCTGAGTCTTTAGCTGGTGCTGATAAGGTGACTGATTTGGTGAGAGACCAACTTATATCTATCTCAAAAACACTGGCCACATGTTTGTAGGAAAGAGTATGGCTACGTTACAGATGCTAGCTATGTATTCTTAAAGTTATTTTGCTGCTCAATATAGGGAATGTGCAGTAATACTCCTCAGCCATAAATTATTAGTAGTGAAGAACCTTTCTGTATTTCAACACCTTTTCCCCTCACTGTATCAAAAATGAAATCCACCATCCAGAAGTTCTGGAGAGATTTTGTAGGGGAACTGGATAAACATACAAGGACAGTCACTGTCTTACGCATTTTGCTGTCAAGAAACACATACTTAAGCCATGGAAGAAAATGCTTTGATGGGTCTTTGTAATTCATTCCACAAATAACTTTGCTACTTTGTATTTTGCTTTTAA
This sequence comes from Florisuga fusca, assembly GCA_038090715.1. Lineage (NCBI taxonomy): Eukaryota > Metazoa > Chordata > Aves > Apodiformes > Trochilidae > Florisuga > Florisuga fusca. Next base: position 32,407,223 of record JAAWXA010000001.1, read on the forward strand.
TGTCTAGCATCAACTGTATTTTTTGCTCCCTTCCTTGTTCAGATCGTGGCAGAGGACCAAAGGTAGAATATGCTCCTAAATGTTATAAGTTATTGATCAGAGAAAAGTGTGATGGATAAGTTCTGAAATGTTTTGCTAGCTTTTTTTATTGTTGCTAATTTACCATGCTATCCCAAATTAACCAAGAACAGTAGCCTGTGCATGAAGAACAAATGGAGGAGACTAATCTGAACATTTTATAGGAGCATGCTGGGAATAGAGTGAATCCTCTTGGTTTCCATGCTATTTTAATAGTTATAAAATAGGATTGCAATAAGAGAATAATAAAAAAAAGTATTTAAATGTCATCAGACCAAGACCTTTCTATTCCCTCTTTCTAGGCTTTTACTTCTGTTATAACTTACTAACGAACAACAGCTATCATCAGCATAAATAATTTCCAGAGAGAGTTCATTGCTCTCTTTTCTGGTTTCTACGTGTACGTCTTGTACTTGGATGAAGCTTCTTGTGGAAATTCATGGGAATGCATTATGTTAACACTGTGCCTCTTTCTTAAGAAAAGATTTTGTGGAATCGAAAGTCTAGTAGTATCCTTCTGATTATAGCTTTACTCTCTTTGGGATTGTGGTGTATAGTCTTTCTGCTCAATGTTTTTCCTCTGTGCTCAGGAATTTTTCTCTTGGACCTGGCTGTAGTGCCTGATTTAGAACTTGCTGGTTTGATTTACTGAGCTATAAAAAAAGAAAGGAAAAAAAAATAATTAATTTTTAAGCTAATTTAACACATTGTTCATTCAGAGTAGAGTCTGTTAAGTTTAATCAGTTATTAAAGGTCACAATACAGATGTGAAATATTCACTCTGGTCTTTCTACTAAAAAAATGACATTTAAATGCTTCGTGGTCTGGACAGAGGAATAGCCTGTCTGGCATTGTGTCAGACTTGTGCAGTGCTCAGGTACTTGTGGGTGAGGATGCCACTTCTCCTTAGCACACTGAGGATGAGAGCAAATGGTCCAGGATGCTACAGCTTCTTTCAAGCTAAGAATTTCCTGACATCTTTGAGGCTGCCTTCTCTACCTATAATCTGCTGGAGTGGATTTTCTGTCACTATCTGATAATAAACTTCCCTTCTCAGCAGGCAGTGTTAAATATTTCATTGTTGTTTAAGGGTAGAAGTTACTTTGCTTACATAGTGACTAACAGTATTGGGTGTGTTCATCTCCATGAAGAGAATGCAGAGGCAGGACTTACCTTTAAATTTTTATTTTTATTTTTTTTTTTTTTAAAAAAAAAGCAAACCCCAAACAACCAAAAAGTCTTCCTAATTGAAAATCACAAAATTCTCTTAATTTTGAGTTAGTGAGAGATACAACATGGTTGTGGTATGACAGAGCTCTTTGTATGTAGTAGGTTACCGTATCCATAAAGAAAAGAAATTGTGTGCACTTAAAGATATTTTTTTCCCCTTAAATGAGGGATTGTAGTAGAAGGAAAGAATATGTAGCACAGAAACCAGAGATTCATGTCAAACATGATGACAATATAGAATGGCCAACCAGGCTAATTTACAGCTGAGGTGACTTCATAATTGTTTGTTGCATTGATTTATTATAATTTCTCTTGTCTCTGGGGATGACTTGTGACTGAATGAATAATATTTAAAAATAGATCTGTTCAGTTCCAAGTAAGAGGAGGATAACTTCTTAATGTGATATACAGTTAAAATAATTATCCAAAGTAAATTAAAAAGCTCCAAACCTTGCATTTTGAAAAGCACACTTCCATTCTTCCCAGCAGGTGCTCTTTTTTTTTCACCTGTGTTCTCTGTTCTTTCTCTGTGGTGGCTGCATCAGTGTGTGTTCCACAGCATGGAGAGGGGAAAGAGCAGAAAAGCTGGAGAATCTCTTTTCCTTCCTCCTTCTGTCACAGAATATGGGAAAGGTGGAAGGATGAACATGGCAGTGCTGGCTCTTGCTGCCCTGGGATGTGTCCCTGCTGGGACTGTGTGCTGACACTGAGGGACTCCCATGCTCCTGGTTTTCAGGCATAATCTCTGTGCTGCTAATAGAAGACAGTCTGAGACAGTCTAAAAATCTTGTGAAACTGGTGGAAAAAGTAACAATGCTTTTTTCCTGCTGATCTCTATTGCTTCCCTGGCCTGGCAGGCATTTGCAGGGAGGTGAAAAAAAAAAAAAAAAAAAGCATTCCTTGAGGATTTAGCTACTGCTCAAGATTGTCTTCATAGAGGACAGCTCTGGTGAAGACAGGGTTGCTTGCAGAGATACTAGTATGAATATTTGTACCAAACAGACTGAAAAATGAGCTGAGGGCAATTGCTACTGATGAGAAACTCAAAGGCCTGGTTCTGTCTACAGAGACTTTGGCTACCTACAAAGGACCTGTACAGCTTAAGGTATTTGTCTCAAGACTTAATCAAACAGCTACAGCTTGCTGCTGAAGTTGCTTGGGTATTGTGAGAGGGTGCTGGCACAGACTGGGTGGCTGGAGGGAGCGGGGCAGCCTCTCTCTGCCAGCTGGAGCTGCGCAGCATCAGCAGCCGCCGCCTCTTCCTGGGCCCTGCCCAGGGCCTGGATCCTCCAGCACAGCCAAAAAAACGTGCAGGGGTCACTTTTTCCAAAGTAGTCATAGGTGGTGAGGGGGGACAGGGACTTGGGGTGGTGCCCATCTTTCTAGTAGTTGCCACTTTAATTAGAGCTTGCTTGTCGCTGTTGAAATGCTGCCAGTTCAGATTTCCAAAGGATTCAAACCGTGCACCATTGCCCTGAGCACTGGGCTGCAGTGCATGGGGAGATGTGGCCCCTTCCTGACGTCTTGTGTCATGAGAAAGTGTGCCATGAAGAGTGCCAGGAGCCAGAGAGAAGGGCATTTCTATATAAGTTAGGCAAACCCTCTTGTGTTCTGGGGGAGACAGTGTTTGGATGCATTTCTGTACTAGGTGGGTACTGTTTGATAGTGTCCAACACCAAAGGCCAAAAAAAGGAGTTAGGGAGCTTGGGATCTGATGGAGCTGACGCTTGAGGCATCAATATTAAAACTTGGTGCTGAAAGATTCTGGTCTAAGGTGAAGAGAATTCGCAGTGAGCCTTAATTTTTCCCAGGAGAAAGACATTGTAAGGTCATTAATCAAGTCCTAGGGAAAAGAAACATCGTTGTTCTTCCTTCCCAAAATAAAGTAACCAAGGCAAACCCTTCTCTTGCTGATATTAGCAACCATCTGGCCACCACCCCTGTTGATGGTTGCAAGAATGTAGCGTGACATGATAAACAGCCCTGGTTTTGAAAGGGGGGTGGCCTGTCCACAGGGACAGATGTCATAAATTTTTGAACAAAAATCCATTGCAGGGAAAAGAGGGATTTCATTGCTGTAGTCATCTACCCAAGATGAGATAATGATTCTGAAATTTATGTTGGTGTCAGAGACCAAATAATTGAGATTCCTAGAAAGAAGGGGAGTATAGGACTGGATGTAGAGGGTAATTGTGTTGCCACTGAGATAAAGATGTATTCTTTTAAAGAGTAATTGAGTCCATGCTTGCCTGGAGGAAGCATGGGAGGTACATTTGGAGAGCTGTTTCCTTGGCTTGCCTGATGCTATCACCAAGAGGTAAACTCTAATGCAGTGTATGAATGGTAGAGAGCATCTTGCCCCAGGCATGGTGGTTCTCTGGCACTGAGGTGGCAAGTATGCTGGCACTGTGCAGTGTCAAATGCCTGGTCAAATGCCTCCTAGCTTTGTGATCTCTGCTTTCCATTCATTGATACGGTGTAGTCAATCAGTGAATGATGCGGTGTGCTGTAGTTGTAGCAGTCGTGGTCTGATTCCTGGTGACTTCCTAGGTGATGTTCCTGTCGTTAAAGGCTGCTAAATTCCCACATGAATCACCTGCTATGTGCAGATGGGGAAGGTACCTGCCCTGCAGAGGAATGTGACTGTGGAACTTCTGCTCTAGGGCATTTTCACATTGCAGGAGCTCCTGCTTCTTGCAGCTACTCTGATGTTTCTCTTGAAACTTTTCTCACTTGTGCATTTGATTCTACACCTAAATTAAGGGTTACTATGTTAGGACAGGGATCAGCCTAGCCTGTAATCACTTCTGAAGCACACTGATTTTTCTTAGTCAGGAACTGAGGTAGAAGAGGAGCATGTAATATTTGGTGGATGTCATAGTTTGTGGCTTTAGGAATGGAGATTATAATTAAAGCCAATATATATGTGGTGGTCTGGGCAAAATATAACTATGTGATGTAGTATTTTCTTTTTCTTATTAACTGGACAGGGGATGCTTTAGCAGTGAGAAAACTGGCATGAAAGCAGTGAAGCGTCGCAGCAGCCCTGACTTGTAGGCATGTCAAATTTGCTTTTACTCCTTTTTCTAATATGATGATGAAAATGACTTGGACTGTTGTAGTCATCCCTATAGGATTCGGTGGCCTTAGCTTAGGTGATAAATACGGTTTCAAGGTGCATCTGTGGTTGCCAGTGAAGTCCTCTCAGAACTAGTCCAAATCTGTTGAAGAGGCCTTTGGAGAAAAATAGGATCCTCTGCAAATCTCACCACTGGAGCTAACTAGAAAAAAGTAATTCACAGTGGGTAATGCACTTGCAGAGAGGTTTTGGTTCTAGTGTCATTTGGGCTGAAAAAAGTGAAAGCTTGGAGTTTGCTGCCAATAGTTGCTGTGGAAGTCCTGATGCATCCTTTCCTCCACAGCACTGCCCTGCTGCTGTTGGATGGGGGAACTGGGAGGGAGCAGAAACTGTTAGCTACGTGGTGAAAATGAGCTGTTTGTAAAACTCCATTTTGCTGCCTGGGGAAAGAAGGAAGGGGTTAAAGAACATGACTTTTCCTGATGTTGAAAGACACTAACAGACTGTAGTGGTCATCTGAAACAATTTCTGCGGCCTAGGACTAGTGCAACCTGATTATAAAAGTATTCTGCATAATTTGTGTGGGTATGGGAAGAAGGAGAGAAATTGTGAGCTGAACTGTAACCCTTTTACATTAGTTTCTAACAGTTTGAAAAGTGTTGTCTTATTGTGCACTAAACTGAAACTTTTTTCCCTTTATATGAAAATGCACATAATTGGTTTTCTTCTCCCAGTGATTTGAGGACAGAAGGCAGAAAGAGGAGTTTTGTTCCTCATAATATATTGTCTGCCTGGTATTCTCATTTGCAATAAGGCTCCTTTCATACTATTCCAGTGTTTGAAAAGGAACCTAACTTGCTATCCTATTAAGAACCTCTTGTTCTGCCAGAAAAATGTAAAGAGGCTGTAGGCATTTGGGACTCAACAGTACAAAGAAGAAAAGGAAATAATACATCCTTGGTTTTCCTGAATTTAACAGAGCCAAAGGGTTATCAGCTGACAGAGTATATGAGTTGTAATTATGATAACTTAGGTTACTGGAAGTCTTTAAAAAGCAATTGAATTAATTAAGTTTGATCTTGATGATAATCTTTGGCTGTTGGGGTGGATTTTGATCCAGATGTATTATCTGCAATGCAGTGTGGTGCAAGTGGTGGAAAAATATTGTGTGTGAATTGTGTAGGATTTGTCTTTTTATCTTCTATATTGTGGCATGCTTAATAGAGAATATATTTTTTTCCCTTTCTTTTGATTCTTCTCCTTTTTGGATGAATAAATTGAACTCTGCTGTAGTGTGGAATCTGTACCGTCTCTTTTTTTTTTTTTTTCTAAGTCTGGCAAATTTTAAAATTGTTTCTGGTGAGAGCTAGTGTATTTCCTTTCTGTGTAAAGTGACTATAGTTAAAACCTATTTTGCAAACTGTTAGAGCTTAAGAAGAAGAGTGGGTGGGTCATCAAGATCATCTTCCAGAGCCATTCAGCTTCTTACAAATAATTGTGTGCTTTTATTTAAATATGGATAGCATGACTAGATAACTTAGTGGTCTACCATTCTTTTTGTGAAGTAAGAGCAAGCAGGTTTAATTAAATCTCAGTAATGAGACATGGTGTATTAATACAACGTGAGTGGATTTTTCTTTGCTAAAAACTTATCAAGAGCTTATCCAAAGACTATAATTTTTTTTTTTTCAATAAAAAGTGGAATTAGTCAAACAAGTCCTCTCAGTATTAAGTAATTTCCCAAAGTCTTGTTTCAGATTTTCTTTTGTTGACTAAAAAACTAAATGTGAGTAGCCATATATGTAATTTTGAAAGATAATATTTTAAGTTTCTGTTCAAGTAGGAGTGTCTGTGTTAGACTAATTCTAAAATCATAGAATGGTTTGGGTTGGAAAGGACCATGAAGATCATCTCATTCCAACCCTCATGTATGGACAGGGACACCTCCCACTAGACCAGGTTACTTAAGGCCCCATCCAACCTGGCCCTGAACACTTCCAGGGAGAGCCACAGCTTCTTTGGGCAAAATAAAACTCTTTTACCCCTTGACAATAGATGAAAAATGTGAACAAAACTGCATTTGATCTTATGTTTGGTTTTTTAATTTTTTGTGTGTTTGTTTGGTTTTTCTCCTTTTATTCTCAATGCCTTTTCCTGTCTCCCAGACTCTGTGTTTAGTGAAAAGCAACCCTGTCTGTTCCCAAACTTCTTTTAGCTTTGAACTGATGTGCATATAGTGTTTGACGAGGTCATCAGCTGTGGAAGGTACTGATGGTTATCTTTAGCCTTGTTCAGCTTCCCTGCTTAGCTGGGGTTGTCACATTGTAAGTTCTTGTGATGTCTTTCAGTGTTTTTTATCAGTACTTGAGGGATTCTTGTAGTATATACTGGTTACCTTTCCATTTGTTGTCTTGCAACTATTGAAATAGAAACTCATCTTGACAAATTCTTCAGGTCTGCCTTTAGATTACTGGGTGAAAAACGTGGAGGTGCTAGCCAAAGGGAACCTTATGCTCCATTTACAAGGAGAATTTGAGGATTTCTGCTTTGCTCTAGGCAGGTGAATAATGAAGCATAAGTGTGTCCTGGGGTGATCAGCATCACTTATTTTTGTTGTTGGATTTTTGGTTTGTGTGTTTTTGTTTTGGTTTTTTTTTTTCCTCTTCCTGTCATAGTGGAACTTGGCCAAATTCTCAAATTTTAGAACCTCACCTCGCATTTGCATCCCAGGGCAGTACATTAGTGCAGTGAGGTAAGCATGGATGTGGCTGGTAGCTACAGATGAGTGTTCGTTCCTTTATTCAAATGTATTCTTGAATAACTGCCATATTTATATAGTGAATTAACTCCACAGTGTAGATGAAGTCTGGCAGAAAATCTTTCAGGATCTTACAAGCTGCTCCATGTAAAGTTAGTGCTTTCTTTGCAAAAGTTCATATTTAGAAAAAAGCCCCACATATAAAATGTGCTGAATAAGGATGCTGAGAATTGAATCTGTCAGTCTGTGATTCTGCAAAGGTATCTTGTGCTGTGGGTTTTCATTTATTCAATCAGATCTTTATTTTAAAAACTGCTTACGCAGGAGTGTACCTTCTCCAATAGGTATCTATATTTCATTGAAATTCAAGTAGTTGTGTTTTGTAGACCTTATTAAAGGTTTTTCATGAAGTGCAAGTTGACCTCAGCTCTGATAAATTTGTGGGTCTGTTTGGAATTGTTAGAGGTGTTGATGTGCTGTGGAAGGAAGGGTTCTCACTTTCTGGTCGAAGTAAAATTCTTAATTTCATGGAGAGATTTGAAGAGCACTTGTTTTCTTGATTCTTTTCAAGTTGACTTTCCTCTTCTTCTGGCAACCTGTCCAGATGGAGCAGGATCCTGCATTGGGGTTGAAGGATAACTCTTTTGAAGTCCAAGACTGACAAATCTAGTAGGGAAATGGAGACTGTAAAAGTCAGAACAACAGGACTTGAGGTTAAAAATTACTTCATTTATAGTGGACATGGTGGAATTCTTTAATTGGGCAAGGGCAGAGTAATTCCAGCTTAGGACCCCCTGGGCTTCTCTTTCTTTGGGCCACACCTGACCGACTACTCTACCCACTGCAGGATGCATGGCAGGTAACTCATGGACATAGTAATGAGCTCAATGAAATTCCGTCTGTGCTACATAAGGTTGAGGGAGAAGCTATCCCTGTGGATCTTTTCAAGTGGGAAGGTAAGGCTAGACTTAACCGTCTGTAGGCAATTAAAATTCGTGACAGAAGGTCAGGATATTATATGCTCTGCTAGTCCTTTCTTCATTAACCAGGCCTATACAAATGTAATATGGCCTGTTAAAATTTAACCACGAGAGATGACTTCTCAGTAAGCTTTCTAACCCACAAGCACCAATGTTGATGCATAAAAATAGGGAGTAGGTGGAAATGATTGAAATGCCTTAGAAGCCTCTTGCAACTTACTATCAAAGCACAATGTCTGGGAAAAGAAACCCAAGCAATTTCTACACATCAGATACTGTTTAGTAAGCAGTTGTGTCTACTAGGTATTGGGAAATTGTACTGGTTGACGGAAGCGGTGTATTTGTAGTGTGCTTAAAATACCTGTCAGTTAATTTGTATCCACCTTCTTATTTAAGAATCACCTTGTTTTGTTTAATAGTTAAATCTAATCTAGGTACTGACTTTTAGTATGGCTAGTTTTGTTTTGCTTGGTTGTTTTTTTTTTCCTTTGAGTGTGGTGTTCTTCCATCCCTTTACTACTTTGTCCTTTCCCCCATCTTGCTATTTCTTACAGTTTCTGCTAAGAGTGAAGAGGCAGCCAAAGCTTTTCATGTGTTTTGTTTTCCTGAACTTGATTCCCAGTTGATAGAATATATAGGACCACCAAATGGCTTTAAAAGCCTTCTAAATCATTGGGTGCAATCTGTTGGTAGAGCTAACTGCATGCTGTAGTTCATCTCTCCTGTTACCAGTCCAAGTTCTGTGTCTTGGGTTCCTTCAGTGAATGACTGGGGGAGTTAAACCCCAGCCAGCAACTGAGCTTTACACAGCTGCTCTCTCTGCCCCACTACTGGGATGGGGTAGAGAATCAGAAGAGTGAAAGTGAGAAAACTCGTGGGTTGAGATAAAGATAGTTCTGTAAGCAAAGCAAAATCTGTGTGCTCAAGCAAAGCAAGGAGTTAGTTCACTGCTTCCCACCTGCAGTCAGGTGTTCAGCTATGCCCAGGAGAGCAGGGTTCCATCACATGTAATGCTTACTTGGGAAGACAAGCACCATCCCTCTGAATATTCCTCTCTTCCTTCTTCTCTCAGCTTTATGTCCTGACCATGGTGCCACATGGTATGGAATATCCCTTTTGTCAGCTGGGGACAGCTGTCCCAGCAGTGTCTCCTTCCAGCTTCTAGTGGACCCCCAGCCTGCTTGGTGTGAAAAGCAGAAAAGCCTTTGACTCTGTGCAAGCACTGCTCAGCAATAATTAAAACCTTATATTGATACTACTTCCAACACAAATCAGAACCAGCTCCACACCAGCAACTATGGAGAAAATGAGCTCTGTCCCAGCCAAAAGCAGCTCAATGACCCTTTCTGTGTATTTCAAAGGTTTAACATTTTTCATGACTGTTTTACAACCTATGCAACTCCTAACATCAGAGCTGCTCTATCAAACAGATCTTTTATCCTGTTAAGGGAGGCTGTTCCTTAGGATGTGCATCCAGATGAAATGTGAAGTGCTAAAGACCTCTTTAGGCTATAATTATAATTTTGGGGTCACCATATCACAGTGGTAGCAATTGATTTTTAAGGAAGTGTTTTCCCTGCAGATGAGGCCTGATTGTACTACAGAATAGTGTGTGTTCTTTCTTTTTAAGCAGAAGAGAAAAGTAAAAATGGTGGTGTTATCTTTATATCTTTTCTGTAACGCTGATTGTCACAGACCTTGGGCTTGTCATATGCATGTAACGTTCAGTTTATCCATAACTCATATCAGTGCTTTTGTCAGGGAAAACATCAAGAAAATCCAGGAAGGTCACCCTTGATCTTAGCACTATAGAGTAGTCTTCTTTAAAAAAACAAAAAACAAACAAAAGAAAACAAAATCTTACCCTGGCTTCCTGCGCTTTCCTGTTTTCTTGCTATAGATATGGACTAATTCCTTCAAAACTGAAAGAGGTTAGGGTTCTCCAAGACTAGTATGTTCCTATAACTTGTTTTTTTGTTATAGGTAGTAGCTGGGCAGCTAGGTGCCATATGTGAATAACTTTGAGAGAAAGGCAACAAGTTTTATGCTAACTGGCAAAAATTAGTCAAATTAAATATTGAATATTATGTGTGTATGTCTGAGATAAGCCAGGTGATGGGTTGTACCCTCCAAAGTTAATGTCAGGGTTGGGGAATGAAGAGTAGAGCATTCCAGGGAAGAAATTACCATTTCTGAAAAAAAAAGAATGTTTAGTTTCAGCCCTCAGGGAATGACATTAAAAAAATAAAAACCACTCTTTTTCCTACCCCTCCCCCTCATAAAATGAGCAGTAAAGTAAATAGCAATTTTATTATGCACCTCTAGCTCAGGTGTTTCTTCCTGATGTAAAAAAAAACAAACCCAAAAACACAACCACAAAATAAAGTAGTGTCTTGAACTGATGGAACAAGATGCAATGAGGTTGAAGCTTTGTCGTCTTTGGTGTGTACACATAGAGGCAGAGGTAAATGTTGATGTATATACCATACATACATATACAGGTTTGTGTGTGTGTATATATATATATAGATATATATGTATATATATAGATATAGATATATATATATATTTTTTTTTTCTTCTTCTGGGACTTCCATTTAGATATGGTGAAATTCCTGAAAAATTATGCAGCCCTTTCAAGTTGAGAACAATTATACAGTGATATGTGGATCCAAGACTGTTAGTTATCTAACTTTAATCAGATGTTTCCAACTGATTCCTCTGGAGGATGATAAATGCTGTGTTCATACTAAAGCATGTGTCTGTGCTTCTCCCATTCTATGCTGAGGTTCCTGCTACCTGTCTGGACCTGCCCTCCTTGCCCCCATACCTGCTGATTGCCAGAGGTAGCTTTTCCAGCTGAAAGTTGGAAAAACTTTCAGCTGAAGTTGTCCCCAGCTAGCAAGGGTGACTTGAAGGCAGCCAGCAGCAAGGGCATGCGTGCACACTCAGAAGTGTGTCATTGGCATGGATGGACCACACTTATGAGATGGATTTACCTTAACATCCAAATGATGTGTATGGGCTCCCAGGCAACCAGGGTTATAGGAGATGTGACTGCTTAAAACATTGTATGAGTAAAATTAATACAAACATGGTGATTTTTAATTTTTTTTTTTTAAAAACCACATTAAATTTGGTGTAAGATGTGGTGTATGCCCTAGGGTCTATCTATCTAATCTATTTTATTCTCTTTTCCCTTCTCCACCTTCCCCCAAATCTTACCTTGGGACTTGAATAATAGTTTCCTAGGTTGTGACTCAAATAGTCACCTCCAGAATGAAAGAATTCCATGTGAAGTTTACGTATTATTGCTTATTCACTTATATTTTAAAAAACAATGTCATAAGTGAACTAAAGATAAGTTTTCTGAGTCACCTAGAAAAAGGCCTGTAAGGTGAGAAGAGAGGTTCAGAACAGAAGTAGCAGGCAGAGGGTGTTCTTGCTGGTGACTGCTAGCTTCTTGTGGTCAGAGACTTCACGTAGTAGCTAGAGACAAGAAAGAGTGCATCTTGGGCAAACAGCTGAGGGAACTGAGACATCCTGCCTCTGTAGAATAATATTTATTGACACTTCTTTTCTGTTTCCCTTCCGCCCCAGCCCACCCCTCTTTCCTGGCCAGCTCTGATATATCAAATGGAAAGCAAATTGAAATGCCTTTCATAACTATTTATGGATGTTAACCTCACCAAGTATGCTGAGTAGATGAACTTATTTCCAAAGGTTTCTCGTGAGTGTCTTTATTTTTTTGACATTCATTAGTTTTTCATTTGTACATGCAATGTCTGGACATTGGCATCAACTCTGGGGACACAGGTGGATTCAGTGCTTCCTTCTGAATCTGCTGGAGAAAAGCTTGGAATTGTTTTTCTGCTTGGTCCCATATATACTGTCTCCTCTGGTGGCCTGGTCTGAATTGGGGAATTCCTAGCTATATTTCCCTGTCCTTATGTATGTTCCTGTCTCCTTCCTTGTCTGTGTACTTTACTTGTGCATGCGAATGTGCAAGTTGTGTTTGAATTGCTTAACTGATCGAGAATAAATAGTGATGATTTCCTGAACTTGCTGGAAAATCTTAGTTGCACTCTCAGCAAGAGGTCCCCACCCAGCTGGAGAGGTTGGTGTGGTTCTGTGCTGCTGGCTGTGCTGGGCTTGCTCCTGTGAGCTTGACTTTTTTTGAAATCAAAACTTAACTCGTCTTTCAAACATCATGTATATGGTATCCTTGTGGTTTCTGTTTGTACTGTGTTGTAAGCTCACAACCATGTACCCAGCTTTTTAGACAAGAGATAATTGCTTTATGATTTTTTTTCCATTTCCTGCATGCATTGTTCATAAATCCTAGTCAAAGGTCTGACAGTAACTTGTTAATGCAAACATGAGACAGGCAGTTGCTTTAGTCTGCCTAGCTTCCACTTTCATCATGGGTTTTGTATACAGACACAGTGGATATACACGTACAGTGATCTGTGCATCCCTCTTCCTTCCTCCCTTGTCTGTCCCTTGCTGCTATTGCCACCATACTGGTGCCAGAAACGGAGGAGAAACAGATCCTAGGGACCAAACTCTGCAGTGCTTTGCTGGAAGGTGATTGGCTGTGATGCTGTCTATGAGATCTTTTGATGAAGGGGATCATGGCAATGTATGTTTTCTAACCTGAGTTACGTTACGCTTGCTCCAAAATAATTTTGGAGAAGTTCTGTTCAGGCTGAAAGTGTTGAAAAAATTCTGTTGGATTTCTGTGAAGCTGTTGTGGATGAGACACTTATTTTGTACTTGCAGTGTTTACCAAGCCTTTCTAACACTATCTTGGTATGTGCTGGTAGTTTCTTTTTTCCCCACTACCTTTTTTTTTTTTTTTGATACAGCACTATTTAAAGTGGAATTTAGTATCTGTTACATATTTTACAAATAATGAAGGAAGCCTGTTGCAGTTGGCTGTGAGGGAATACACTACTGCCAGCATGTTGAAATGGGAGCATCTAAAGTAGAGCAAGTTGAAGCAAAATAAATTCCTTATTTTTATAGTGGCATTAGCCATGAAGCTTGACCTTTTCACCTTCAGATAAAAGCCTGGATGAACCTGTGAAACTTATGAATCCTGCAGGAGCCCTGTATAATTTCTGTAAGCAGTTGGCTGGATTGAAAGCACTTGCCTTCTCCCAAGCCCTGAGTGGTTCTGGGATTGCTGCTGCTGCTTGAGCCTTCCTGCTCCCTAGCAGCAGCAGAACCTGACCATACCTTGTGTCCTTCCAGATTATAACAAATATCTTTGGCTTTTTTTGTTCTGTAACAGAACAAAAACATACATAGGTGAGGCAAAAACATACAAATATAAGATCATGCAAATCTGCTCACTGCATCTGTGGCCCGTCCTTGGGCTTTGTGGAATAAGTGGTTTGTAGAATCAGTTGCAGCCAGATGCTGTGACTCAGAAATGAGATGTGAAGAATTCTCTCTTCTGTTGTCAGTGCTGCATCAGCACTGTTTCTCAGCAGGCTTCCTGGTTAGAGCAGTGGTTTGAGTTGGGAAGTAGTTTTGTTGTTGAGGCTGGTTTTGTGAAGCAGTGGAACAAATGGAAAACCAGCTCCTTTCTTGAAGTGCCTTTGGCATTTTGGGCCAGAATTGGCTGTTGAGAGTGTGGGTAATTTTGTGAGTGCTCATGATAACAACTGAGAGGATCTCTGGCTGTTCCCATAGTAGTGACAGAGTTCTTGCTGTCTGCAGCTGGACACATTCTTGTACTGTTCTCCTCCTTCTCCCTATCAAATACAGAAAGAACAGAGTTTGAAATGTGTTGGAGCAATCCCACCCAGTTCTAAGGGGAGATGGGGGGTGCTGGTACAGGCCCCAAGTGCTTCTCCAAACTTGTTTGTCAGATGGAGCTGGCAAAATTCTCTGTGGCCCAACTGGGTTTAGCCAGAAACCTTGTGTTGTGGGTGGCTATGAGTCACGGTATATCTGGCTGATGAAATGCCATCCAAAGGACACGTACAAGTTAGGTTTATGCTGACAATTTTCTTCTTTCCTCCAGTTTGCCCTTTACTCTTTTTGTATGCTGGTGGGAGGTTGGTGGTCACACCTGGTGCTGCCTAATCTTGCAGGCAAAAGGTAAAATGAGGGACATGCAGCATTTTCTTCAGTGTTGGTGGGGATTTATGCTGGCTTCACTGTGATGGTACTGGGATATAATAAAATGACCAATCTCGTTGATTTTGACCCTCCCAAGAAAGGGTGAAAAAAAAACATGATTAGCAACTCTAGAGCTTAGTGGTAGGACAAGGCAAGTAAGATGAAGTTAACTGTGGTGGAGAGGGAAGTACAAGATTGTTAATGTGACAGCACTTGATGATCATGTGGCAGTGAGAAGACTGAATGAACTGCCTTGTGGCTTGTTTTGAGAGCTGATTGTTTTTTTTCTGAACAGTAGTGAGGCTTGTTTGCAGGAGGAGGCATTGAGTCTATAGAGGCAAATGGGGAGGAAGACAGGTGGTGGAAAACATTAGGGCTGGGGGCAGTTATTTGGATGTGAAGAACTGTGAACAAAGATTTCTAATAACTGCCAGGTAATGTAACTTCTTGACTCTGGCTGCATCTCTATCAGACTGACTTTCCAATGATCCACGGCCTTGCACACATTAAGTAGCACAAGTTTTACCCAAGGTAGATAATGTTCTTATGTTATTGAGTAACATCATTAACAATTTAATTGCATCTATGTGAAGTTATGTTTCTGAACCTTGCCACCTTTCTGAACTGCTGTGCCTCTCTCTCAATCTAAGGTTTTTATCGAGATACTTTTTTTTTTTCTTCCTAACCTGTTTATGGTGATGTTATGGGGGTTTAACTTTTTTCTTATGGCTGACCTGAAGTAGTTTTGTGATTAGAAAGGTATTTTTTGAGACAAACTTATGTTATAAGAAGTGGAATGTGTTGAGCTCAAAGTGATTTTAAAATCAATCAAACTAACATACGGGCTTACAAGCAGATTAGAGAAAACAAATGAGCAAAAAATAATTCTATGATCATGGTAAAAGTCAAAATCCAAACAAAAACCCCACAAAGCATCAATGAAGTTTTATAATGATTCATTCATCCTGCTGTCTTTAGTAGTTAGAGTGAGGGAAGCTGCATAAATAATAGGAGAGTTTATATGACAGCATAACTGTGTCTGGGAATAGTACAGTTACATATTAAATTATTGTTAATGAACACAATCTGACATGTGGTTGAATACAGGTATTGTAGAGAACTGTTCAAATCTAGGGCAGGCTGAAGGCAGAGTAATAAAGAGCCTGGATGGCTGAGCACTCATTTGTATTAGTGATTTACAACTGCCATACAACTTGTTTCTCTTTTTTGTTTCTCTTCTCCTCCTTTGTTTATACTGGGGCTTTACCAACATAAAGATTTTTTTTTTTTTTTAAAAGTGCACATCTAAAAAAGCCTTTGCCTGTAGTGTTGTCAGGCCTGCAGAGAGAAATGAGACATGGTTTTCACCAGCCTTCTGTTGCTGCTTGGGAAAGAGAAGTTAAGCTAATAAGAAAATAACTCTATGAGAAAACTTAGTGTTTGTGGCAGCAACAAAAACAAGTAGGGTACTAGGAAAGACAAGACAAAGTAAGAAACCTGCAAACATGGTGTGCCCTTTGGAGCACTTTGCTTCACATGATAGGGAGATTGTGGGGTTATACAACCCCATCTGCTGAACAGAATGAGGATTCTGAATACACAAGGTAGTAGATGGTGTTTCAAGATCTCAATCTAGCCACTTTGGTGTAAAAACCTTTCTTCAAAGTTACTTATAACCATTAGTATGCTCTATACATATTTTTAAAATACGTGAAAGCCATTTTTTTTTAGTCTGGCAGGGTTGTTCAGTAAAATGTCAGATGCCTTTGCAACTCATAGTACAAAATGGTTGAGGTAAGGAAATGAACTGCAGAAAAGCTGCTCTTCAGGCTACAGATGAGACTGCACCTACTTGCACTAGGAGTTTAAGGCATGATGCTTCAGTAAGGTGCAAATAACATTGCTAAAATTGGTTTGAAATCAGGTAGAAAACGTATATTGATGACATGAAATATTTATGTAGCAATGCTGTTCTGCATTACACTAGTTGTGAAGCAGGAATTTTATTAATTGAGGTTTCATTTTTCTGACTTGAGAATGTGTGTGACTTGCCAGTCAAGAGTCTTGCTCAGGAAGACTTCTTGGGACTTGCACCTTTGTCCTCTATCTCAAACTTCAAATGTGATTTAGAACAAAAAAAACTTTAAGGGCTGGAAGGGACCTTTAAGATCATCCAGTTCCAACCCCCCTGCCATGGGCAGGGACACCTCCCACTAGATCAGGTTGCTCAGAGCCCCCTCCAGCCTCCCCTTAAACTTCCAGAGATGTCTTCCACCACCTCTCTGGGCAGCCTGTTCCAGTGCCTCACCACCCTCATGGTGAAGAATTTCTTCCTAACTTCCAATCTAAATCCATCTGTTTGAATCCATTCCCCCTAGTCCTGTCACTACCCAAAATCCTGAAAAGTCCCTTGCCAGCTTTCTTATAGGACCCTTTCAGATACTGGAAGGCTACAAAACTTTTAAGCTTTAAATTCAACACTTGTTTGCATTGGTGACAAAAACCACACTGGTTGTTGCAGCACTAGAAGAGCTCAGACATCATTGTACCATAGTACTTTGAGAGGTACAGATGGACTTTTTGAGATGAGTACTGTGTGATTGCAGGCCGACTTCTGCACAGTTTACGCTGGCTTTACTTGGAAGATTTCTGGGAGTTTTATTATGATTTCTTAGTGGGTGATGGCATTTGAAGAATAAAAGAATGCAATCCTTCTGTCCAGTGGAGCTTTGGTAATTACTCCTCCGCACACTTCAGCATACATAACTGAGCCCAGTGTTTTCCATTTGACCTGTCAGGAGCTTACAAATGATACACACAGAAAGCTTGCTGAAAATTTCTTGAAAACAAGCGAGGGTGTAAAGTTGCAAACTTTTGCTAGCTTGCCAGATTGAATCAGTTACTGCTCCTCAGTTGCTTGCTGCTGCATAGTTTTCTTCCCCCTGATGTCTCTGCTGGTAGTAGAGTGTGTGTTGTGAGCTTTCCCCAGCCAGTGTGGAGTGAGATGTCTGCTAACCCAGATGTGGGCTAACTTTTTCAGCTGGTATGTGGGCTGGGCTGATCCCTTAGCCTTTTCTTGGCAAGCTGGGCAGGTGGCTTGAGATTGGTGTGCTTCATCTGTGAAAGGCTGTGCACCTTTTTTCTCTGTTTGTGTTAGTGTGTATGGTTACTTCTGGAGAGGCTTAGGGGTTTTCTTTGTGTTTGTGTGTGTCTTCTCCCTGTACGTAACAGTTCACTTGTGCCCTGTGCTTTGTCTCTTCCACACTTTTTTCTCCATCCCTAGTCCCTTGATACACAGAAATGCCGTGCTAAACTGAAGAGCTCTCCTTCTGAGAGCTTCAATTCTGCTTCTGTGGCCCTAAGAAAGGGTGATGCTGTTTGTTGTTTTGCTTGGTTCTTGTCTAATTCGCATTGCCCAGTTGTCAATGCAGCGTGCTGGCTCTGGGTTGCCATAGCTGCTGTGCGATGGTCCTCTGTAAACTGACCTTAGCCTCAGATGAGTTTAATAGTTATTTTGCATGTTCCAGGAAGTTCAATATTTAACGAAAGATATGTTTTTACCTTGCTGTTTTTGTCGTCATGCTAGCTGGTGAGGGAGGACAGCAAGAAAGCCATTAATTTTTACAGTACTTTTGATGATGCGCTTTTAGTACCTGACAGCTGTAATGCAATAGTCCTTTTTTTTTCTTTTTACAGACTTTAGAGCATTATACCTACCAAAACATCTGATACTGGATAATCTGTTGAAGTACACTCTCTGGCCTTGTTGCAGTTTTGGCAGTCTTAAGCAAACGCACCCAATTATTTGCAGCTTGTAGTAGCTGTTGAGAGGAAATCAGTGGCTAAAGGTTGTGAATCGGTGTGTAAGCTTTTAACATTGTGTGGAATTTAACTATTGGGACAAATTAACCAGAGTTACAGTTAGGCTAATTTTGAGGCATGGCTCTGGAATCATGCAGAGTAGAATCATGGAATTATTGAGGTTGGATAAGACCTCTAAGGTCGTCAAGTCCAACCTTCAACCCAGCACCACCATGCCTACTAAACCATGTCCCTAAGCACATCTACATGTTTATTAAATACCTCCAGAGGTGGTGACTCCACCATTTCCTTGGACAACTTGTTCCAGTGCCTGATCACTCACGTTTTCAGTAAAGATTTTTTTTCCTAATATCCAATCTAAACTTCCGGTGGTGAAATTTGAGGCCATTTCCTCCTGTCTGATCACCAGTTACTTGGGAGAAGAGACCAACACACACCTCACTACAACCTCCTTTCAGGTTTTTGTAGAGAGCAATAAGGTCTCCCCTCAGCCTCCTCTTCTGCAGACCAAACAAACCCAGTTCCCTCACCTGCTCCTCATATTCAGAGGGCAGTCAACCAACACCCCCAAGTCCTTTTCTTCTGGGCAGTTTTCCAGCTGCTGTTCCCAAAGCCTGTAGCATTGCATGGGATTGTTATGACCAGAGCAGGACCCAGCACTTGGCCTTGTTAAACTCATCCCACTGATCCAGCCTGTCTAGAACTTTCTGTAAAGCCTTCCTGTCTTGAGGCAGACCAGCATTCCCTCCCAACTTACTGTCATCTGCAAACTTAACTGGGGATGCTCTGTCCCCTCATCTAGATCATTGACAAAGGTATTGAACACGACTGGCCTTAAAACTAAGCCCTGGGAACACCACTTATGGACCAGCTGCACACTGGATTTGACTTCAGTCACCGTAACTCTCTGTGCCTGGGCACGCACCCAGTTTTTAACCCAATGAAGAGTACACCTGTCTATGCTGTGAGCTGCCAGCTTCTCCAGGAAAATGCTGTGAGATAGTGTCAAGGGCTTCACTAAAGTCCAGGTGGGCAATGTCCGCAGCCTTTTATCTCTCCCACTAGGTGGGTCACCTGGTCATGGAAGGAGATCAGGTTGTACAAGCAGGACCTCCCTTTCCTGAACCCATGCTGGCTGGGCCTGATCCCCTGCTTGTCCTCCACATGCTGTATAAGCACACTCAAGATGAATCTCTCCATAATCTTCCCAGGAACCGAGGTCAGGCTGACAGGCCTGTAGTACCTTGGATCCTCCTTCCTGCCCTTCCTGTAGATGGGAATCACATTAGCAAGCCTCCATGCATATGGGACCTCCCATGTTAACCAAGACTTGATAAATGATGTAGAGAGTCTTGATGAGCTTCTCTGTCAGCTCCCTCAGTACTCCCAGGTGGATCCCATATGTCCCAATGGACTTGTGAGTCTTGAAAGCAGAGCAGTGCCCGCTGTCACCGTGCTGGGTGGTGTGTGGTCACCAGGGGCCATGGTGCTCCTTCTGGGACCCTGGGCTGGGTGTGTGCACCCAGGCTCCATGTTGCATCACTGGACTGACTCCTGCACACACAGCACAACCTTCTTGTGCCAAGCTGAGTAGGCATGTTTTGGGTTTGTTTTTTTTTGTTTGTTTGTTTGTTTGACCCTGGTAACAGCAATGTGATTTTGGAAAGAGGGGTGCTTGCCTTCGGTCTTTGGCAGGAGACAGGATTCTTCTGGAGAGTGGAGTTTAGCTGAAGATGTTTGTGTTGTCTTCTCTCTGTAATGGCTATATCTATTTTTTAAAAAAATAACTTCAGTCAGCACAAAGGGCTGAACTTTTTGTGTATTTGTCAAGACGTGCTAGTGGACAAGAAACTCCTTGCAGGAAGACTGTCCCTGAGCTGCCTATGGTCACCTATATAACCATGGGGAGCAGACTTCTATTTTCCTTTTTATTTTGATTTCTTAATTTTAGGGTGTCTCTGATTTATTCCTTTCAGCTTTCTGGGCTAGGAAAATACAGCCTTTTAACTTAGGGAGCCCTCTACAGTACTTTTTGCTGTTTAAGGAAGGAATGGGAAGACTTGGGGCTCCTAATGCAGGCTTTCTGTAGATATTTCTTTTCCTAGGGTGCAAAACTACCCACCCCCAGCAAGACAAATGTGGGAAGTCCAATGGACCTCAGTTCCTTCAGAAGGCAAAGCAGCTCTGCAATGATGCTGTTCCTCTGTGGCTTTTTGTCTTGGAAAAGGATGAAAAAAATACATTGTTGCAAAAGGGAAAGGAATTAACCTGTGTGAGAGAAATGAAACTCTAATTTCAAAAAGACTGGGAATAAATATGTACATTTTTGACAGCTCTGTGGTATTACACAAATAATGTTCTCTCGGTGGTATGGCTGAAGAGCTAATGTCTTAGAGAGTGCTGTCTGATCCCTGATGTGTTGCTGCAGGCCATTACAAAAGCAAACTTCTAGCTTTCTGAGGCCGCAGTTGTTGGTGGCACTCTGCTAACTACTGACACTCTGACAGTGCCACTGTTGAAATATGTCTGTGATAAATTTGACTGGGATTATCTTCTCTCCCTCTCTCCCAATGGCAGGTGATGGCAGAGTGTGGTTTTAGCTTTCAAGATGAAGGCTATGGTTGCAGTATTAGCTGGTAGAGAAGTCCTCAGAGAGGGCCTGAAGGCTTTGGCAAGCTGAGGGCTTCATGTTTTCTCTGAAGATGCTCTCCATGGTTCCTCACATGCCATCCTCTTCCTCTGCCCAGCCCCAGGCAAACACCAACCCTGCCTCCACACAGCCCTGTGGGGGGAGAGCTGGGAGGGTTGGCTGTTCCTGTTGGCTTAGTAAGGTCTGCTGTACTGAATGTGTTTATATATAGTGTGTGTATAAATATAGGGAGTGGGTGGGAGGTTTGCCTCTAGAGCTTTTAGCCACTCCTTCATCCCATTTTGTGGTATGTAAATCAGAAGGTGGTTAGCACTTTCCTGTTGCAGATGGTGGACAGGGGGGAAATGACTCCTTCCACGCAGGAGCTGTTTCCTGTGGGACTCTGAGTATTTGATACAGCAACATACAGGCTTTGCAGTACCCTGGGTGGCTGTTCTGCTGTTGACAGGACTGTTCTTATGTGCATATTATTCATTGGCGTGTACCTTGACTAGAGTTTGTTAGCTGAAATACATTTAATGTAAGCCAGAATGGACACCTGTGGATATGTGCTCAAAACTAAATCAAGCTACATAACTGCAACTAAGAATGAAATCCTGTAGACTTCAACATTTTGCTCTGCTTACTTCTTCTAGTTTGAAAATAATGTATGAGAAGTACAATTTAAAAAAATGCACAATGGGAAAAAAAGTACAAATATGGTGTTTTATTCATATGCTTGCCAAGGCCATTGCTTCCCAAGCTTTGGATTGAGTTCTGGCACATGGATGGCAGGGGAGCAAGGTGTGATTTTGGAGGCAGTGCCTTTTCCCACAGTGGTTCCTGATGTTGCTGAGTGCTGATGGCTCTGACCTGGGTGGAGTTGTCTACCAGGAGCTCCCTCAGCTGCCTGGCTGTCGGGCTGGGCCCAGACCGTCCCACTGCAGCAGGGCAATGCCTGCACCAGGGAGGTTACGGAGAACTGTAAAGGACCAGGAGAGCTGTTTAGAGGGGTCGGGGTGGTAGAAGTGATGGTCCCTCTCCTGTGCTTGGGCTTGCACACTGCTACTTGGGGCTAGGGACAGGTGTCCTGATAAAATAGATGCTATATTCCAGCACGCAAGCTTTGAGCTATGTATCTGTCAGATACTGAGTGGGATTTGTTTTACAAGAATGCCTACAAATGGGCAGAAACCTTGTTTCAGAAAGGTGTACTGAGCATCTTAAATGAGAAGCAAAATGCAGAAGCTTCCTACATCTGCTGTCACTCCTCTGGGCTGTTGGAAACAGGGGGCCGAGGTTGTTTTGTGAAAGGGGGTTGCTGGTTGTAGGCTGTGGTTGGGTTTCACAGATATGACTAAAGTTAACACCACTTTTGGAAGAATAATGTACTCCACAGGTTTTCTTAGTATTTACGTACAAAATATTCCCTTTGGTGTCTATATAAAAGAGATGCTTTTCCCACCCCAAAAATAAAAGACAAACTTTGAAAAAGACTGACAAAAATTGTGAAAGATGTCAATTTATCTACAGTTGCTGCTGTTTCTTTCACAGGATGAGTCAGTTGGTTATTTGCAGCAGCCACAGACGTGCTGTTTTAAACAAACCATGTATGTCAAGTGCAGCATGGCTCTTGCATGCTGCAAGGATTTGGTGTTGGAGCTGCCTGTGTGGGTGGGCACAGAGAAGGTTATCTCTGTGTTATCAGTACAGCAGTGCTCCAGCAGCTGCCATACACAGAACTTCTCCCACAGTAGTGAGGGCACTTACTGTATTGCTAATTCCCTTTTTAGAAGGAAGCTTTATGCTGACATGAACCTGTTGTGAAAGGAAGTTTCAACAGAAATGCTAAAAACTCATCATTATCCATCTGAAATTACTGTTGCTGTGGGTTTCTTGGAAGCAGGGGTTAAACTAATGACCAGCTTCCATCAAAATGCAACAGTCTTGAAGCATTGCCTTCTGTTCAAGTTCCTGTTGCTGTCTTTTCAGCATCCTTTTTCTTAGGATTGCCCTCTAAGCTCTCTTGTTTGCTTGCTCAAGTAAATATTGTGTGGTCTGCTAATTCAAAACATGCTTGTCAGGCCAGCAAGAAAGTCCTGTCATGTTGCTGGGCTAAAATAAAGCAACCTGAACAAAATTATGGGGTGTTTACTTCCCACAGCATGTGAAGCACTTAACTAGAATCTCATTATTTGCAGTGCTAGAGAGGTAGTGCAGGAGACCTGCAGAAAAGTGTGCTCCTCCTCTAGGAAGGAGAAGGCTCCTGGCATGTGTGATGGAGAAAAAAGGTGGAGGAGGAACTCTATCTCCTTGTTCCACTCCCATAAGAAACTCTCTTGTTTGTTTCTTTTCTCCACCATAGAGCAAGCCTTTCTCTGCAGACCTGTCTGGAAGAGTGGAAGTTCAGAGCAGGGTTAAGCAGGGCCTACTTGAAACAAAGCTAGAAGGAGGGGGGACTGTGAAAAAGAAGCCAGTTTCCTTTTCTCAGAGTCAAGGTATTCAAAGCTCTTGGAGGGCTCCCAGAAGGCAAAGAAATGGAAACTAGTCTCATTCTAGACTGCCTTGTGTACAGGGGATTTTTATAATGAAAGGATGTTGCCCTTTGTACCCATTGTTGTTTACCTCTGTGAACTTTAATTTTACTTTGAACCTGGTGCTGACTTTATGCATTCTGGGGCTGCAATAGAGAAGTGGTCTTAAGTATTTATGAACTCACCTTTAAATGAACAAATACAGTTCTTTTTTTCCCCCCCTCTTTCTCCTTTTTACCCTGCCTTTACACTTTCTATTCCCTGCTGAATGGACTGAGCAATTGATGGATAGTGTTTCATGTATGAAGCCTGGCATTCAGACCTTCTCTTCTACAAGGACTGTGTTGCCGTCTAAGCTCCAGTCCCCATGAAAGAGGTTAAAGTGTGTCGTGTTGAGCCTAGCCTTGTTCTTCTCCATGCTTTGTAGTACATGAGCAATTATAAACCCACATGATTTCTACTTACTAGACTTCTACTTAGGCTTCTCTCAACTTCTGTATTTCCCCTGTAGTTTCAGCTGGTCTGTTTGGCTGGTCTTTTTTATCTTACATGATAAGAAGACCAGGCAGCCAGCCAGCTGCTGTTGAACTATAATAGAGCCAGTGGTATGTACAAAATTTGATTACTGCTGTCAACACCAGAGTGAATAAAAGAGAGAACATGCTCCAGTCAGAGAGCTGCTAAATAAATAGCCTATTGAGTTCAGTAGTAGTAGGAATAAGACCATCTTCACCTAATGAATGAAGTGGTTTATGGGTAGAGTGTGATAGTGTCCTGAACTCTTGAGATTGTTTAACAAAGCAAAAAAATCCTCTTTTGCCTTTTTTGATGATTATGTACCCCAAAAGCTTACATTTCTCTCTTGCTTATCAGTGCTTGTGGTTATGCATAGGTTTCTCACACAGTATTTTGGATTTTGGCAGAGGCTTTTTAAAAATTTATCTTAAAGAATATTCTTGCCATCCTAAAGCTAACTTCTTTATGTTCTGGCATGAAACTAGTGTTCATAGGTTTTTCATTTATGCAAGTGATAAACTGTTTCAATTAAAACCAAATGACCCATCTCCTTACCCCCTATTATCAAGTTAATAAATGTTCTTAGTGTATGTTCCTACTGAAATGTTAGATTTTAAAAATAAAAAGTGCTGTTTGATAAAGTGGTTTCTCTAATGTTTGTGATGTAGTTGCTGATAGGAAGCAGAGCTTGAGAGCTGACAGTCCCTGGAAGCTCTCTTTTGAATGGGAGGTTTGTCTTGGCACTTCCAGTATCTTCATGTTGAAGTTAGAGTGATGGGAGGCTTGGAGAGGGGGGTGTTTCTCAAGCTGCTTTTGACCACATGCTTTTGAAGGGTGGGAAACCCAGAGTGTTTTAACAAACTAGTAAACTCCTGAAACTTGTACATATGCTTCGGTCTTGGTAAGTTTCTGATGGAGAGAGTCTTAATTCCTTTGTGTACGGGCTGGGACCAAGGTGAGATGAGGTATTATTGCATCAACAGGAGAAAGATCTTAGGGAACAGTCTCATGAATGAGTGAAAAAAGGGAGTTTGGGTGCATACATGCAGGGCTGCTGGCTAATTGTTATTGTATACTTGCTGGAGTTGGCAGTGTCTTTTTGTGCTTTCAGTGTGCATGGCACAGTAAGGTTTGTGTTTGTTATGGCAAAATACATCACTGTTTTTTGTTGCTAAAATAGGAATCCAGGTTCTAAAACTTTGTTACCTTTCCAGGTTGTTGCTTGTGTGGTCCACAGAAATGTTTGGGTACAAATGTCTGTTTTAGCCCCCTGAATTTATGGTTTTATTTATTCTCGGAAACAAACCGCCTGTTGTGTCTTTCAAACTTCAATTTTGAGGAGTTCTTAAAATTGGAAAAAATTCCAACCCACAAAAAAAGTAAGAGCAACTCCCATTGCAAATAAAATGTATAGAAAAATCTTATCTTGATTTCCACCACCTTCTCCCCTCCCCCTTGCTCAATAGTGTGTCTGGAATGTGACACAGTAAACTGTCCCAATGAATATTAATGAAGAGATGAGAGCTGTATTTAGAACAGTTGTCTGATGCCTTAATACAACATGACAGACAAATCAAATAGCATCCGTCTTTCAGCTTTTAAACCAATTTTTCTAACCAGTTTTTCTGGGTATGGGTCCTCTTTGGTCATGGTTCTTGTACTTTGTGTTATTGTTAATCTCCTCTTGGAGTATTTTTCTTGTAACTATTGGAGTTCTGTACAGTTCAACGTCCTGGAGCATGTGATCTGGAATCACATGCTTTTCACAACTACAGAATCAGCAGCCCTCTGATTTGATTATATAGTTAGCAAACAAATGTTGAAAGTTAAGGGACTAAATTCTCCTTCCGTATTGGTGCTAAACACAGTTTATACTCTGCTATCATAACCTTGCATTATTAACTTTCTGCTTTAATTGGCTGTGTTAGGAAATACTGCACAGTGGAAATGGCATGCCTAACCACTGTTTGTAATTTTGATATGGATGTTTATTTGTAGAAATTTCTTTTTATGCTGAAATCTTGTGTTAAAATTTTCTTCTGCTCTTTTAAAAGGCAGTTAGGACATGGGTGTGGATGCTCACCTTGCAGAGTTGTTCTGGTTTCACATGCTATCAAAAGTGTGGAAAAAGTATTATGGTGATATTGCAAGCTTTTTGCAAAGTAAATGCTAAAAATGGTATTTGAACAGAAAAGGAAATTTACCACCTTCTTTTCTGTTGTCTATATGTAGACTGTAACATGCCAGTGCTTTGAAAGCTGGACTGTCCTTCTGTTTTCATAAGGAGTAGCAAAGCAGTGTGCTAATCTGTTTTTCCTCCTTATTTAAAGAGGAAAAAAAAATCTCTTATCTTGAAGCCTGTTACTTGTTTACCTGCAGCCTTTAAAAAGTTTTTTTTTCCTGGATGGTTTTGTCAGTCACTGTGTCGCTGAGTGTGTCAAAGACTGAGGAAAACCAGTGCTTCCCTCCCCCTCAAATCCCGGCATGCAGTTCTTACGTGGGGACTAACGTGTACTTCCTCTGCATCTTTGCTTTCCTGTTTTTCAAAGAGTGAGCTTGATCATGAGCATTCAGACAGCTGAAAAAGTTGTGTGGAAAAAGTACAAGGTTGCTGCACCTCGGGACACTGACAGGCAGACCTGTTACGCTCAGCTGGGTGAGTGCTTGCTTACCTGTGCGTTCATGGCTGTGGGGAATAAAAGGATCCAGCCATATTTTGATCTTCTACACCTAATGCAAGCTGTTTTTTAAAATTTTGTTTCAGTTTGTTGATTCTTAGCATGGCAGGAAACTGTCCTGGGAAAGGCTGTTTTCTGTGGCACTGCTCCACTGCGAGCCTTGTGCGAGCCCTGGCTGCGTCACGCCTGCAGCCACAAGATCCTCTTGGTAGAGCTTGTGTCTTGGGCTTCCCTTTCATTGCTAACATGTTAGCTTTTTTGTGGTGTAAGTTTTATTGCTGTTCTGTCTGAGTGAAAGTCTTAACACTGAAAATTTTCTTAAACTGTATATTGTTATGGTGACTTCAGTGTTAAGTTGTTTTGAATCTCAAGGTTCTACTCGCTGCTTTTCTGGTACTTTTGTATGTAGTGGCGCCTTCACCACTCCCACTTTTTTCCACTTGGTTGGTATCTCCAGGGAACAACATTTCCTGTAATTTGGAAAAAAATTATAAGATGCTATAAAAATTATAAGATGCTTCGGAGGAGAAGAAATCGGGGATGCTTCTCTTTGCGTTTTTCTTATGTCAACCTCTCCTGGCTGGATTTTCATGGATCAACTATTCTGCTGTGACCAGCTGGCATGGAAAAGGCCATTTCAGGATTCCTAGTACCTGTGAATGTGCTGTTTAGATCATCATTGATGGATGGAGACTTGATTAGTTTGTGAATTCATGTCAGAATTTTATGAATTCAGAACCTACCGATCAATAGAGAATTTGGACCATTTGACTTGACTTTTGATGTGAGGTTTTTTAGTAGAAAGCTGGAGTCTGCGTATGCTTGGTAATTTATTTTATTTTTTTCAGAAAGAGAAAAAAATTCTCTTAATATATAGCAGTGTAATGGCTAACTTTAAAACGGTGGGCTGGGAATCTGATCTCATAAGTGTTTGCTTTGAGAACAGTCAGGTGGATTTCAATATGTGCCAGTTTATATGGGAGCAGAAACTTTCCCTTTACGTGCTAGTTTGAACTGTGTTTAAACTGACAAAAGTCAGGAAAACTCAGTTATGTGAATGGGGTTACTTTTGAGTGACTCTGGAGAGCTGAGTAAATTACCGGCTGGAGAGAACTGGTGTTCTTCAAAATCTTCATGTACTGCTAATGAGTTATGGCTGCAGTTGATAATTTTTAAAGTTAGAAGAAAATCAGATTGCTTGGTTTTTAACCTTGGCTATTGCTCAGGGGCAATGCTTTGGCTTTGTGTGTATGTGCGTGTGGGTTTTAGGCCTATTTCTCAGATTTTTTTCCCCCCTTCTTTTATTTTACTTTCAGAAGTTCGTAAACTTGGTGTAAGTGTAAACATCATGCAATTAACTGATGAATTCTGCAGTTGTGAAACCTCTAAAATGTTCATCTGTGGGATAATAAGGGGGTCAGTCCTTTGGGTGCTTTTAAGTGCCAGTGTGTGTATTCAGATGATATTTGATATTTGTGTGTATATGGATAATTTCTGTGATGGTGCCTGCCCCTAACTAGGAGGCTTGGCTGAGGTATAATCTAATTGAGTATCTGCTTGGTTGTTTAGTTACTTTCTGTAACTGAGTACAGTGCTTAGTGACTGTTTTTAAAGGTATGTTCAACTCCCTATGAGCTGAGAGCCCTCTTTTTAAAGCATGCATATCATGATTGGTATATTGCAATTGTATTTTTTCTTAATCAGACAGCAGGATTTTTCCAGGAAATTCCTTGCATTCTGATGTTCCTAATTCTTCATGAAGTATAGGACTGTAGATTTGCTTTCCAGTGGCAGTCTCAAATTTACTGGAAAAAGATAGAAGGGAAAGCAAGAGAGAGAAACTGAATGTAAAAGAAATGAAGTCTGAGGGAGGGGAAAAGCCTTTCTTCAAGAGGACAGTTTTCAATGATGCAGTACTGGAAATATTTGAGCAGGAAAAAAAATGGGTGGAAAAGTTGGGAGGGATATGTTTTGGGTGGGGTTGTTTCTTCACCTCTTTTTTTCACAGGAATCCCAAATGTAAATAACAGGGAGACTCGATGTTTAGGAAGCACCTTGTATGTTGTGCTCTGGCTGGAATGATCAGGAGTGATTTTTGTTTGCATGTTCTGAGAACTGGTGGGGGCTGGAGGAGAGCAGGCTGAAGATCATACCTGGTAAAGTATGTGAGTGTAAATTAGTTTAGGTGAAACCAAAATGGATAAGGCTCTTCTGTTCTCTGAAACAAACAACATGAACATGCTTAGTCAGAGATGGGTTTATGGCCTAAACCATACTAAATAATTTATTTAATCTAGTGGGATGTCATTATCTATAAATGTCCAGTTTCTTACAGGTTTTCAAGCTCTTAAGTCAGTGATGGGTACTGGGAGTGCAGTGGCACTGATAGGCTTTGTGATGCCCAACTAGAACCAGAGCTGGCTCTTTATCTTAGAGGGAAAAAAGGAAGGGAGCTTGAACTTTTTGTCATTGCTGTTCCATGTAATTTATATTCTTCTATGAAAATTTCTGAAACTTTTTTTCCAGGAAAACTATTGAACTATATTCTGTATTTGTATATATGTTTACCCTACTGGTATAGCAGTATTTGAAGTTATTATCTAAAAATTTTTTTTTTTACTAAAATTTTTCAGTTGTCTCATTACTAAGATGCATGTCACCCTGTCTTTTGAGAGGAGGCAGCTTACCTTATACTAAGGAGGGTTTTTTTTAAAAAAAAGTCAGCTCTGTAAAACCTTCTGAAGAGGTTTGCCCTGCAGCACTTTCTATAAGATGTTGGCTCTTGATGCCAATAATGCACTGTACAGTAATTGAATAATCTATGTTAGCATCTTAGAAGGATGCCACTATGTATTGTGTGTGTTTGTTTTTCCATACAGTTCTCAATAGAAATGAGAGCAATTTAGATTTTACTGTGAGTGCTAACTGTGCAACCCTCACCCCAGAGACTGGAAGGAGTTATTTTTTATAGCAGTAGGAAATAATGGCAATGACATGACTGAGGCATTTTGCAAACTGATGGTTTGGGACTGTATCTTTAGCAACTCTGCACTTAGCTTCTGTGTTACCATTTGTGTCTCCCTTCTTGCTCTAATAGTGTCCCTTTTGAGATCACAGAAACACTAGCCTGCAAAATAAAAGCTTCCTTTCAGAGTGGAAGGAATTAGTCTGTCTTCCCACAAGATATATGAACTGATAGCAGCTTGAAATTGTTTAATTGTGAGACCACTGAGTGTTATAATAGTAAAAATAACATTTCATGTAGTGTTCATGTTACTACAAGCTCTGGGTTACTTAGTTTGCTTAGTAGAGCTCTGATGGACCTCAGTTCTGGTTTGAAACAACTCTGGCTTTTAACAAATGGAAACAGTATATTTCCTTTTTGGCAGCAGGTGGTGAAGGCTGCATTCTGAAATATGGAACAGTTACAGATGAAATTGCATAAGAACAGATTAGATGGCAACTGTCTTATTGCATAGTTGCCTTTTGGGTCTTCACATGATCACATGAACTGTTTTTACAGGTTCTGAAGGAGTGTGGTTTGTTTTTTTGTGTTGTTTTTTTTTTCCCTAGAAAAACCCTGACCTCTTCCTATGTCTATTAAACTACTACATGCATACTGAGAAAGCAAAAAATATTTTTCTACTGTCTTGTAGTACCATCCCTTTTGTAAACTCTAAGGGAGTGGTTTGCTGCAGGTTAAGCTGTGCCCCTCTGCACTGTGTCCAGCGGAGTGGTGCCCGTGACTCACTTCTGCCGAGCGGAGAAACCACCTTCCCTCCAGCCGGTGTATAATCCGCTGCTGGTTCACTTTTCTGTTTTCACTGAAACGTTCTGACCCTTAACTGGAGGGCTCCATATGCTTCCTGCCCTCATCCCTGATGAATAGGGCAGGAACCAGCAGCAGCATGGCCTGCTACGTGACCTAATTTGTGCGGCGTCTGGGTGGGGCGCGCTCTAATCTTCACTAACGGAGTGGCTGAGAAAGCGAATTGCAGTAATTCCCCAGTAATTCCCCAGCTGATCCTTCCAGGGGTGAAAACATGCTTCTGCTTCAGGGGAAGGAGATGGTTTTCACTCCAACACTTGTTACGTGCCCAGATGAATTTCTAGCCTGGCGTTGAGAAAAGCAGCGAGCAAACAGTTCGAGGGTGCTCCGCGGAAAATTCGGAAATGTGGTGGCTGACCTCTGTGTTGTGTGGGGTGATGGTCAACAGCTTCCCATTGTGTATGCCCAGACCAAAGCTGGCACACAGCAGTGTGCACTGACAGCTCTCCTTAATATTTGACAGCTAAAGAGCATTGTGCAGACAGAAGCAGGATGGTTGTATCTGTCTTGCTAAATTTCACTGAAGTGTGGATTTTGTACTGGAGTTATGAAATAGCTCCTTTTTGTAGAGCTAAAATATTGTTCAGGCTTGTGTAACTCTTCTGGATCTGATTAACTTGAAACGAGGGCCTGAGATGTGGCAACTTACAGAATATAGATGCAATCTTCAGTTGTGTGCCTGGGATGCAAATGGGGCTGGGTAGATACTGGAACCGGGACCATGTCAAAGAGCACGTATTTCCCATTGTTTTGGTAAGCTGGCTAAAATGAGGAGTGCATAGAGTTCTTTTAGCTGCAGGCCTAATTTCTTAAAGAAATAGCATATGGTGACCAGGCAGGTCCTGTGTCTGCCCATCCCCTCTTGTGCTGGTGACTGTTCCCAGCACAACACTTCTGCAGGGTTGTCTCTGTGTCCTCCAACACCAAAGCTTCAGGACTGACCACTTCAGGTGAAAAGTCAGTATCCACTAGGCTTCCTGAGCTAGAGAAATGGGGCCTTTAATTTCAGTTCTTTTAACTATGATTTTCCCCTTCTAGAACTGTGTAGCTCAGACATTTTAAGCTTCAGGTTATTTTAGAAGGTTCTTATCTTGTTTAATACCTTGTAATGGTAATTTTTAAAAGCAATTCTTAAAACACACTGTGCAGACCACTGAGATTAATTTCTACTCCCAGCTTAGCTACAGTAAATCAATATTTACTTGGCCTGTGTGACCTAAGTGTTTTTATTCATAAGAAATATTTATTTCCACTGCTACTTTTAAGGTAGCAAAGATATAGTGAAGTCGATACTTTCTGTAAGTAGAATGATAGATCCCCTCAAAATCAATCTACTTTCTCTCTTGTACATACAGTCCATATACAGAATTTTGTCAAATTTCTGTCAGGCACACTCCTTTCTAAAAACTTAGTTGTTATTTTTTGTCTTCTACCCCAGAAAGCAAATAAGATTGTTCTTTTTGTTTGCTGAAATAAATACAGACATGTAATTGAGTATTTTAAAATTAGATCTTGCATTATATTTTTAACCAAATTGTTACTAATTATTGTAGTTTTCCGTTCAGTGAATAATTTTAACCTTCTGGATGACTACAAGTTGCGGTAGATGGTTACACACTGGGATTCTTAGCATGGTGTAAAAGGCAGACAGAAACTGCTGTCACCTGATGTGTCACCATCTTTTGTGTACCTGTTGCCATGAAATCTCATGTGAGCATTCCTTATCTAATCTGCAGTAACTCCACCAGCTTGAAAAAAAAAAAAAAAAAAGGTTCCATGTGTGGTACACAAAGTTTTTGTGGGAATGTGTCTCCTTTTGTTTGGTAGTCTTCAGTGCATGTAGAGAGCATTCCCACAATGATCAAGTTCATTTCTCAGTTTAATAAAAATGATAGCAAATGTTGATGAACTTCACTATGAGATGATGACTTCCTAATAGTTTACTTTCATGTAGTAAGCAAGTTAAACAGGAGCAAGTATTTTATCTTTTTGACCTGTGGCAGAAGTGATGAAACAAGATGTTGGTAGCAAGAGTTGCAATGCTAATACTGACATAGAATTAAATGACTTGTAGTATGCCTTTTGAGTAGTTTTATTTAATTTTCCTGTACTTTCATCCCTATCTTTAATATAGTCAAGTAGTATATTCTTGAAAATAACAAAAGTGTTATTCCTATGTCAATGCACAGTCCCAGCTCTATTGGCAGTGCTTTTGATTTTTAGTAATTTACCTATCTGTGTCTAAGGGAAGAAAAAGTGCTTGTAACTGAGTGATTTTATTGGCTTTTCAATTGAAAGACAAACCAGGATATTGCTAAGAATGCAAGATTTTATCCTTTTGGCAATGGATTAGTATCAGAAAACAGTGGTGTTTAATTTTAGAATTAAATTACTAAGTAATACTGTATAGTAATGCAATACACTTTTCTTGTATGTCGAGTATCTATAATGTTTCTCTCTCTTTTATTTTTTTTAAAAACGTATTTGGTGGTTGTGGTGTGTGTTTTTTTGTTTGTTTGGTGTTGGTTTTTTTGGGGGGGTTTTTTTTGGTTTTTTTTTATATAGCAATAAAAATAGCTTCAAGAAGTTGCTCTCAGGAGCTGAGCTGGAATTATTCTATGACCAGATAAACTAGCTTGATATCTTATCTGACGTTCTTCCCTGACCTAAAGGGAAAGATGTTTTAAAAAAATGAATTACAGTAACTGTGCCTTATTGCATTTGATATTGTCTCTATTGACTCTGCAGGACAAGTTTGCTGTTACCCCTGTGGTGGGTTGATCTTGCTGGGTGCCAGATGCTCACCTGGCTGCTCCCACACTCCCCCTTCAACAGGATAGTGGGAGAAAATAGGATGGAAAAGCTTGTGAGTTGAGATAAGGACAGGGATATCAGTTGCCAATTTCAATTGTGGGCAAAGCAGACTTGATGGGGGAAATTAATTTCTTGACAATGAAAATAGAAAGGTATGGTGAGAAATGAAGATAAAATCTAAAACACCTTTGTACCTCACTCCTTCTTCCCAGGCTTAACTTCATTCCCAAATGTTTGCTCTCATTTCTATTGAGAACTGTATGGAAAAACAAACACACACAATACATAGTGGCATCCTTCTAAGATGCTAANGGGTAGATACTGGAACCGGGACCATGTCAAAGAGCACGTATTTCCCATTGTTTTGGTAAGCTGGCTAAAATGAGGAGTGCATAGAGTTCTTTTAGCTGCAGGCCTAATTTCTTAAAGAAATAGCATATGGTGACCAGGCAGGTCCTGTGTCTGCCCATCCCCTCTTGTGCTGGTGACTGTTCCCAGCACAGCACTTCTGCAGGGTTGTCTCTGTGTCCTCCAACACCAAAGCTTCAGGACTGACCACTTCAGGTGAAAAGTCAGTATCCACTAGGCTTCCTGAGCTAGAGAAATGGGGCCTTTAATTTCAGTTCTTTTAACTATGATTTTCCCCTTCTAGAATTGTGTAGCTCAGACATTTTAAGCTTCAGGTTATTTTAGAAGGTTCTTATCTTGTTTAATACCTTGTAATGGTAATTTTTAAAAGCAATTCTTAAAACACGCTGTGCAGACCACTGAGATTAATTTCTACTCCCATCTTAGCTACAGTAAATCAATATTTACTTGGCCTGTGTGACCTAAGTGTTTTTATTTATAAGAAATATTTATTTCCACTGCTACTTTTAAGGTAGCAAAGATATAGTGAAGTCGATACTTTCTGTAAGTAGAATGATAGATCCCCTCAAAATAAATCTACTTTCTCTCTTGTACATACAGTCCATATACAGAATTTTGTCAAATTTGCCAGGCACATTCCTTTCTAAAAACTTAGTTGTTATTTTTTGTCTTCTACCCCAGAAAGCAAATAAGATTGTTCTTTTTGTTTGCTGAAATAAATACAGACATGTAATTGAGTATTTTAAAACTAATCTGTATAACTAAATAGCACACTTATTTTCTGATTTTCTATAATTTAGATCTTGCATTATATTTTTAACCAAATTGTTACTAATTATTATAGTTTTCCGTTCAGTGAATAATTTTAAGCTTCTTGATGACTACAAGTTGTGGTAGATGGTTACACACTGGGATTCTTAGCATGGTGTAAAAGGCAGGCAGAAACTGCTGTCACCTGATGTGTCACCATCTTGTGTACCTGTTGCCATGAAATCTCATGTGAGCATTCCTTATCTAATCTGCAGTAACTCCACCAGCTTGAAAAAAAAAAAAAAAGGTTCCATGTGTGGTACACAAAGTTTTTGTGGGAATGTGTCTCCTTTTGTTTGGTAGTCTTCAGTGCATGTAGAGAGCATTCCCACAATGATCAAGTTCATTTCTCAGTTTAATAAAAATGATAGCAAATGTTGATGAACTTCACTATGAGATGATGACTTCCTAATAGTTTACTTTCATGTAGTAAGCAAGTTAAACAGGAGCAAGTATTTTATCTTTTTGACCTGTGGCAGAAGTGATGAAACAAGATGTTGGTAGCAAGAGTTGCAATGCTAATACTGACATAGAATTAAATGACTTGTAGTATGCCTTTTGAGTAGTTTTATTTAATTTTCCTGTACTTTCATCCCTATCTTTAATATAGTCAAGTAGTATATTCTTGAAAATAACAAAAGTGTTATTCCTATGTCAATGCACAGTCCCAGCTCTATTGGCAGTGCTTTTGATTTTTAGTAATTTACCTATCTGTGTCTAAGGGAAGAAAAAGTGCTTGTAACTGAGTGATTTTATTGGCTTTTCAATTGAAAGACAAACCAGGATATTGCTAAGAATGCAAGATTTTATCCTTTTGGCAATGGATTAGTATCAGAAAACAGTGGTGTTTAATTTTAGAATTAAATTACTAAGTAATACTGTATAGTAATGCAATACACTTTTCTTGTATGTCGAGTATCTATAATGTTTCTCTCTCTTTTATTTTTTTTAAAAACGTATTTGGTGGTTGTGGTGTGTGTTTTTTTGTTTGTTTGGTGTTGGTTTTTTTGGGGGGGTTTTTTTTGGTTTTTTTTTATATAGCAATAAAAATAGCTTCAAGAAGTTGCTCTCAGGAGCTGAGCTGGAATTATTCTATGACCAGATAAACTAGCTTGATATCTTATCTGACGTTCTTCCCTGACCTAAAGGGAAAGATGTTTTAAAAAAATGAATTACAGTAACTGTGCCTTATTGCATTTGATATTGTCTCTATTGACTCTGCAGGACAAGTTTGCTGTTACCCCTGTGGTGGGTTGATCTTGCTGGGTGCCAGATGCTCACCTGGCTGCTCCCACACTCCCCCTTCAACAGGATAGTGGGAGAAAATAGGATGGAAAAGCTTGTGAGTTGAGATAAGGACAGGGATATCAGTTGCCAATTTCAATTGTGGGCAAAGCAGACTTGATGGGGGAAATTAATTTCTTGACAATGAAAATAGAAAGGTATGGTGAGAAATGAAGATAAAATCTAAAACACCTTTGTACCTCACTCCTTCTTCCCAGGCTTAACTTCATTCCCAAATGTTTGCTCTCATTCCCCAATGGAATGGAAAACCCTGCTTATTTAAATGATATCTTCAAATATAATTGCTTGTTGGTGGTGTTGTTCGTTTGTTTGTTTGTTTTTTTGTTGGTTTTTTTTTGAGAAAAGTTGGCTTTTCTTGGCAGATGTTGCAGTCAGCCCTCAGCAACAGTATGAGCTTAAAAACCTATGGTTCAAAAATTTATGGATGGTAAAACCAGACTTGTCTGAAACAAACTTAAGTGTATCTATAAATAATTTGAAATTTAGCAAATATGCTAATATTTGCAGGAGCAGGGTTTGGCTGACAGCGTTTCCTTGTACCTTCATTTCTAGCATGTCACTCTAAGCCCACCACAAACAAAATGCCTTAGAGGCAAGCAGCCTATTGTATAAAGTATTTGCAGAATCTTGGGAACACTCCTGATCAGCTGCTAAGGAAGTGTAAAGTTCTGTGTGTAAACAGTACTCTATTGTTTTTAATTGCATCAGCAGCCAGCCTAAGCAGTAGTGGATGTTTTCTATCCCCTTTTGCCGAGGTCTTGGCATGACTTCTTATTCTTGAGCACTGCCCTCTCTCCCATCCCTTCTGCAGCACACACATCTGCTTCCCTCAAAACTGGCACTTTCTGGAGTGATGTGGGGAGAGTTGGGTCACAGTGGCAAAATTTGTATGTTCTAGTAGCATTGTCCTACTGAGTCTCCTTGAACATCATACATGGCAGAGCCACCACAGGTAAACAATTAGCTATTGCTTTGACAGTGTTAAGGTACTCTTTATCTGTAAGATCGATGACTGTTTGGCTAGCCTACAAAACCTCATTCTCTAGCCATTTGAAAAAAAGAAAAAACCATAACAAACCTCAAGCCTAGGACCAAACCCATGCAACAGAACTAAACACACCTAATTATGTACACAAATTATCAGTGTCTGGAGGAAATGAGAAAAAAATTATTTTTTCAGTAATTTAGCATGCAGTTCTGCTGCATCCACTGACCCCGGTTAAATTAAAAATTGGATGTGGTGCTACGAATGGATCTGTAGCCATTTTATTTTTCATGGTATAGTCTGAGGCAACAGAGTAAAGCTGTTGATAGAGTTGCTACAAGTCCCTGTAAAATGGCTCAGACAGCCTGGAAGCCAAAAGATGTTTTGGGAACTGCTTTACTGAATTAGCAGTAGCTTTTGAAGACAACTCCATCATCTGACTTGTTTTATTACTGACTGATTAACAGTGGAAGTATGCTCTGTCATGTCTAATAACTCATAGAATGGCTAGGGTTGGAAGGGACCCTAAAGATCCCTTCTTTAGTTCCATCTACCCTGCATGGGCTGAGACACCTCCCACTAGATCAGATTGCTTGAGGCCCCATCCAACCTGGTCTTGAACACTTCCAGGGACGGAGCATCCTCAACTTCTCTGGGTAACCTGTTCCAGCATCTCACCACCCTCACAGGGAAGAATTTCTTCCTAATGTCTAGACTAAATCTCCCCTCTTCAAATTTGAAGCCATTGCCCTTTGTCCTCTCACTACACACCTGTACAAAAAGCCCCACCCCAGTTTTCTTGTATTCCCTTCAGATATTGGAAGGCTTATATAAGGTCACCTCAGAGCATTCCCTTCTCCAGGCTGAACAGCCCCAACTTCTTCAGTCTGTCTTCACAGGGGAGGTGCTGCAGCCCTCTGATCAGTTTAGTGGCTCTTCTCTGGATATGCTCAAGGAGCTCTGTTCTTCTTGTGCTGGGGACTCCAGAACTGGACACAGTACTCCAGGTGGGGTTGCACAACAACCGAGTAAACCATGGAAGCTTTGTTTCTTTGTATATTTTCTTCTCCTGTTACATTCTCATAGCAGCATAAGTGAATTATTGAGCCTTCACTTTTTCAAGACACAAAATAATTGTGCAGTGGAGAAAAACTTAGCATTTCAGATCTTTACATTTTATCGTAGGCTGACAAGTAAATATATTTTGTGAGAAAGCTCCTTGGTATAGGTAAGTGCCCTGCTATTTTGTGTTCATCATCAGATGATGAACTTGTGTCACAGGACTGGAGATTATATGATAAATACAAACACCCATGTTTCATCCTTGCTTACTCTTAATCTTTTGTAATATTTTTTCCTCTGCCAAGAATTAATGTCCTCACATACTGTTTTCTTGTATGGCTTTTTTCATCCTGCTCAAAGTAGAGAGATAAAAGTTCTTTTTTTTCTGCAAGATATCTATGTTTCTTCCATTTGTGTCTAGAAGTGCAGGTAGTACAGGTTGGCAGCTGGAGTTCTGGGTCATCTTCTAATGCTGCCTTACTGAGCCCAAATGATATTCTGCATTTGAAAGGTGAGAAAGCTGTTAGTCACCCTTAGTTGCTGTTCCTTTCTATAGTCACATAGATGTGAAGAATAACGATGTGAACAAAGTCGAAAAATGTGACTGGTTATAGACAAGACTAAGGCTTCTGAGCTTTAATTTGTCTAGTCTTTGACAATTTTTTTTTTCCCCCCATTGTATACTTATCTCTGCAGGACTGGAGACAAGCCTCTTGCAGAGAAGGTTGTAGAAGGTTGTAATTAAATGCACCAAAAATCACAGCAGTGTAATAGGTTACTAAGTCAGCTCTTAGTCACACTATTTCTTTTGAGAGCAAAAATTTTCACATATATGCCTTTTTGCATTTTTTATGCCTTAGGCATCTTCTCTGTGGCACTCTGGTAATCCCTCCTTCACACTCTTTTGTTTCACTCAAGTTTTCACTTGTCATCTAATAGAGCTGGGGATTCTATTTCTGCATAAACAGAAGTCTACGTGACCTGCTTCACAAGAAGACTTTTGCCAATCTGTAGCTGCACTGAAAGGATGTGGGAGGATAAAGCCATGAAGCAATATTCCAGTCCATACCGCCTTTGTAGCATTTCCAGAGCCCTTGTTAGCTGGACTGGGTCACTCTGAGGGGCATGCTAGCAGTTTTCAGTAGAACAACTGTATAAAAAAGAGAAGACTTTGCCATCTGTCAACTTGAGTTACTCTTCAAAGGTGAATTTAAATTTCCGAGCATATTTGACGATGATATTTATTGTGCTGACTGAGCAAGTAGCAGGTAGGTAGATCACTGATAATCAAAGATACATTTGGTCCTGCTGCACCAGCTTGCAGACCTGTGTGTGGTTGTAAAACTTCTTTCCTTTTCACTTTGGTGTGGTAGGCACCTTGAGAGATGGGCCCTTGCTGGCCTTGTGAAGTTCAATAAAGCCATGTGCAAGGTCCTGCACCTGGGTCAGGGCAATCCCAAGCACAATTACAGGCTGGGGGAGAATGTGTTGAGAAAAGCCCTGAGGAAAAGGACCTGGGGGTGTTGGTCGATGGGAAGCTTAACATGAGCTGGCAATGTGTTCTTGCAGCCCAGAAAGCCAACTGTATCCTGAGCTGCATCAAAAGAAGTGTGGCCAGCAGGTCCAGGGAGGACATGGAGCTGTTGGGATGAGTCCTGAAGTCCTGAGAAGGGCCATGAAAATGATCTTCATGTAGGGTGGAATACCTCTCCTATGAAGACAGGATGAGAGAGTTGGAGTTCTTCAGTCTTGAGAAGAGAAGGCTCTGGGGAGACTTTATAGTGGTCTCCCAGTACCTGAATTGGGTCTAGAGGAAAGCTGTGGAGGGACTTTTTTATAAGGGCATGTAGTGGTAGAATAAGGGATAAAAATTTCAAACTTGAAGAAGGTAGATATAGATTAGACATTAGGAAGAAATTCTTTAATGTGAGGGTAGTGAGACACTGGAAGATGTTGTCTAGAGAGGTTGTGGATGCCTCATCCCTTCAAGTGTTCAAGGTCAGGTTGGATGGGGCTTTGAGCAACCTGATCTACTGGTAAATGTCTCTGCCCATGGCAGGGGGTTTGGAACTAGATGGTCCTTAAGGCCCTTCCAACCCAAACCATCCTATAATTCCATGGATACTTGTATTTTGTAGATGGTCCTGCTTCTGCTATAGCTTGGTTGTAGCAGTGGACAATCTGAAATATGAACAGTGTATTGCAGCTTATTCCTGTGATGCTTCAAACAGCCATACGTGTGACTTCATTTGTTCATCCATACATCATTACTACTATTTCTTATTTCCTTGCTCCTTTGCAGTTTAAAAAGGTTTTCTTATTTTCTTTTTGTACTGCTGCTTTGATTGTGTTCTAACTTCTAAAAAGTAGCCTTTCTATAGTAGTAATGTGAAAAATCAAAAGTGGTAGGCGACATCATATTAAAATACAGATCTTCAGATACAAAATTTTAATCCATATTATGTGAGTTAAGCTTCTTTATATGGTTGCATTGTGGATGAAAATGTTTGTGATGTTTCATAAACTAAGTTGTTTTGTGTTTCAGTTTTTGGTATTGTTGTCCAAAAGAACAAACAGCTATTGAAAAATGTCAGAATAGTTGTTTAATCTGTCTTTCAATGGTTGGAGACGATATGTTAATGTGGAGGAACTTCAGAGTCCTGTGTAGGTGGGAAATGGAATTTGACTACATTGCAGGCATGATAACATTGTTAATTGTCATAGAATCATAGAATGGCTTAGGTTGGAAGGGACCTTAGAGATGACCTATTCCAACCTCCCTGCCATTGGAGGTTGTAACAAGTGTTTGACAATTACAAAGCAGCTAGACATTAGCTGACTTTTTTTAGCATCTCATGTGTCATAGCCTCCTCTGTTTGTCTTTGAAGGGGAAAAGCACTAATTTATCCCCAGTCAGATTTATCACCTACTTTTTGCCTAGTGTGTACATCTGTATATTGCTTCAAATTCATATTGCTGTGAACTTGAGAAGGGTTAAGAAAAATGCCTGACAATGAACTAAATAACTTGCAGAGTGTTCCAGATACAATGTCATGCCCTTCTGATTGTAGGCAAAGGCAGAAACCCTGGTGAAAGACTAATTCAGGCCTAATTCATATTCAATCGAGGTCCTCTGTCCTCTTACTGCAGTAAGACCATGTGGTGAATGACCAGAGCTGCTACAAGTGTTTTTAATTTTTAAAATCAAGGTGTCAGTGTGTGGTGCTCTTCAAATTGTTCCAATTGTAGCTCAGAGTGCACCTCTAAAATAAAAAGTGAAATGTTGCAGCTTCTAGCAAATTTGATCAATTCTGTTGCTCTTAGTTTTGCCTTGCATGGTGCAGATAAGACTGGCAGAAATACCTGAGATAGTTAAGAATGCAGAATGTAAGAAGCAAGCCTTTTTTGTGCTTTTACATTTAGGGAAAAGATCTAAATTGAGTTACTGTACTTCTTAGATGCATTCCTTACTTCCTCCCCACACCTAGTTTGTAGTATACACAAATGAAGTTTCAAAGGCAAGTCATGTGAGGACTGCAGTGTCTTAAGGAGATTATCTGTGATTTCTGTTTTGTAGTTGTATTTCACCCTGTTCATAACACTTGTTCTTTCTGTGATGGTAATGTAATTTTAAAGTCTCAGAAATAATAATCTTTATTACTTCTGTTAAGGTATTATTTCTCTGTGTAACCTGACGGGTGTGAAAGTCATTGCTGTTTTGATTTTTATTTTTTAATTTTATTTTTACTACCAGGCTGTATAGCTTGCGATAGGCTAAGTGCATCATTTTATCGAGACTATGAATTTTGAAATCCTTGTAAACATATGTGAAGTCAATTTGTTATAGTAGCTTTCCCACTCAGAGAAGTGCAAATCCATGTTAAATAGAAAGCAAGTTTCTCTAAACCTCATTGTGGAACCACATGAAACAGTTTGGTTCTTCTTTGATAAGGAGCCAGTCTTTTTGCATGTGTTTGGGATTGCATCCCTGCCTTATCCCCATATCCTTTCTCCCCCTCGTTTGACCTTTCACCTCTGAGCAATTACAAATGAATCCCAGACCCTTCACAGCCTGCTCAAATCAGTTGGAACACTTGGGCTTTGCTTTACCAGAGTGGGCTCATACTTGGGAGTATTTACATGAGTGAGTCTGAAGAAACTGATTTGTCACTGGCTCTTGGAGACCTGAAGTAGTTCAGATAAGGTGTTAGCAGCCAAACTCAGGCTAGGGTGGATGAAGCCTGCTTTTGAGCTTAGGTTTTGTTTTAGTTGTGCTTGTATCTTGTATTTCCTTAGGGACATCTGTGAAGAACGTGTTCAATACTAATTTTTTCTAGTAAGAAACATTATTTGGTGCTACTTGCAAATAATTTCCCTTCTTGGGCTGCATGGCGGGTCATGGTGTGAAAGCCCTGAAAGAAATTCCCCCTTGTGTGATTCAGCACTGGTGATCTTGCCTTGGATTTTTCTGGAGTGGGGTCTAAGTACTGATCCTACTTTTAGTCCAGTATGACACTGGAGGGATGTAAATATCTTCTGAATTTCAAGACAAACCTTTGAATTGAGGAAATTATAATTTTGTATTGCATCAACTGTTTTTGTCTGTTGCAGATGTTGTACTTTTTATTTTGCTCTGCTTTATAGCCTCCCTCTTACTGGCATAAAGAGATGACCTGTCATGTAGTTATACTAATTTCCTCAAAATCAGTTTGTTACAAAGAAATTTTCTTCTTTGACTTAGTTGTGGCTATGCAGAGGAGGCTTTATTAGTAATGTCCATGCATGCTTTTCCTGCACTGAGCCACTGCAGTTGTGCCAACAAAACCCAGTGGTGTATGTCTGTTTAGATGCTGACTTATGCCCCTAGGTAGTAAAATTTTTTTTTCAGACTAAAGTTAAACGTTTCTTCCTATGTTGCAAGCTAGTTTTCACTTCAGAGGTCATTCAAAGATACAAAGGCATTCTATATGGGGGGAAATTTATAATCACTTGAGTTTAAAACTTACTATCTTGTTAAGTCTAAGTTGTATTGCAGATCTGGTTTCAAAAGATCTTGATCACTGTTACTGATCTAGCACATCTTCCATAAGCACATTTTCAGTGGCACTTCCTCTAACATACCTTACCTTCTGGTGGTTTGCATTTCAGAGATTTCTTCAGCCATAATTTGTCTCTCTGTGGACTATTAATTCCATAGTCTGTTTTTTTTAGCCCACTTATACTAGTGCCCTCATTTATCTTACTTTCACTGGTGGTTACTGTCATTAATTTTGGTACTCAGGCTAGCAATATTCAGGTTGCAAACTTCAGTCTCACTGAGGCATAGACACCACCTGTTCTGCTGCAGAGACAGTGACCTTTGGTGAAACAAAGTTGGAGACCTCTGAAGCTCTTGAGCTGCCTCACCTGGGCAGGGGTTCTGAATCCTCAGCCTGCACAGTGTCTGATTCCTTAGCACCAGGAAGGCATGCAAAGAACTCTCTCTGAAAATTCATCCAGGACAGAATTACACCTGTGAGTATGAGTAATGTACTGGATATGTTTCCAGAGGCAGCAGTAATAGTCTGGCTTCTGATTATCTGCTTGCACTAGGTGACCTTTCTTTTGTAAAACCTAATTCTAGGAAGATAGAACTGACCTGTCCCAAATTTTACATGCCCTCGAAAAACCATTTGATGTTAGTGACAGTGTTAAAACATTATATTTGTACATGTTCCATAACAGTCCTCCTGAAAGTTCATAACTAAATAATGCAAGCAGAGGGACTGGGTGGTGTACATGTGGACCTTTGCCAAAACAATTGTCTGCTGAAATTCCTTGGCCCAGTTTTTGTCAAAGGCTTGACAGGCTTTGGTTTCTTTCCTTTTGACTACTCTATTCCTGTATCTTCTCCAGTTTTGGTCACACTGCTGGAGTGCTATATCCTAAAGCAGCTGTCTCTACTGAAGTGGAAAGTCTTATGTGGGCTTACACTGATGGTCATCAGTGGCTTGCTTCATTGGAGGAATGCTTATTTTAATGCATTCCAGATATTTATCCTGCAATTGTCAAACAATTTATGTACTTTCAGAGCAGTTAATCAGGGAGGGGTTCAACTTTGGGGCCTAATTAATGACTAAGTCACGGAAGGAAATGTGAGTTTAATTAGCATATAGGACTAGCAGTGCCTTGACCTCGGTCAAATGACAAAAGAAAAATCTCATGTTTGCCGGAAGCCATAAGAAGGGACAATTCATAATGCTCTGCTCCTGTTGCACTTTTATTCCTTCCTCATTAGGATGTCTTGCTAAATACATGAATTCACTATGATGCCTTTATGACTCTTTCTTCTTGCTTCTGGGGAAAGAACAGTAATTTCTCATGGACAGAGTGCTCAAAGTTTCACTTAACATCGTGTGTTTCTGCACAAAGGTTCTTCCTTCCCCAGTGGTGCAATATTTCTTTTCCTTGGCCAACAAAGGAATGTGACTGGGAAATGAAATATTTAATGTGTCTCAAGAAAGAGACTTGCCTTTCACTTAATCTTCCTCAATGGGTCTGTGTGACAGTACAGAATACTTGTCATACTTTAGGTAGGCCATGTGAAGCTAAGAGCAGGTTAACTTACGCTGGTCTTTCCTGCAGTGAACTTGCTTGGAATATTTTAGGCATAGAAATGAGAGTATTTGCACTATAAATATTTGGGACTTTGATCCTTCGGTCATCATGTTAATTCTTTTTGCTTGCTTCCCTTTTTATTTTTAAAACACCACTACACCATGTGACTTTCAGGGGCTTCCTTTTAAACCTTTTACATTTCAAGTTTCATCTTAATTGCACAGGTTAATAGGCCAAGGTAAATAATTTCCAGATATTAGCCTGACTGATCCTTGACAAAATAGTGGAATAGCTAATGAATCTCAGACTTTGCCTGTCTGGAAACAGAATAAACAGCTTATGCTATTTAAATGTTATTTGCCTTTTTGATTTCTTTGAAGACTGGGCTCAACTTTGCTGAGGTTGGGATACAATAGTTAAAGCGAAGAAATACTTTGTGATTGAGCTTGCTTCCCCACTGCTTCTCTCTTAAAAGTGTTGCCTGCCTAGGTATTTGTAGCAGGACTTCATGTGAG
Source organism: Florisuga fusca (assembly GCA_038090715.1). NCBI lineage: Eukaryota > Metazoa > Chordata > Aves > Apodiformes > Trochilidae > Florisuga > Florisuga fusca. Next base: position 32,451,945 of record JAAWXA010000001.1, read on the forward strand.
TCTTGGTTGTCAAGTGCAGAAGCTTTCCAGTATGTAGTTTAAGTGAAATTGTGTTACTGATCATCTTTTCAACAACTGGCTTGATGAACTTTAGATGCTGGCAAATTTGTGAAACAGGAGCTTGGTTCCTTACTCTTTTGTTCCTTTTCTTTACCATGAGCATGCTGCATATTCTTGGACCGGCTCCTCTCTGTTCAGTGTTGGTGATGCCTCACTTGGGTATTTGGTCCATCTCTGGTACAGGGGAGAAATGGAGATACTGGAGTGAGGCTATCAGAGAGCAACTGAGATGATGAAGGGATTCAGCATCAAGTTGGGACTGCTCACCCTGGAGCAGGGTCAGGGGGATGTTAGCAAAGTGTATAAATACATGAAGGGAGGGTGCAAGGCCAGGTTCTTTTGAGTGGTGCCTAGTGGCAGGGCAAGAGGCAGTGGGGACAAACTAAAACACAGGAAAGTCTGTTTCTACTTAGAACACTGCCATGGGTTGCCCAGAGAGGTTGTGGAGTCTCTGACCTTCCATATGTTCAAAGTCTGACTGGACATGGCCCCAGCAACCTGTTCTGACTGGGGGTGTTGGACAGGACAAATTGGCACCATAGGTGCCTTCTGACCTCAGCCATGCTGTACCTCCTGTGAAAATATTTTCACATTAAAGTTTACTGAAGTTCTTGGGAGCAATGTGAAGAGTGGTGGATTCCAAGGGGTGGTGCGGCTTGCTTAATACTTGTAAGATGGTTTGAAGCATTCATCTGAAAATGCTAGAAGAATTTTGTTGATATTGCAGTAATTACAACAGTTACAAAATTGCAAGAGTTTTGTAAACTATATGTGCTCATTATGTTTGGGGTTTTTTTGGGTCTAGAAATCTTGTGCCAAGTGACAAAGAAAGCATAGGGCTTTTTAGAAGATACTTCTTTACTCTTCTCTCAATTTCTGAGTTAATTAACACTGGAAAGTTCAAATAATTTTTTATTACCCTCAATGGATGAAATACTATTGTATGTGTGGTGTTTGGTTTTTTTTTTTTTCTTTTTCCTTTTCTTTTTGGCCTTAAGACTAGATTTCTAAATACCATCAGAGATTTCAAGCAATCAGTTTCAGAGAACTAATACCTAGATTTTACGTAACTGAACTGCTGAAGTTGCTATGCTATGAAGGTCCTATATAATAATGGCCTGTTAGGAAAGACTTAAATTCCATGTGGTTATAAATTCTATTCATTTTAAAATAAACTCTATTTTGTGTTCTGCTGTTACTGAAATGATATCTATCTCATATTGGAAGGTACTTAGTTAACTTACTTGCAGAAATATTTAAGAAGAATGAAATTTGTTAAATATGTTATCGGTGTACACTTCTCTGAAATTAGTGGGTTTAATCTATTTTCTTGAGGAAAGTAGGATACTCTGGGTATGCTCTTCTTTCAATTTTTTTTTCCCCTGCAAAACTTGTCTCTCCTGGTTTTGGTCAGGATGACAATCTAATTTGGATTAGCTAGTTTCATTTAATCCGTCTTTCATGTCCTAAAGCACGTCAAATATGTACATGTTGTGTGAAAATCAGTGGCTGGAGGAAGAAGAAGCCCTGAGCAATGTGCCTTCACTAGAGAAGAAATAAAATAAAAGCAGATATCTTTGGCCACTCACCAGGCACCAGCAGGCAGTGTCTGCATGTGAAGTACAAATCTGGTGCATCCCTGTGGCCTGTACCTTATGTGCTTGGATGGGGTGGGAACTTGGAGTGAGAGGCCAGAGAAGTTGTGAGGAAGAGCTGGTACTGGTGGGACCTATACTCATATGGAGGAAGCAAAGCATTATTAATCTGCTTCTTAGGAGACTAAAGCATGTAGCAGTATGTAGGAGCCAGGTATTACTTGTTTACATCTCAGATACTGGCTTCTATTTGTGCAGGGAAAAGCTGTTGATCTAGAGAGGATTAGAGCAGGAATGATGATGGGACTGTAGTGGAAGGAGAATTGGGACAAGGTGGGGAAAGATGGTTGGAATGAGCCTGGGAAAAAGATGGGGAGCTCTGAAGGTGTGGATCAAGAAAGGTTTTCATATTAGGGAGTGAAAAGACAGAATAGAGAACGAGGAGGATTGGGGATTTTAGAAAAGCAAGATGGGAAAACCTCTAGCTGAAGAATTGGGATAAGCGTCTAGTATATTAGGGGGCAGAAGTGTTCAGTGTTGTGAATAACAAGGGAGTGCCAGTATCTATACCCACCTGTCACAGAGCACAAAATAATTTCTCAGTCTAGTGTTTTTTTAATTATCTGAAATATGGCCACTTGTTCTTACTGTGCTTAGCAAGTCAGCCTTCTGAGTCTCACACAAACTTGGAGTTCTCGCCAGAGCAACTCATGGAATATGTTTAATTTCTAACGGTACCTGTGAAAAGCTGTCTTTGGGATATGGGTACGTTTTCTTCTGCCACATCAGGTCTGCTTTTCCAGCCAATTATGAAATCTTTGGAAAAAGTTTGCTCTGTAATACTTTTTTTTAAAGGAAGTTTGCCACAGAGTATGACAATCATATGTGGAAAAAGACATTGTTTCCTAAAGATGTTCAAACAAGGTGGTTTGTGATGTCTGCCTAGTTTGAAACTGCCATAGCTGGCTGAGAGATACTTGCATATATACAATTTATGGCTTGGCTTCTTTCTCTGTCCAAGCAATATTGCTTACTTGGGCCTGCATGAGGTCTGACATCTGTCAGGAGTCTGCCTCTTTCTGGTATGCAGATGGGCTTTTTGTGGGGACGGCTCCTCTGTTATGCAGAAGATTATACTGGATGATCACAATGATCCCTCTGACCTTATATCCTATGAATCACCTCCACAAATGCAAGTGAGCCTAATAATAGTTCTAATTTGGGCAGAGAAAAAAAGAGCAGACAGCTTACACCAACTTGTGGAAAGCAATTCTGTTTTCTTTGTAGCTGCTCAGAAATACCAAGACTTAAATCTGTGTTCATAACAAACTGAGATGTAGTAAATCTAGTTTGCAATTCCTGCCTTTTATTTGTCTCTTTAAATTTCCTTCAAGTGCCCTCTTTTTTGTGTAATTAGAAACATCTAATTGTCTGATCTGGGGCAGGAGTTGTCTGCCTTTCTTTTCTATTTCCATGTGCCACAGATGTTGGTTGGGACCACAGAGAGATGGTCAAGGCATCTTCTCCCTCTGGGTAAAGTTTGCCCTTTGATATCTATGGGGCACATCCAATCTAATCCGCTCACTGTCATCGTACTGATATTTGGATATCCTTATTTCTGTTCCGTTTCTCCCTTGTCAGTGCACTTGCTGATAACTGAAACCCTTTGCTCTAACCAAGATTTTTCCATCCTCAAACCTTGGTATGCATTCACTGGAAGTTTGTGAAATGTGCCCAAAGTTATTTGTGTTTCACATGAAGCCTTCTCAAGATGTTTTTTGCATGGGGAGCTAATACTGCGTTTTTTGACCAAAAGTTAGAGCTGCTGCAGGCTGCTGGAGTGAAACACCGAGTTGCTAGGTTCTGTGACCCACTGGAGCAGCCCCATGTAGGTGTTTGGACACTTTGCCTCCTATTCTTGGATTTGCATTTTTGTCCTGTGAAAACAGCAGGGCCACAGGCTGCCCAGTGTGGGCCACCAGACCCATTGCATGCTTTTGCAGCATTATTTCTGTCTCCTGAGAGCTTGCTGTTCTCTCTAGCTTCCTTTTAAGCACCATTCCAATGTGCTGAGACTGGCAGTGTGGTGTGTTGGATTGATTTTGCTGGGAGGGATGGAAATAGCTATTTTAATATTGCTTCAACTGTGAGGATGCCTTTTTCTAACTTATCGGTTGCTGGGGGTTTCTTTATTGTAAAGGAAATACAATTTAGCTTAGACTTTCAGCACACTTCACTGGGAACTAGGGGGTGGTCCTCATTCCTCATCTGTGTTGTTTTGTTTTCAATTCTTCCTGCTGCTGGGAAACATCAGGGAGTGAGGTGCAGGGCTTTTTTTTAGGTGTGCTTTTTTGTTTTGTTTTTTTCTTTTTGTGCTTCATAGTTCGGTCTATATGGAGAATTTACAATTTGGTCAGCTGAGTTTTTTGTAGCAGTTGCTATAGGCAGGTGTCATTAATTTTTGCATGACAGACACTACTAATATAATTGTTTTTTTTTCACAACTCCAGAAGTTTGGAGGAGAAGGAATGGAGGAAGACTTTTGTGCTCACCACTCATTACAGACATTAAAATTGCAGGGCAAAGGTGAAATTTCTTCTGCCATAGTGTTGCAAGAGAAGAGGGGATCTGCAGATATCTTAACTTTATTTCTTTAAAAAAAATTGCAAAATTTTACCCCCTAAAAAAAATCACACCAAACCCAAAACCTCAGGGCTACTGAAAAAGATTACACTGTGTTAATGAAGTTTAGGCCCAGTAGTCCCAATGAGCATCAGAGATTCTTCTGTGAGCTTGGTGGTCATGAACTCTGCTTTGTGGCTTACTTGGCCTTTTTGCCTCTTGCTAGTGGGGATTAAAACCACACTGGTTTCCACCCTCAAATTTTAGATTCTTTTTGTGTGTCTTTTAATATGTGAATTAGTCTGAGTTTGACAAAAAGAGTTACTTTCAAAATGCTTTTTCTATCCTCGAAATCCTGCACCTGAGTACATGAAATTTTCTTTTCTTTCATTTTTTTTGTTAATGTTTTCAGGGTTTCAGGGATATGCTAGCCCTATCTACCATAAATCCTCTTGCTTGCCTGAAGACTTAGGCAAAGGGATGTTTCTAACTTCATTGCATTCCAAGTGTCTTAATTAAAACCCAGGGGCTAATTCCTTCTTTTATTTCTAAATTCCTCTGCTGAGAAGTTAAATAATGGGGTGGGGAAGGCAAATTTAAGTCTTAGAATGCGAGATGACCCTTGGTAACTTGTGCTGGGATGGTTGAGCATTTTCTGTACTTTGTTTGCCAGTCTAGTTTATGCACTTCTCCAGGGCACTTTCATTATAGTGCTGTTCTGCCAGCTGATTTGGGTGTGATAACTTTTGTCTTTCAAAAACTAAATAACATAGTTCTGTCCTGTAAGCAAGTAATGGATTTTGGGGAAAGAAGATACCTGGCTTTCAGTATGAAGCAGAGGTTGAGTAAAGGACAAACTACAATCTGATGATACTTTTGTTTTTAACCTCTATTTTTAGATGATTTAGATTCCTTTTTGCTGGAGAACATGATATTCACAAGGTAATACGCTAGACTTGAATGGCAGTTTCAAAGTGCACCAATAAAATTAAGGGACAGTGCCTAAGGGTGGAGGTTTGTAAGGCTATAAAATCAGCTCCTGGAGGTGACTGAATGCCAGGACACAGGCTGATCTGTGTCACATCTGATCACAAGAGGTGTCTGTGGTGAGTGTACTCCAGTTTCACTGACATACATCATGTTGTATAACAGAAAAAGACTTCAGCAAACCAGCATCCAGGATAGGAAGCTTTTCTTCTCTCTGTTGTCATCACAAGCGTTTAATGCTGTGTGCATGTGTGTGTTTAGGTTTCTTTTTATTTCTTCCTAAAGGAACAAACTGTTCTGACACTGACCATTACAAGTCCATTAAGTGACTGGAAGGCAGGCAGAGCATGTTGGCCAGGGGAAACATCAGTAGGTGTTGAAGCAGAATTTGGCCCTGGGACAGTCCTTGGCTTTTATGATCATGGAGTGGCAGTGTGAAAGGAAGTACGAATGCCTTAGTGACTTGTTGAATTTGTTTCTCACTGGGCTATGACTTGCTGACATGTTTAATGTCTTGTGTGAGAAATTGACTGGAGTACTGGGTACTTCTGCTGAATGGTAATGTTGGTGTTGCTGTTTTGTTTTTGTTTTAATGAATGCAGCTAATTGGTTATTCAAATAATAATGTCAGCATCTGGGGTTTAGCTTCATATAAGATAAATTGTCACTTGCTAATAAAGCACCAGAATTTCTGTTACAAATTTATTTCCAGGGATTTATAGCAGAAAGCTTGACACAACTCTAACTATAATGGCCAATCACAAAAAACCTAGATTCAAATAATTTTACAAAGCAAACAGGAAAGTGGAGTCTGAATACAAGTGTCATTGATGGGTTTTATAACTTGAGGGGGGTGTTTTGGGAACTTGTGAGGATTCTGCCTCCTTGCTTAACTCTTGTAGAAAGGATATGCTGATACTGAAGAGATAGTAGAGCATTCATATGCTTTCTTTCAACGTTAAATACTGAAGTCCTGTGGGTTTCTTTAGTTTTTGTTTTGGTTGTGTTGGTTTTTGTTTGGTTGTGGGGTTTTTTTTTGTTTGTTTTTTTGTTGAAATCTTTACTGAAAAGAGGGAAAGGGTGCTGAATTTTTAGTAAATGTCCTGTATGCTCCAGCAGCATGCATAGCAGGAGCACCTACACAAAATGGATGTGTGGCCTGGGGAGAGCAGCTGCCAGAGTGGGGCCCTGTGATGGAGTCCTGGCAGGGCTGAAGGTGCTGTAATGCTGAGAAGAGGTCTTGCCTCCTGCACTGCCTGTGCTTATGAAGGGCTTGAGCTGGATTTATAAATCTGTGACTCTTTTCATAACTTGTTATCCTTTCTACACAGTCAATACAACTGTTTTTGCCCCTCTTCATGCTTTGTCATCTTAAGGGGTAAGCACGTTAAAAAAAAATAAAGTGAGACCTCGAATTTTGGAGTTATTCTTAATTCTCGAAGAATTTTAAGGAAGAAAAAAGTCAGAGCAAGCCTTAGGAATGCACCCTTGTACATAGGTATGTACAAGGGGGCGTTGGCAGAAAAGGGACAGAGGTTATCAATTATATTTAAGTCTCAATACGTGCAATACTAATAGTATTTGCAATTAAAATTAATGTAAAAGATCAAGAGTTGAACAGAGTCTGGGATGGAATTTTGTACAAATCTAGCTTTTTGGTCTAACAGTAGCAGTCAATAACTTACTCCATTCCTGTCTCCTGAAAAACAAAACAACTTGGAGGGGGAAAAGGGGAGAAAATATATTCAGGGTTTAAATCTTGACCCTGTCAGTCTTCTGTGAGAAGTGTACTTGGCACAGGGTACCCTGCTGACTGTCTAAGAGGTTCTTTTTCACTGAGGGAAGAGAGTTAATGAGATCTTTTAGGTAATTAAATTGTCCCAGACCACCACCTTGAATTTCAACAAGCTGTTTTAAGTATGGCCTGCTGTGCATGCACTGTAGGTATCTTGAAACTGTTTCAGAAAAATCTTGTTCTGTGTTTGGCTCTCTGGTTTCTGGTTGAGCTCATGGTGTGCCTGTGTTGGATCAGCTTTAGATGGCAAAGAGGGCACAGAAGGGTTAAACAATGGCTGCTTGCTGCTATATTGCAGCAGATGTGCACTCTTTGGTGTGCCCTAGGCAAGTTTTTCAGCCGTAGCCTAAAAGGACCCTAGAACTGAGGATTTGTTTTAAATTGGTATGAATGTTTTTGTACAGCTTGTGAAGTCTTTTTACCTGTCATGACATCTTATTGCTTACCAGTGTGGCAGATTCTCTTGTCTGGACTGAGCCGCAGCCAGTATTCCTTGTTTGTGTCCTTTAGGTAAAAAAAATTAAAAAATCAACCAAACAACAAACCAACCAAACCAACAAACAAAACCCAAAAACCCCTAATCACTTGTTCCACTGTTACATTAGCCTCTGTTTAATAGACATATGGCTAGATATATTATTAGACATGAACAGCACCAGTTTCAGATGTATGTAGGGCCAGAAAAGTGAAATTCTGAGGTCATCTACCTAAGGAATCTTCTGATAGTTTGTGATTTTTTTTTTTTTTTTTTTTTTTTTTTATAAACACCTGGGTTTTGTTGGTAGAACTACTGTACAGCAGTATCAATTGCTTCTGTCCGAGGTGTATGACCTTTTTGTGATGCCTTTAATCATAATCTGTTTTCTCTTCATACTGTATAATTTTTTTTTCCTTAAAGTGGAACACTTGAGTTTCAATCCATTTTTTTTGTTTCCTGTGGCTTCATCCCAGTGTGGGAGAGAGGTGGTCTAAGCACCATGGTAGCATGCTTTGTTGTGGTAAGGGGTTCAGAAAATTAGTGCTAGCTGCCACCAAGAGGTTATGCAAGAGTGCATCCCAAGCAGCAGTGTGCTGTGGGTGCCTGAAGTGTCTTCAGTCTGGTCTGTCAAGAAGCTTGTGGAGCCTTGAAAGTCTCTTGGAGATGATGATCTGGGCTGCAGTTGTCAAACTGAGTTTGCCCATGGGAAGTTACTGACTGCCTTGGCTGTGGTCTACTGTATGGGTTTGGAAGTCAAAGCCTATCACAAGCTGCACGTGTCTCTTTTCTTCTTGGCTGCAGGAAGCAGGCCTAAAAATCCATGGTGGGCCAGCTTCCTTTGTCTAAGCTGTTGCCAGAAGGTAGTTTGCTGGCATTTTTGGTGCAGGTGATGAGGCATAGTCTTGTCCTTAGCACTGCTCATTGCAGTTTACCAGAGGAAGTGTCCTGTGATAGTGTCAGAGCTGTGCTGGAGGTGACTCAGACTGTCTTACTGGGACAGGCTCTGTACAATTGTAGGTGACTCCAAAATGACTTCCTCAAATAACCCGGAGAACTATCTTCTCCCTGCACAGCTGAAGGCCACTGCTCCACTCATAGGTGCTCCTCTATCCTTCCTCCTTGTCCTGTGGGGTCCCTCTGTCTGTCTCCTCAACCATAGGTAGTGGTTCTTTGGTGCCATGCCAATGGAGGCATCTGAAGGGCTCAGCAGCCCTTCCCATATTTCATCTGAGCACGACTGACTCATCCCTGACAGGGTTCCTAACCTAGGTGTGAAACCAGGCTGGGTGAGGATGCGAGTGCTTCAAGGGTTATTCCAGCAGCTTTGCTACTGCAGTTGCTGTGCTGTGTGCTGGAGGAGGCTATTACCTGCACCAGAAACTTGACTGAGGACCTCAGCAGCTTTCAGAGTAATGCATTCAGACAAAAAGGCTTTGACTAAGTCCGATTTCATAGGTTGCTCTTCACCATATGGGAAGCCTGTGAATTTAATACATCGGTGTTCTGTCCCAGAGGTGCTGTGAAGATGATTGCAATGCAAAGGAGCTGCTGTGTTTGCTGGCAAAGTTGAAACATTCTGTGACTGGAAGTACCAATGTCCTGTAGAGATTAGAACCAGCTTTATTGAGAGATTAGGCAAAAAATTATCTCACTGCGTCAGGATAGTCTTTAATGTGACCTGCTTTGAGCAATCTAAGATTAAGAAAAATGCATTTTTCACTCATTGTTATCTTCTTCTTTTCTTCCTCCAGATGAACACAATGATGTACAGAAAAAGACCTTTACAAAATGGATAAATTCTCGTTTTTCCAAGGTAATGCTGGGTTGAAAATACTACTTTGTTTTGTTTGATTCACTGTTTGGAACAATAGTGGTTAAAAATACTTTGCTCTTGCTCTGGTAGGATACCTCTAGTAGAATCTGTCAAAATGTGTAACGAAAGCAGATAAAATACTGTAATTTTTGTTCCCTCTCTGTTTCTCCATGCACATAAGCATTCGAAACTACATGTCTTATTTAAGAAAAAACCCACAACATTATTTTTTACTAAAAGTCATTTTCATGATGTCTGGGTTTTGGTCCTCTATATACAGTCTATTTCTACATGCGGTTTTCTGAGAGCATTGCAAAAGATTTTTGAACCTCAGTTTACTCTGTGCTGCTGAGTCAGCTTTATTACCCAAAATACTCTGCAAACCTCCAGCTGAAACCAAATTTATGAAATATTTTGATTTTTTTCTTTTTGAACTTTCCTTGTCTTCCATGCTATACATTGCTTATTTTTTTTTTAAATTAATGATGAAAAGGGAAGTAATGGTTGCTTTGGGATGCTATTTAAAGCTGGCTTGCTATGCTGTTCTGCTTATGGTGAAAAATCACACTTTGCCCAGGAACACAGTTGCTGCGGGTAGCTTCCCTATCTTATAGTTCAAATATGGGCTATTATCAGAGAAAATTAATGTTTGTTTCTAGACAGTATGGTGTTGCAAATGGGGTAACTAATAGTCTACACCCTGTTAATTAAAAGGGATATGCATGTAAAATCCTGCAAGTAGATTTAAATATAAAAGAAAGGGTGTGTGTGCATGGAGGTTCTTGTTTGTTTGTTTTTCTTTTTAAATAAAGCCACCACGCACCATAAAAATGAATGGCTGCCTCTGGAGCACTGCCCTTGTGAAGTTCTTCGTCAGCAATGTTAAGAATTTTTTATTTTCCTTCCCTTCCTGTGCAACAGGACACTGGGCAATGCAAGGCTTGTGTCCTTGGCTGGTTCACTTTGGCCTGGGTTTGTTTTAGGTGAAAGCTGATATTCTGTGCTCTTCATCCAATACATTCTTGGCTAATTTTCTTTTTAGGGGAGAAGTGTGTATGATTAACTGGTGGTTCTATGTTCTGAAAGGAAAGATGGTCCTGCAGAAGGAGTGCTAGGCAAGGCAGGATCATGCAGGGAGTGAAAACGTGGTGAGAAAGGAAGGCCTGTTTGTAGAGATTTGCCCTGGAATAAAGGTGGCATGAACATGAAAATGACAGTGATACTGAGATTGTTCTATGTGACTTGTTTATGCCTTTTATGGTCACTATTGAAACAGGTAAAACTTTCCAGTCTTAATACTTGCACACCCATGGCTATATTTTATAAAGTGGTCTTTCCTTTCATGATATGTATTTGGACAGATGCTGCTTAGCTCCTGGATTTCTCTGCCACAGGGTATGATCAGACACTGTTGGATTTGAAGCAGCTCTGTAACTTCATGGTCCATGAAACCACCCGAAACTATTAAAGCCCTGTTAATGATTAGAGAGGCTTGTATGAAAGGACATACTCCTGACTGGTGCACATCCGATTCAAACTTGAGCACAGCTACTTTACCATGACAAGATGCAGATTTATAAAGACTGGCATGTTCAGCTTGCTAGGAAATTGCTGGTGTTCAGTAGGAATCGCCTCACGTAAGAGAGTTTCAACTGTGCCTTCAAAATGTAAATGCAAGAATTTCAATAAGTCTGAAATCAGCCTTTTAACAAAATCTTTTGGGTTGTTTTAAATGCCTAGATTGATTCAGCTGCTTAGTAGGAAAGAGCAGTTTTGGAGGCTGGGTAAATGTAATCTGATTTACATTGCAGAAAACAAAATGGTAACTGAGGAATATTGTATGGAATTTCAAAGTTCACTCCAAGAATTTGTCCTTCCATGTTAATTATATTGTAATTGCCCTTCATTTAAACCCATCAATAAAAAGTAAGCAGCTGAGCCTCTGTAAACTAGTTTGGCATACAAAAATCCTAAAATTGCAATTGCGTAATGTACTCAAAATAATGTGCTTAAACTTGCTGATCTTGATTTAAATCAATTCAATTGGGTTTTACAAAGGATCTAGAAAGAAAACAATGTCTTTCATCAGAGAATCGGTAGATGAGTGAAACACAGCAAGTATCTCAAGTATGCTGTGAGGTACCAATATCTGCTTCAAGCAACTATTTAGTGAGAGAAATTCCTGCTTTAGCTCACAGGACAACAACTTTAGTTTGTCATCTTCATTTGACCTGTGCTAGAACAATGTTTGTTATTTGCATGTATTTTCTGAAACGAAGGCACAAGCTCACTTAAAGCAGATCAAGTCTTAAGGTCAATAAATGTATTTAGCTGAGCCTTGAATGCTTGCTGTAGAAATCTCTACCTTAAGAGACATGTGCACGACAGCTTTCAAGTCTGTGATGGTTGTGTAGTAAGGGTGTTTCGTTAAAATTAAAGGGAAGAAAAAATGTTAGATGATTAGTCTATTTTACCAAGGTTTAACAACTGGAAAGTCTGCATTCAAATAAATACTGATATAGAGCATTCCAGCGTATCTTTAATATGAAGCCATGTGATATTTTTGCTTATTGTATGGTTTTTCCATCGCTCTGTCCAGTCTAATTTGAAGGGTCAGATTGCCATTTCTCTGTGGATTAACTCAGCAATTAAGGCATCTAGTTTTGTGGATAGTCAATGTATGCTCCTCAAAGTCTGTGTTTTGTGTCCTTTTTTTCCTGTTATTTTTATCCCTTTCTATCCTTTTTTTATTAATACTTAAGTTTGATAGTATTGGATATATTTTTCAGAACTCCCTTTGGCAACGCAAAAGTATGATCATCTGTGTTTATAGCCACTTCAAATAAAGGCAAATATCAGAGGTAGCTACACATTTTGAATTTTCAGTCTGAGACTTTGTTTAGATTACCCAGAGGATTTGACACTTCTGTACTAATAGAAAACAGAGCTCATGTTGGACCTTATGACAGGTCTCAGAGGGTTTAAGTCTTCTGCAAACTCAAGGAAACAACCCAAAATATCTAGCGGGTTTCAGGTGGCTTTTGGTCAGCATATAGAAGGGACTCAAGAATGTAATGCCTGCTCCAGAAAGGACTGCGTTTAATAATCTAAGGAAGTATCTTAATCTGGCACACCATTAGGGATTACCTGTAAAACTGTGCTTTAAATGATTATGGTTTAGTTACTCTCGGCCAAAAGTTGAGTTTGAATTCAGGTCCATGTAACAGCTTACTGCTCTATTAGCCATATGTTATTTGTTACATGTAAGAGGGGACTGAACAATTTTTGCAATCTAGTTTTGACTACTCCACATTTTTAAATAGGTTCAGTCTTTATTTTATGGTTTATCAGCAGGCTTTGGACTTTCAGATCCATTGTACAGCCCTTTAACACTTCAGCTGATAATGACATAGCATAGTGCCTCGATACTTGCACTTGCAACTCTTATGAAAGTTTCCAGTAAACTAGTTAGACATCTTGAGAGATTTGGGAGTCTTGTGTCCCACTTTGGGCCCTGCGAGTACACTTTTTTCTGCCCCATTTTGTTTACTTTCTTTACTCCTATTTTCTAACCCTGTTTCCACACCCTTTGCCCCCCCCTTACTCTTACACCCTCTAATATGAGAAGGTTTGCCTGCCCAGCAAATAGAGAGTTTTGATCACCCTGTCTACTTCATTCCCATTTCTTTGTCACTTAGTTGCTTACCCAGTAAAACCCAATTTTTATTGTTAAAGCTCCAGACCTGCTTTGTCTATCCTTCCCACTCTACATCACCTTACCATCCCAGCCCTTACAGAATTTGGTGCCTGTGTGGTCAGTACTGGTTTTGTATATTCTTGTCTAAGGAGTCCTAGTCTTGCCCTGTCTGTCTTCTTGCAGGAAAAAAATCTTTGCTAGACCTTGTGTTTCCCCATTACCAAGGTACTTCTCTTCCAAGTTTGCTTTCAGAGTGTTTACTCTCTTCTGCCATTCCTGAACTTGGCAGGTAGGACAAAGAGTCAGTACAAGAAACATGATGCCCTAACTCTTAATTTAGACCTGTGGATTCAGATCTGTCACAGCCTGTTGGAGCTTAATGCTGTCACTCTAGAGGAAGTTTACAGTTCCATCATGGGCAAACTGAGGCTCTTGCTTTTCTTCAGAGAATCATGTTATAGATTTGGGAAGTCGTTACATGGAGGTGGCAAAAATCCTTTATTGCTAGGAAGGCTGTAGTCTGCAAAAAGAACATAACCTCTGAGGCATTTGCAGTATTCGGTGAAAATGACACTACACTTGACTTCCCAGGCCTATACAGTCTTAGTTTTGCATTTGGAGTGTTCTTTTTGGGGGTACTTCTGTGATACTGATCTTTCAGGTCCTGTGCTGGTGCCATGACATCATTTGCCAGCAGCTTCAGCTCTGGCAGGGCTGGGAGCTATCACCTGCCAGTGAGGGTGAAGCCAGACCTCCTCTGCTTTCACAGCATCTCAAGCTCTCTCCTGCTCTGCAGTCTTCCAAAATACATTCCAGTTAAGGGTTAAAGAGCAAAGAAGAGGCTGAACTGCAGCTTGGGAGTGGACTGCATCCTCCAGGGCTGAGATTTGTTCAGATTAGCCTGTAAGAGGGCAAATGCTTGGTTCTGGGGCTCCTGGTCTTTTCTCCTGGGATCTGATGGGTCCTCACTTCTGGAAGGACATCAAGTAGAGTAAAGATGAGAGGAGACAGGGCAGTAGGCAAGCTGGTAAGATCTGTGGAGTGCTTTGCAATGTAATGGCTTTATACACATCTTCAAATTAAACAGTCCCTCCCTCATTATCTGGCATTAATTCATTTGCTAGCAGCAGAATCTTAACTAACTTTCAGGACAGTCTGCTGTGTATAACTTTTCCACCATTTTTGCTTCTTTTCTCCTTTCCTCTAAGAGTTTTTTCACCATAATAATAAATGTCAGACCCCATACTTCTGAAGACATTTTTCTGCTCTGCTACTGAGTCTTAGCAACTGTGATAAATCTTTTGAAAGACAAAAGCATACCTATTCAAGATAATTAATTTCACATGACCTGAGGTACCTGAGGCCAGACACATTTCAGAAGGGATTTTTTATTTGGGACGGAGAATTATGGAGTTTAATATATTAGTCATGCAAGACAAGAGATCAAAAAGATTGATTAGGCAATTTTATCTATCCAAGGAGGCATCACCCAAGATAGTCTGTAGTCCTTTTTCCAGTTTTCGTGGTGCAAGCAAGGAAATACTTGACTGCTGATAAAATATTTTCCAGTCTAATTGCTCCTGTTGTTTTCCAGTGATGAATTAAAGTATAAAACATAGCCTCACTCAAAGAATGCCAAGGCTTATAAAAAATTTGTCCTTAACCAGGTGAACAACCTGGCTAGAAAAGAATTAATATTTGTACAAACTGCTCTTGAAAAATTCAATTTTTAGTCTTGTAGTACTTTTCTGAACTGGATTACTTACTCCCTTCTTGGGAGAGGTTAGGATGGGAATTAAGACAGAGGAAAAGAAATATTTTCTTCTGCAATAGGCTGGGATATGGTAGGGATAATTAGTTTGTAGCAGAAAAGCTACAATACATAGCAATTGACCATCTACAAATTTAGGTACAGCGTGAGAACTGCCTGTTTTCTGCCTAGCCTACCTCTCAACTGCTGCTGTTGTCTGCTCTAAAAACAAGGAGTGGGCAGCATCTCCCTTGCTTGACTTCACAGCTTGGTGTAGTAATATGGACTCTAATTACTGCTGATTTTAGTCAATGCTCTGGGCTTGGGGATGGAGTTTGATGGATTCATGGTCTCTCTTATTATCCCGCTTATTGGAGTGTTTGTGAATTTGTGTTTGTGTGACCTTCCCAGGCACTAGAGCTCAACTTGGTAGAGGCACTGAAGCAAATAGTACTGTTAATGACTTATAAGAATAATAGTTAACCTGGTCAGCGGGAATTTTTTAAGGAAACAAGTTACAATCTGAAGTTAGCTGGCTTTAACAAAAAGAAAAAGGGAAAATAATCATAACCTTTCATTCTTACAGGGGAAATAGCTGATAGTGGTAAGAGGCATGGTCTCATCAGCTGCTGCTGGTAACTTAAGGCTTAATTGCAAGCTGACATTAGTACTGTTACATTAAACATTATAATGTAAGCTTGTGTAAATGCATTAATAGATACACTAGGGAGAAAAATAACAAGCCACAGAGTTGCTGATGGTTTGTGGTTTTTTGCTGCCTTGCTATATCTAATATTTACTTTTATGTTTTTCCCTCCTTCTACCATGTTTTCAGACAGGTGTTTCAGGTGTTCTGTGGACTGAGCTATCTTTAGGTTTACAGCTTTGCTCCTTAAACTCATGTCAAACTTTCCAGCATTATCTTAGGGATGTGTCTTATCACATTAATCTGTGGTTTTAAATAGCTCTTTAGTTGCTTGTAATTATTTTATTTTTAGCAGCAATAGCAATATTTTAGCCTTTAAGGTGTTTTCTTCCAGTTATTGTACTATTTTATTCATTTTTGACTTGACATTTGAATTCATGGTTTTGGTACTAGTGCTGTGTAGAGATGCCACAACTACCTCTGCACATTCTGCATAGAATAGAGCATACTCAACTGAAAAACATCTGTCACAGTAGAGCTGGTAGTTATGTATGCTGTCCTTTAACCTCCTGCATTTCAGTGGAAGGAGAAAGGGGAAAAAAATAATAAAAATAATAAATAATAAAAATAATTGTGTAAACAAAGGCTGTGGTCTTAAATTAGAAATTGGCAAGATTATTTGTTGACATTGTTGTTTGCTTTTTGCAATGACCTCTTTGCTTTCTGAATTATTTCCCACATTAAGTTCCCATGCACTGGGAATGCGATGTAGCAGCACTTGACATGTTCCTTACTCTGTACTGGTCACAATAAAAATGTAGTTCATACTTTGTGTTGCTTGCAATCAAGTTTAAACTAAGGTGTTTAGCATGAATTCCCTAGGAATTTACTTGAATGTTAGAAGTGGTTCATGTTCTAGTTTAAGCATCCAAGCTGTTCAATATTTCCTTCTTCTCAAGAAAAAGGGGAAAAGGGTCTTTGCAGCTCTATTACAATTTTGACCTATTTAATGAGCATCAGATTAAATATTAAAAATAATTATCGGTTGGCTTAAAAATAATTAACTAGATGCAACTCTGTCCTTCTTATACCTGACACAGGAAGATGAGAAGAATTAAGATGTACTTCCTATATCCTTTCAGAGGGTGTTGCTGTTTCTGTGCTGGCAGATGAGCAAAATGGTAAGGGAGACTTTTCCCTGCACTGCCCTGAACAGCCAGAACTCATCTGCTGCATACCCTCGGAGGCTGGTAAAGGTCATGAGTATGCTTTTACAATATGTGTTACTTCCCTGGTGACAGCCAGCATGCATTTCTGTGAAACTGAGAGGACCTTTCATCCTGGTTTTGATGTCATCACTAGGAGGCTTGAATCAGTGTTACTGAGGAGAATGTGAAACTGAGAGTAAACGATAAGCTACCTCTAATATCTTTGGCATATATGTATTTGAAACAAGTTTGGTCTAAGGATGTGCTTTAAGGATTATTGATTTAAGGAACGAGTAAATTCTGTTGCAGGTAACTGTGACATAAGAGAACTGTTTCGAATAAGACAACGAGGCAGACACTGAAACTTTTTTACTGGATAACTTTTCATGTAACTTAATGTTCAAGAACAATATACAGGGAGCATAAATATAGCTGTGATGAAGTGATAAAAAAAAGTTGAGGCTTTTTCTTACTGAAAATTAGTGAATCCTTTTAATTCCCTAACTTGAAGGACTGTATCAAATTGAGTCATTAGTAAAAAAGGGCCAATTAAGAATGTTTTACTGTAAAATGCATTCAAGAAAGATCACAGCCTTGCATGTGCCTTCAGTAGAACACACTGTAGCTGTTGATGGCTGATCTTTCTACTGCCAGTAGCAATTGATGACTTACAAACAAAATCCAGGCCAGATTTTTTTATCTTCCTGTATTTCCCAGGAATGCATTCTGGCAAAGAGGAGGAATGATTTCTGCACAGTCATACTGGCTGCTCTCAGTGACCCTTCTTTGCGAGTAATCCTAGACGCACACACGGAAGTGTGAGTCACCCTCTTAAACCTGATCCAGGTAGAGGAGCTGAAAGATGTCCAACTGGCATCCAGGAGGGCTCCTGGTGCTGCACATGGCCTCTCCTGCCATATTGGTGCTGGTGTATCACTTTCATTCAAAGCCAGTGCCTGTGGTGACTGGTCTTGCCACAAAAGGCTTGTATCTCTCTCAAAGACACTTCAGAAACTGCTATTGCCTCACGAGAGATGAATAAACAGAAAGAAAGTGTGTTCTGCTGTGGGAAACTAGGGAAAGTTCTTTGTCTCTTCCCTCCTATACTCATGTCAGCACAAAGCATGGCACTAAAGTGTTTGGAAGAACTGTAACGTGGTGGATTGGATCTGGTTCTGATCTTTGTGCATTAACTCCATGGTGGAAAACGTTTCACCATGCAAAGTTTATAGGAGCACAGGCTGGTCTAGCCCTGGCTTATGTGCTGTCACCAGTTTTTATTCTTCTGCTTCTCTTTTTCTTAGTCTGTCTTCCTTTCCCTTTCCTCTTCCCTCTTTTCTCTCCATTATGCCAGCCTCTGAAGTGAAGGAGCTCCTTTCCTGCTGTCAGTGCCAGCTTAAAGCATTGGGGAGCCAACATGGCCTCTTTCTAACTTAAGTCTGTTAATGACTTCCTTTTGTCTATCTTATCAAGCCCTGGTCTCTGCTACAGAAATTCTGTGTGTGCAGCTCTGCTGGCAAAGCCCTCTTGGGCAGGCTGAGTGAAAGAGGTTTCTGCCAGTGTTTTTTTGCTGTTGCAGCAAACATAAGCAAAGATGAGAAAAACTGCCTTCTGTTAACCGATAAAAGTGTTCAGTGAGGGGGATGTAAATGTTTTATACCCTGAACTAGCACAGTTCTCCTAGTGGTGTGTCCCTGCCTGTCCTTTACACTATCTTTGTTGTGTAAACTTGACCCTGTTTTGTCTTTGAGGCAGGCCCCGTTATCTGTCTCATATTTGTACAGTGCTTAGCACAATGTAGGTCACTCCTTCAGCATACTTACCAGTGTAACCATGCCTAGCCATTTGCCCTTGCTCAAAGGCTCAGTATGTTTTGTCACTGCCACTCTTGTAAGCCAAAACCTTGGATTTCTTGATGTTATGCTCAGTGATGGACTGCGTCTCCTTACAGGAGAGGATGGTGGTGAAGGCTGCACTATTTTGCACTTGTGTAGTCTTTAAGTTTGTAGGAAGTGAGCAAAATGTTGTTAGTTCTGAAAAGGAGAAATTTAGGTTGTCTTAGCATACTGTACATCAGTCAGGACTTCACAGAGAGAAGCAGGCAGACAGACATGCTTTTTATATACAGCAGATATGTTGTTTGTCTCTGTGTGTGTATCTGTGAGTAGAGACTTCTTTCCAGAAGGCCAGAGTGCTTTCTGGAGGCTAGGAATGAGCAGTAAGGGTGTGGGCAGGGAAAGCAGTCTACAAAGCCCCATGCCTTACTCTGTAGAGTGGGAGAGGAATTCTCCTCTCCTCCCCCAGAGCCCTAGCCCTGTGCTGTATGTCAGTCTGCTGCAAACACAGCTGGTCACAGGGCTGCCGCCCACCCCAGTGCAGCTCAGCACAGGACTAAGTAAAAAGCCCCGTGGGTGAGAGTCAGGATGGTGGGTCCGAGCTAGGCCTCAGACTGCTTCTGGCCCCACTGGAACTTGTTTTGGATTAGCTCTACATCTGTTTTTTCTCAGAAGGAGATGGTAGTGGTGGCAGCAGACTGGCCTGCGCCTGGTGCAGGAGGGAGGCATAGCTCTTCTACCAGTTTTGCCACAGAGCTTCTCCTTGTCTTCTCTTGAGAAATGGATGTATGGGACCATGCCTGGGGATTAATTTTTTATAACTATTTTCCATCTTCTTTCTAAGTTAAGTAAACTTGGACTCACACAGCCTTCAGAAGCTCTGCAATATGTAGCTGTTCTGTCTGAAAAAAAAAAAGAGGAAAGTAAGAGACTTCATGAAACACAGCAGGTTGCTATCTAACTTGGTCACAAGAAAGCTGGGCAGCATCCAACTCTGCACTGTGCAGTGGAGAACAGAGCAGTAATGTTTCTGATTTCAGAGTATGTGGCCCAGATAGCAGACACTGTGAGGAAATGTGTGGGGAAAAATTCATGGATGGGAGGAGACGGTGTGAGCAGAGGAGGGTGCAGTGCGTGCGCAGCCTCTGCTGCCATTGTGACAGCAGGGCTCTGGGCTGGCTCTGTGCCCTGATGGGACAGCTGGGGCTGTTTGGGTGGTCATTGCCCCCAGGTGTCTCTATGTCCCTCAGGTGGGTGTGGGAAGCTGGAGGAGCAGGTTTCCAACCTTTCTGCCAGGTGTGCTGCAATGCAGGTGGCAATGGGCTTGGCAGGGTGGGTGCTGCAGCCTTGTCTTTGCCAACTTCAGTCACCTACCCTTGAAGTTTTCTGTGAAGGGACTTCCTCCCCATAGAGAATGTTTTGCTGGACTTCACTAAATACAAAGGTTTTGCATGTTGTTGTGCTTCTATTTTGAGGACAGTGGATACTTTAATAAACCAGGAAGGAGGAGCTTAGATTGCAGAAACAATTTAATATAATATTCTGCTGAGTCTAAAGTGGCAGCAAGACGTGGTGCTTTGATGGCCAGTGAAATGGAAAAAAATATTCTCCTGAGAAAGCAAATCTGAATTATTCCCACCATCACAGCAAGGTGCATTACACAGGGCGGGAAATTACCATGTCCCATTGAAAAGAATCACAGAATCATATCAAATTAGGTGTTGGAAGGGACTCTCCAGGGAAGGAGACTCCACAGCCTCCCTGGGCAGCCTTTTCTGTTGCCCTGTCACTCTCACAGTGAAAAAAATTCTTCCTAATATTTATATGATGGAAAGCAGAAAGTCATTCAGCTTATTTTCATGCATGTGAAGTGAGGGATGGTGAAACAAAGAAAGAAGGTTATGTGACCAACATTCCTGTTGCACCATGTTAAATGATCTTTCTGCTTTTTTAGCAGATCCAAATATATACATATATTTATATTTTAAATTCTGGACCTAAAGCAGCAAATTTGTTGAAGATATAAAGCTATAGCATTCTCAGTTTTGACATTATCAGTCTGGGCTATATGTGTGTGCATTGCTTTAATTATTAATATAATAGCTTATTAATTGTTCCCATAAAGCCTTTGACTCTGTTTCTCTCAACATCTTTGTCACTAAATTGGAGATTTGTGTTTGATGAATGGACTGTTAGATGAATAAGGAATTGGCTGGGTGGTTGCACCTGAAAAATTGTGGTTAACTGCTCATTGTCCAAATGGAGATAGATAACAAGTGATGTTTCTGAGGGGTCCATATTGCAGCCTGTAGTGTTCAATATAGAATCAGAAAATTTTCAGGGTTGGAAGGGACCTTTAAGATCATCTAGTTCTAACCCCCTGCCCATGGGTATGGACACCTCCTACCAGATCAGGTTCCTCAGAGCCCCCTCCAGCCTGGCCTTAAAATCTTCCAGGGATGGGGCTTCCACCGTTTCTCTGGGCAACCTGTTCCAGTGTCTCACCACCCTCATGGTGAAGAACTTCTTCCCAACTTCCAATCTAAATCTATCCTCCTTTGGTTTGAATCCAAATACCTTCATATAGTGGGTTAGAAAGCAGCCCCAGTAAGTTTGCAGGTGACATCACACTGAGCAATGAAGTTGATTTACAAGAGGGAAAGGATGTCACCCAGAAAGACCATGTCAGGCTTGAGGAATGGCCTCCTTTGGACCTCATGAAGTTCAGCAAAGTCAAGTACAAAGTCCTGCACTTGTGTTGGGGCAATCCTCAATATCAGTACAGACTAAGGGATGAATGCATTGAGAACAGCCCTACAGAGAAGGACTTGGGGATACCAGTACATGAAAAATTAGACATGAGATGGCAACATACACTTATAGGCCAGAAGAGCATATCCTGGTCTTCATAGAAAGAAATATGGCCATCAGGTTGTGGGAAGTGATTCTCCTTCTTTACTCCACTCCTGTGAGAACCCCACACTTCCATAGCTCCCATTTATTTGCTTTCACAATGAGCTGTTGAATCATAACGCATCCTGTGAGACTTCTGTTATCTACTTCTGTCTGCTTTTCTGGACACAAGAACAATTTCCTCATGCCCTTACTAACCTACTTTTAGTATCTTCTGTGTGGCGATGCAAACCAAACTTAAACCATATTTTGCTGACCTCTGTGGGAATTACATTATGGATCATTACCTCCTTAACATGCCCAAAAATGTGCAGGAGTCTTCCCTACATGTCCTTATAGCCGTTCTTTTTCTGTTGCTTCAGCATGCTTTAAGGGTTTGGCTCAGTTGCTATGCAGCAGCAAAGCATCTGAATCATCTGTGAAAAAGTGTGTGTTGTCAGGGGAAAGCTTTGTCCCTTACCGTGCTGGAAAGGGTATAGTTGAGATGAGGAAGTGGAGTATTTAATGGCACAATGTTATCAAATGCTGACATTTAACAAATGCTCCTATTTGCTATCAGCCTGGCAGGTACATAGCTTTCTACACCCTTTAGCTAAGTGTGTGCCAACATGTGCTCATAAATATTTTAAAGTATAACTTGAAAAAGTAATTGCAGAATAAATTTCTCAGAAAAATTAATTGCAGAGATAATTTAATACCTGACACTGGGGCTAAAATCTGTGTATTTTAAGAATGGACTTTGCTTATATGATCATTGTCACTACTGTTTATCTGATTGATAGGGTGCAAGTTACATTTAGGTCTATTTCTCTACAGGAGATTGGAATTTGGATCTACAGCTATTTGACTCTCTTGTGAATAGTTTTAATAATATCAAATCAAATTGAAGTGGACATGTAAGAAAAACCCTTATGAATTTTGAGGAAAAGCAGATATTTACCAAAAAATTGGATTCAGTGGACAGTTCAGCTCTTTTCCTGACTTGTTAGCCAGCAATTACTAACAGCTGTCAGAGCAGGATGAAGTGAAAGTAGAAGAGATTTATGTCAGCAAATTCATGTCATATAAGGCCTTTGACAGCATTCTTTCTGAAGAGCAATGTCATAAAGCTAGGGTGATAGAAAAAGGCAATACTGGAGTTTTAGGTACTTTCTAAAAAATATTTTTTCTTCTCAAAGTGGCACTTCAAAAGGACAATGAAATCAGTAGCTTAATTGATCTACTGGCAGCTAGCAGATGAATGGTACAAAGCAAAGGCACTTTCTTAGTTGCTGGCTGCCTGTGTCTTTTCCCTCTGCCCTGTAGCACTTTCCCACATTAACTTTCTTAAGGTCCAAGAAGAAAATAAGACTAAAAGGGAGCATGGAAAAGGTTAACATGATTCTGCTGACATTTATCACTCTTCTTGTACAGGGTCCTCCACCCCCAAAGAAAACAAATGTTAGAAATGTATGATTAGAGTAGCTCTGAGTTTCACATTTTGTTTCTTTTTCCAAGTACAGAAAATGACTAATTTGTTTCAATAGATATTACATCTTTTGATCTACTAGTCTGTGTGGAGGAGTGGCAAGTCCTTTTTTTTTCCTCTCTCTCTCTCTCTCTTTTTTTTTTTTTAAGAGAATATATCCCAATGTCTTCTTTCTGAAAAGCCCTAGTTTCTTCCTCCTTTAGATATATCCAGACCAAAGCATTCTTTCTCGTTTGACTCTTCAAGCTTGCCAAGTTTTTTCTTTGCCATCGTTTTTTTTAAATGCATCTACCCTAACCTGAACAAGGATGCACTGATTGGTTTCCTGATAGTAGGCTGCTGATGCACAGAACCATAGGGAAGAAGAAAAAAAACAACCCAAAAAACAACACTTAAGGAAAGGGTGTCTTTCTCATCACTGTCACAGTCCCCTAGCTTTTATTTACCACATTCAGTACTAAATAAGAAGGAACTGAAAGATAAAAATGAAAAAAATACCTTTTTCGGGGATGTTCTGGCTAAACACTTTTATTACTGCTTTTGTTTCTTTTTCAGAGTGGAAAGCCCCCAGTTAAGGACATGTTCACAGATCTGAAAGATGGAAGGAAGCTTTTGGATCTTTTAGAGGGTCTGACAGGGAAACCTCTGGTAAGAGAAATGTGTGTGAGTTGTATTCCCATTTATTTAAATAAAACAAAACCTACCAAAATCAACAAACAAAACACACAGAAACCAAACTATGGCATCTGTTTATATTTTCATTTATTTAAAAACCTATTCTGCTTGTAGTGTGTACTTGTTTTCTACTGTTCCTGTGAATTTCCCATGAACTCCACTCATGGGATTATAGGGTCAGGCTGAAATTAGCTGTGGAACCCTCTCTTGAGGGTTAATGTACTGTTTAACAAAGCATGTAAAACCAGTGGCTTTAATCACATCATGTGTATTTTTAATAGAGATTGTTTAAAAGTCTGCTGCTGGGGGATCTGGAAGAGCAGCCTTTAACTGGATACCTGTGCGCTTTTTCTTATAAACTCGTGAAAGATTCCTTAAAGAAAAAAGACAAAAGCTAGAAGGCAATGCAGAAGTCTGCATCTCCACTGAAAAAATCCTTTGTGATCTACAGATAGGGAAGGGCTGAAAGAGACTCCAGTCTTCTGGAAAAAGTGTATGTATGGCTGAAAACTCTCCTAACACTGCCTCTTTGGAGAGATGTATGAGGCATGGTGGAACCTGTTCCACTACGTGGGATTAAATTCTTGATGTCTCTATATATAATAAATCTCAAATTCATTTATTAAACTCATGGGGAGCTTTCAGCCATTTAAAATTTCACCTTACAAACTTGCATTGTTTTTTTAAACAGAAACATTTAACTAGCACTTTTAAGAGTTCGTGGTCTGATTTGAAGTACACTGAAAGACAACAGGACTCTTGTTTCTAGTTTGATTACCATGTTCCAAGTTCAGTTCTATGCTCTTGCAGATCATATTCTGTCACAAGGGTTAAATGGCAACGATTTAAAAAAAATGGGGTGGCACATATCGCTCAGAGTTGCAGTGGGCTGGGTCAGGTCCTACTGCCCTGCTCCCCTCCAGCCTTCACTCCCAATATTCAAAGGAAGGGAAGGTCAGGAAGCATAACTTCTTCCCAGTATGCAATGATTTAGCAGGCTTTCAGTGCCAGGAAAACAAATTGCTGCTTGTTCTCTCTTGGGAGCCAGGAAAATTTCAACTACTCTGGCAAATGTTCAAACCCCTCACAATTCCTCCTGGAACTCCCTCTTTGCTGTTGTATTGCCAGTTTTATAATTCTGCAGATGCTGGGAATTAAAATTGTGGACTTATCAAAGATGAAGTGAAACACATTTTGAATCCAAGGGTTCTCCTGTGCTTTGAATTGAGGAATAATGTTCTGACCAGTTTTAATTTTGAAATTGTTGTGAATGATCTTGCTTGTTTTTTGTTCTTAGAAGAAACACAAACAAACCGAAACTTGAGAAAATTAAAACAGATTTCCTGTTCTGTGCCCTATTATTTATTTTGTTTGGTTTGTCAAGTTAATTTTGATGCTAACAGATTGTAACTTGTTATTTTCAGCCTAAAGAACGAGGCTCCACACGAGTACATGCCTTAAATAATGTCAACAGAGTACTGCAAGTCTTGCATCAGAACAATGTAAGCAACTTTTCCCACAATTTTTGATATTTTCATATTTATATGAGTTTTAAATGCAGGGAACAAAGATTTTTGGTATCTAAAATGAGAATTCAGTGAGATGGGTAAACTCTTCTCAGTTTTCCTTATCTGATGAAGAATTTCAGTGTTTGACATTTCATGAAATCTCAAAATGCTAACTTAAGGATCTTAATTAAGCAGTGTTTTGTTGAGATCTGTTCATCTGCCAAAACAAAGGTGACTAGAAGCTCTGCTATGAATAGCTCATGAACCTGTCAAAACAAAAATCTAATTTCCAGTGACGATGCATAACTTCTGCAAAAATCTTTATGGGTATGCCAGGTTTTATGTCTCTGTTTTCTATGTCCTGTTCTCAAAATCCAATAGAATGTTTCCATTGACACATATCAGTTCTTTTTGAATTCTGTCCTGACTGTTGCTAATTTGGAGCCTTGGTAACTGATCAGAACAACAAACACACCAATCTTAAGCCTTCTTTGAGAAAAATTAGGATAATAATTGGGTTTTTATTTATTCTGGTGTTTTATGTTTTTCCTGTGTGGAAGCCAGTAGTGGTGTGGTAAAGTGATTTTGTTTTTACCCTAAAGAACAATTCCTGATAAGTGTATTTCTATAGTTAGAATTTCTATTACCAAATGTCAGGTCACTAAAATAACATAAGAACATTCTAGCAATAAAATTTATCTAATGCAAAAAGTCACTGACATATTTATGTAAACTGCTGCTTTAATAGTGATGAATATATGCTGGGTTGGAGTAGTGTCTTTTCTAGGAAGTAGTCAAAGTTAGTGGTGAGTTAGATTTTTTTTTTTTTTTTTTTTGTTCTTACAGGTTCTGCAAATATTAACTTTTTTCTAGGGATAAATAATGAGCCTTTTTAGCTTGAAAATTATTTATTTTATGATGATATAATGAATTAAATAATATAGAATTGCAGTAATTAATTAGTTCTTCCTTCAGTAGGAAGACAGATGGTGTTAGCTGAAGGTGGTTAAGGTCACGTACACTTAATACCTACTGCTGAACTTCATTAGAAAGTGTGTGTGTTAACTAAAGGAAAAGGCATCCACTGAGAAGCCATTGCATTCTGTTGCCTGAGAGTTTGTGGGCTATATAATAGTCATAGTTGTGAAATAGTTTATAGAAGCCTTTAAATATATTATGTAAGGATCAGACAAGCCTAGGGTGTAGATGTCAAAGGGATCCTGTGAACCTCATCCATCTAATGAGCAGGAAGGTTCTAAGTAATGAAGTTCAAATTTTTGTGGACAAATTTTTAGAAAAATGATAATTTAACAAAAAAATCCCTTGGAAATTATTCCAGACAGCTAATAGCAGTCTACTGTCAGTATAACTGTCTACTCTCTGCTTTCTTTTATTAATTACCCTTGCTTATGTCTGAGCAGTCTACTCATCATCCCAGTGAGTTGCTGGCTGCATCCTGCAAAGCATTGTTTTAGTTCAAAATGATTAAAATACAAAAATGGACATGTGAAGTGTTGTCTTAAGTGTGTGGTGGAGTTAAATGAAGAATGCAGCATTCTTATTATTCTTACTATTCATAATATTCTTACTATTATTATTAACATTATTATTACTGTGCAATTTAATTTTTTTTTTACCAGTTTTCAGGAGGTTTTCTCCCTTATTGCAGATGAAAAAAACTCTTGCAATGTCATTTTTTTGTTTTTCTACCCTTGACCTTTAGTCTTGCTTTCTGCTCTGTGTTTTAGAATGCTTTCTAGTGCATTGTTTAGTCATATGAACTGGTGATTCTTTTGACTACTTAATTTACAAGTATCTTAAAATGTATGCCTGATATCAGCGAAGAGCACTACTGTGAGATTCTGTTCCAACTACTCTAAAAATTGGGAGACTACAATCCACAGAATTCTTTAGGACTTTGAAGTGTAATTTTGTGGCTCCATGTTCATCTCGACAGTTTTGATTTGATTCTCCCTAAGCAAGAGACCCACGGGGAACTGAAAATTGCCAGGATGGTACCTGAAAGCAAAGAGCCTACCAGTACATTTTGCAACATTGGAGCTATTTGTGGTTGTGTGATAAGAAGAAAAATATTAATGGACTACCATTATATTGTTTTGTATCAGCAGTAGAACAAAAAGAAACATTGTTCTTGTCTGTTCTGTCATTGTAGACTATGTCCATGGAGAGCCAGAGCATTGGCTCCATTACTGCCCTGTGATTGTCAGTGTTGTTTAATTGCTAGCCAGCTCCTTCCTGCATGTTTTGTCTCTCTGCCCAGTTCTGATCCCAAGCAATGCCCAGATCCAGTTCTCAGGGTAATTGTGAGTTGGGAGATGTTTCTGGGAGGAGGCACTGTGGATAACACAACTGAGAAAAGGAATTAAAAATCTTCCCCGTCGAGGTGAAATCCACTTGCTGCTTGCCTCTAGGGCAAGAACATGTTTATACTTCAGGTTATTTTCAAGAATGAAACCCCACTCTTGAAAGTGTGTGGGAGTGTGTTGCAGCATCTGCTGTATGTGTACATAAAACCAGGGGAGGGAGCTATTTGTCTGCCCTGCCTTAGGCAACTGTTCCTAGCCCAGTTTCCATAGGTGTGGCAATTAATGCAGTGTGCTGCTGTTGGTTATATCCAGAAGGTGGTTCAGACTTAGTGCTGCTTTTTCCTTTGTGAATGGAGAATTACTGCCTCAATTCAGTTCAGCCTCTAAAGTAGCACTGAGTGAGTATCTGTAGCTCTAAGCTTTGCTGCTTCTGAGGGATGAATGCTTGATTGCAAGGTTGGGTAGCTTCCCCCACCCTCTAAAGATAACTGAAATAATCTCATTTCTCCTTTCTGTGTTTTTATATTGTTAATGATCTCAATTATACCATCACTGATACTATATGGGGTCCTATGTGTAGAGGAAACTTGAAAATTTTATTTTTCCCTTGAGCTTTTGGTCTCCTTGCATAAACTTCTCCCATTTGGATACTGATTCGGGCAAAGGACACACCTATGCTTAATTACAGAGCTTTTAGTGGTTCTGCAATATCTTGTGTGTCTAGGAGCAGGACTGCTTTTTTTTTTTTTTTTTTTTAAATATCAGGTTCTTCATATTTCCATTTCTATTGTTCCGTTTTGACTGCTGGGATACATCTGTATATTAGAAGAGAGGACAAAAACTGAAACAAATTCACTTGGGCAATATTCTGTCATCTCTGTTTCTGTAGTTCTAACCAGTTTTGAGTTGGAACACTTGATAATATGACTGGGCAGCCAAGAATTTAAGGTGGGGTTGTGACTTGAAGCTGTGATAAGTGTTTAATATAGAGCTGATCTGACTTCTCCAGGTGGAGCTGGTGAATATTGGAGGAACTGACATTGTTGATGGAAACCACAAGCTGACCCTGGGGCTGCTGTGGAGCATTATCTTGCACTGGCAGGTGAGAGGCTACGGAGAGATTTCTTCCTTTCCAGTAATCCTGATCATCAGTCTACTGAGATTCCCAAACCTCCCTGGGGTTTTGGTGGTGGAAAGTACTGCTTGTATTTTGGGCTGGTAAATAAAGGCAGGCCAGTGTCTGGTTTCTGATCTCTGTCTATTGGCTGTCTCCTACAACACATTCTTGTATGTGCTCAGTTGTACTACTCAGTCTCTAAATTTAGTTCCTAGTGGTGTTAACTGCAGAGAGGCTTTTCAGGCTGAAGCATTGTATTTATATTCTTTCCTCAAGGCTTCTATGTACTCTGTTAGCAGGGTCTTTTTCACTATCTAGGTAGCTGTGTTGGGCTTGCATTTTATATGCTGCTCGGGAAGTTTATTTCTCAGTGTCATAGACTGGATTGCTCTTGATTTATCCAGGTACCTAGGAGGATCATTGAATTTGGTTGGAGGGAACTTGGCAGATGCTTATGGCATAGTACCCAAACTGCAAACTACTTTTGTTGGCTGTGCAGATATCCTCTTCTTGCAGAAAACCTGTGCAAGCTGTATTGGGTTTTGCTTACTGATAGAACTGCAGCAAAAAGAAATATTATTCCCCATACTTAGTGTAAGCAGCACTGAGAAGAAGGAGAGGTTCATAACAAGTTATATTCATTGTTATGTGAAGCATTACTGCCTCTTGTAATGAGTGTAAAGATGACCTGAAAGACTTCTATTCCCAAATTTCTCGTGATGACTTAAGTTTGATTGATAGCTTTCTTTTGGAAAGACCCTTTCACAATTTGTAAAATAACTTGGCTTGAAGGTTTTTAAGCAAGAGAAGGAGAGAATATGTCTATAAGGTGTAGCTGCTCTTGTCTTGCAGGTGAAGGATGTTATGAAGAACATCATGTCAGATTTGCAGCAGACCAACAGTGAGAAGATCCTGCTGAGCTGGGTTCGGCAGTCCTCAAGACCCTACAGTCAGGTCAATGTTCTGAACTTCACCACAAGCTGGGCAGATGGACTTGCCTTTAATGCTGTCATCCACAGGCACAAGTAAGTATCAAACAGCTTATCTTAGACCTAGGAAAGTAAGCAGCTTTTTTCTCATGTCTTCATGTTTGAGCATTTGGCAACTTCTAGCCAGTTTTGGTGATTATTTCTTTGGGTTTTTATTATGGTAAAGATAATGAAGGTGTATTTTCAGTGCCTTGTGAAGAATGGAAGCTTCCAAATGAAGAAATAAAGACAGGCTGTGTAGCTTTCTTTAGTCTTCGAATGTATGTTGCCTGAAAGATAATGTGTGCAATTCTTCCAGGGCAACTGTTGGGCAGAAGAATAAAAAGGTAATAGAATACTTCAGGTATCTGTAGAGGATTCTTTAGTTTGCTCATTATGCTTTGTAAGGAACAATGTTAATGCTTCTTTGCACAGATCTTTGTTCTTTCTGGTTTTTGGAGAACTTTTTAGTAGTCTAAATAAATCATTGTTACACACTCTTATGAAAATTACAGAGCAGTTCTTATTTTATTAAAGATTTTTCTTTGAGATCTATTTTTTGACAATTAATTCTAATTCAGCTTACTTTAAATTAAGTCAGATCATTGCTTTGAAGAGTTGACACTTCTTAACCATAAATAACCACTTTACTGTGGTAATGGTGAGATAATCTAGAATTTAATGAGACATCCTGGCCACCAGGTATGCCTCATGGCAAATGCTTTACTAAAACCCAGAATATCTATACCCAGCAGATACAAAGTGTTTGCAAAGGCTTCTTTTCACTTTGAGTCTGCTGTTCTTTGCTCTTAAGTGCCCAGTTGGCCCCTGCTGACTGAAATAACAGGCTCTGTCACAGCCTCACTGGCTCCAGGACAGGTCTACCCTGACCCACCTTTATGCCTTGTAAATGAGATCTGGCTTCTGTTCAGCCTGTGGTTCCTGAAAGTTTGAATGGACTGTTCTGCTAAGATAGAGCAATATTAACAAAGGTCTCTGGGGTTCATCAGAGGTGTTACCAAGTTCCTTCTTTGCATGGTGGAGCTGTACTGGTGGTTTTTATACTGGCTTAATTGTCTTTGATGACATTGCACTGCCGGTTGAACCTCTGAAGCTTTGATGGAGGGAGTGCCAGCTTTAGACAGAAGTGAGAACCAGGTGACCTGAGGGAAGGAGGAGAGATGGAGCAGGGCAAAATTGGCTTTAAGCTATTTCTTCTCCTTATGCATTGCGATTTTGTGCTTGGGCTTTCCAGGACCTAAAGTCTTTGAGCTCGGCCTTTTTCAGAGCACTAAGTAGCAGAAGCCCCTGCTGCAAATTTTAACTGGGTGACTGTCTTGTCCTCTGACTTCCTGAAATTTCTCAGTTACCTGGCTCAGCTGATCTCTGAGCCTTTTTTTCCCTGTCTTTCTGGGAGCCTGGCAGCTGTCAGCACATCAGAATTCAGCTTTGGTGCCCCTGGGCAGCAGTCCTTTTACCAGGGAAGCACCATTTTTTCCCCCCACATTTCTGAGAAATCTTGTTTGGTTTAAATTTAGGTCAGCTTTGAAAGAGAAGATTTAAAAGGCACTTGCAAGGAACAATGGAACTGGGGCAGGTTGCAGAAGTGGTGGGACAGCAAAGCTATTTAGATTACTCAGACTGCAATGTTTTCCTGACTAAGGGGCATTTTCAGTATTGCTTTTTAATTGATTTATTATTATATGTTATCTACATATGATATTGACTTAATGCAGGAGGGTTTTTGTGGATCCTGTTAAGTTCAGTTATTTGATTTTCTTTGTGTAACAGCAGTTGTTGGTAGTACTATATTTTGACTATGCTATCTAGTAACTTTGTAGAACTTACAGGACTTAATACAATTATGTGAGGCAATAGGGCAATGAGCATTTTACTGTACTGATCTCTTTAATTTCCTAAGATTAGCTTAGTTCCTCTTTGAACTGAGTTTTGCTATTTGATACAGTATTTTTGCTCATAGGTAAGTATTTTGCTTTCATTTCATTGTAATTCACGTTATCGTGGCAACATGCAGGTAGTGCATATACAGTACATTTATTGCAATGTCTTTTCTAAAGTAAGAGTTTGCTAAGGCTTCATTTGAGTCTATAATGGTTATTCTGGGGCTCTTCAGTAAGGAGAGTGAGGGGGGACCTCATCAGTGTTTATAAATATGTAAGGGGTGAGTGCCAGCAGGATGGAGTCAAGCTTTTCTCAGGCGTGACTAACAACAGGACAAGGGGCAGTGGTTATAAACTGGAGCATAGGTGGTTCTGTGTAAATATTAGGAAGACTTTTTTCACTGTGAGGGTGACAGAGCATTGGCACAGGCTGCCCAGGGAGGTTGTGGAGTCTCCTTCCCTGGAGACATTCAGAGCCCACCTGGATGTGTTCCTGTGTCACCTCCTGTAGGTGACCCTGCTCTGGCAGTGGGGTTGGACTTGATGGTCTTTCAAGGTCCCTTCCAACCCCTAACTTTCTATGATTCTGTGTTCCTTATTGCTTCTAGTATGAAGGTACAGTATTTGTCTACCTTCTATCAGGATTCCTGCATATCTGTGTTCCCTACTAACTCAATTTTTCTTCTGGTTTTTAGCTTCTCTGACCCTGCTCTCATATGGCCTTCCAGTTTAACAGAATGTAGTGACTTGACAGATATTAAAAAGATACTCTTGTGTCAATTTACAAGAGAATTAAGTATTAAAAGAATTAAAGGCAAGCCCATCTCTCCCTCCCCGAGTCCCATAAATCACAGAATCAATAGCAGCGTTTTAGTAAGAAAGCTACTGTTGCATGGGAATGGGAAGTATTTTAATGGCTTTATAGTCTGATATCTGTCTTACTTGGCTGATCATGGTCCGCCAGTGTAGTTTACCACTAGGAGAGGGGCCTTATTGGCTGATTCCACTTTCTGCTGTCGTCTTCTCCTTTGAGACCACCCACTGGTATATTTTGGGTTCACGAATGCACTGGAGATTTGGTTTGGTTAGCTGTGAGGTGAAGGCTACTGGCACTGTCAGTCAGTCAGCTCCTTGGCCTGATATGTGTTGCGACTTTCATGAGCACATTTGATGGGGTGGACTTATGTAGGGGGTGTGTGTGTGTGTGTGTGTGTGTATATATATATGTTTTATTTTGTTTTTTTTTCCACGTGGAAAAAGGCATGGGAGAGGATGAGCAAGCAGGGGTGGAACTCACTGTTGGTCCTGGCTGTGATAGTCTGGGGTGGTCACTGATCCACATGACAAGTTTGGAATGAGTCTCCAGGACCCTCCTGAGATTCTCCAGCAGAACTTGTTGCAGAAAGCATGTACTGACAGAAATGCTGTCACAGAAGCAGCTGAAGAAAACTGGTTTTGGAATAAATGTTTAACAGAGTTAATTTATTATCTTGTTAGTATTTAATCTCCTGATGCAGTCAATGAATATGTTTAGAATAAATAGAATAGAAGGTGGATGTTACTGTGGACATGCATTCAGTTAACTGATTTTTGATTACCAGATTCTCTTGGAAAGCGTATTTTTGTATTTATGCATTTCTGTATATGCACTTATATATGTTTATGGTTTCTGTGTATGTTTATATTAGGTATCTGTAACTTTACAAACTATCAATTTTTACAAACTATCTTTGTATCTGTAACTTTGTATTCTGCATGGTATGGATTTTTTTTTTTCTTCAGATAAAATTTAGTGCTTTATTCCCTGTTTTGTCTTCACTTTTAGACCTGAGCTTTTCAGCTGGGATAAAGTTATAAAGATGACACCAGTTGAGAGACTGGAACATGCTTTCAGCATAGCCAAGAACCACTTGGGAATTGAGAAACTATTGGATCCTGAAGGTGGGATGCAGTTATTTTACATTGCTAGAAGCTTTTTTTGTGTTCTCTTGAAGGAAATTTCTATTGACATTTAATATGGATACAAATTCCAGCAGTTTTGTGCAGCGATATTTTGTTTCAAGTCCCTAAATCTGGGTTTTAAAGAATGTAAATTTCAGGGTAAGGGTATGTCTGTGGATATGTTTGCTTTGGCTTCTTGAAGGCTAAGGTTCAAATTGATTTACCGTTCAGAGACAGTACACAGAAGGGGAGGGTGATACTCTGGCTTAATTCTATTTTGGGTGGGAGTTCTACCACAAGAGGCAATGCATTTCAGATGAAGTAAAACATTATGTGGAAGGCGATAACTTGAAGAGCTCATGATATTTTGCTTTTTATATATACATCGTCAGCAGCAGTAGCTGCCGGTGCTATGAGTACTTACTGCATAGGAATGCTTACCAGGAGACTTTTATGACACCTTTTTAAAATGCTGAGCTGCTGCTCTGCTTTGAAGGGAGCCTCTGAAGATTCACTCTGTAAGACAAGCTCTCAGACTTTACAGATTCAAGCACTGCCTTAAAAAAGTGTTAACTGAAAAGTAAGTGAACTTGAGTTCTTGAAACTCTTTTCCATGTGAAAAGTTAGCAAATGAACTGACCAATGCTGGAAATGGGGATTAGATCCTAAGCAGAAGAGTTGGTGTATGCAGAATTCTGTCATCGAACTGCATGTCTGCTTGGGATATACTCCAGAATAATTTTTCCCCAAGTTGTTATTCCTTATTAACTTCAGTTTTGGGGTTTTACTTCAAAAATATCATGCCTTTGTGACTTCACCTCCAAATACAAAAAATTTCTTTTAATTTTTTTTCCCTCCTTCATACTGCTTTTAACATGTGTCAAACCTGGACTTTTAGATTAAAGTGTACTGAAGTCCACCCAACAGGCGAATCAGTGGTTTACACTATATGTAACAACTGTATTCTAAGTAATGATTTAGAAAAGCAGCTTTTTCATTTATTTTCTATGTTTTATCTTTTTGATGCAGATGTTGCTGTACAGCTTCCAGACAAAAAGTCTATTATTATGTATTTAACCTCTTTGTTTGAGGTCCTTCCTAAGCAAGTCACCATGGAAGATATTCGGGAGGTGGAGACCCTCCCAAGGAGATACAAGCAGGAATGTGAGGATGGGGAGTTCAACATGCAAAAGGTGTTTGTCATAAAAATCTGCCTGGCTTTTCTTAAGATGTAGTTTTAGCTGATCTTCAGGCTTGTCAGTTATCTCTGGAACTTGCCTTCTGTCTTGGACAATTGAGAATATATGAGAACTGTAACGTCATATGTTCATCTTAACAATCATCTTTGTGATTGACTTCAGTGGTTCTGTCTTCCTTTTTCTTTTCATATACAAAATCCTGTGTGTTGAGGTATAAAGTTTCATTTATTATGCTTTTTTCTTCTGCTTCTCTTTCTCATTTGTCTTGGTAAGCTGGAGTGAATGGTCCAGAATCTTAGACTCAGTTTGCTGTAGAACTTGTAATATTGGTGGTTATGACGGATTGTTTTTGTCTGGGTGCAAGATCCACTGCTCTGTTAAATGAGCAAGATTAAAGTTGCTGTTTCTATCCAGGTTCTTCTTTTTAAAATGGGAGTTCATTAGTGGTTACTGTGACCCTTCTCATAAAAAAATGTACCCAGTGATTATTTTTAAAATTTTACAGAGAATTAAGAGGGATCTTAGTTGTTCTAATTTGAGTATAATTTGGGAAGGCATCTTCTGTGCTCTTCTAAGACATAATTTTTCTCCTGGTGGCCCAGGCTGTAGCACTTGAAGAGGAGCAGGGCAGTTCAGGAGCAGAAACTCCCAGCACAGTGACAGAGGTGGATATGGACTTGGACAGCTACCAAGTTGCTCTGGAAGAAGTTCTTACATGGTTGCTGTCAGCTGAGGATGCATTTCGGGAACAGGAGGAAATATCTGGTGATGTGGAGGAAGTCAAAGAGCAATTTTCCACCCATGAAGTAAGCTGCTTTTGAAAATTCATTTGGGAAGTGTGCATATGCTGGAGAACTTCTAATTCCTAGTCCTTATTCAAAATCAGCTATTCTGGTTTTTTTTGTCTTCCTTCTTCTAAATTAAAAGTACTTTTAACAGAATGTGATAGCCTGGTGTGGCATAGGGTTTTTTGGGTTTTTTTTGTTGGTGGTGACAATAGCTTCTTGAAGGTGAAACAGATTTTAAGAGAAATTACAGTGCAACATGCTTTGGCACTTCATCTTTTTTTAAAACCAGCTTTTGGTGCTTGGTTCACTGGTGTCTATTAGACAAAGTCTGATCCAGACTGATTTGTACTTCTCTGCTGCCAGCTACTAAAAAGTCTGATTAACTGTATGCCACTTGCTGTTAGATGGGGGCAATGCTAACATGCTGCTTCCAAATTATTGTTGTTTCCAAATTTTGTTTTGAGTCTGTTCCAAGTCTGTATAACTGTTCCAGTGAGGCTAAAAGTTTCAAGTGTCAGGTTAGATGTTTAAGTTTTCTACTGTATCAGCTTACTGTATACAATTGAATTCAAAATCTGAATGCTAGTCAGTTTTAAATCTTTGAACCAAAGGGAAAGATATTTTAGACTTACAGTAAATATGTCAATCCTTTAATGCTATTGACTTCCATGGCTCTATTTGCTTTCCTAAGGTACTTTTCAGATCTTGTTTTATGTTTTGTTTGCCACAGGAAAGTTTCTGTTTTGTTTTGGTGCATTTTTTTCAAAGGCTGTAGTCTTACAAACAGGTCTTTTTTCTTTGAGGTGGCCAGCTTTTTCCCCCCTCAATTAGCTCTGTTTCACTCTCTCCAGAATTTTTGTAGCTTGTAGAGAATCTTCTGTCACGCAGAGGTACCGGTGCCATGCTTGCATGTTTGGTGCTGCAGCACTAATGCAAACATGACAATTTATTAGGATATTTGCAAATTCTTAAGTTCCTGTAGGAGCTTGCAGATCAGAGTGATGTGTCTGGTTGTCCTGTTTCCCAGAGTTTTATGATGGAGCTAACTGCACACCAGAGCAGCGTGGGGAGCGTCCTGCAGGCTGGGAACCAACTGGTGGCCCAGGGAAATCTGTCTCCTGAAGAGGAGTTTGAGATCCAGGAGCAAATGCTGCTGCTGAACTCCCGCTGGGAGGAGCTCAGGGTGGAGAGCATGGACAGGCAGTCCCGGTAAGTCATGTTGCACAACCTCTCCTAGAGTTGTTGGAGCAATCTCTGGTGCTCACTGCACCTTGGAGGAGATGATTTGCATCCATTTGTAAGAATTTTTTTTTTTATTTTTTTTATTCCACCCCTCCCACAATTAACTCTTCATTTGACATGAAATCCACCTTTATACTTTGCAAGGTAAAACAAAGGAAATGAATATAACTTTTTTTTTTCTTCTTATATAAAAGTTTTTTTGTGACTGTTAGGTTATGTAAATGTACCAGACTAAATATATGGTATCTATATGCAGTAGTTACATAAAACTACTACATTCAGTAGTTTAAATTCCTGAATAAAGCATATAGTCAATGTGAATAGCTATGTGTGTTTGTATAACTAAAAAGCACTTTGAAAGAATTCTTTTTCACCAGTGGCTTATCAAACCAAATGCTGCACATCAAGGGAGAAACTGCCTTTTGTTGCCAGCTCTCAGTAGAGGCTTTGTTTGTGGCAAAACCCTGTTGGAAGAAATATTCCTGTGTATTAATTACATAATTCACTAACTTTACTGGTTGAGAAAGAAACGGGGGTACTTAACTGTGTGTTCCTTAGCTTAATGGTGAAAATATTACTTGCTAATAGCTAGCTGGTTTATGAATGGCCTTGCTTCTTTCCTACAGAAGTAGAACTTAGTCTCTTTCCTTGTGAAAAACCTGCCTGTGTTTCCCTTTCCAGCCTGCATGACATGCTGATGGAGCTCCAGAAGCAGCAGCTGCAGCAGCTGTCCAACTGGCTGAGTGTCACAGAAGAACGCATTCAGAAGATGGAATCTCAGGTCTTAGCAGAGGATTTGGAGTCCCTTCAAAAACAGCTGGAAGAACATAAAGTAAACCTTTTTGTCTGTTATGTAATATGTATGGGAGAAGTATATGGAAGATGTGTATGTCTCTTAGCTGAGAAACTGGATTGTGTCACAAGTCATATGGCTATATGCTGAAAGGCTGCATTTGTTGCTTAGGAAAGGATAATGATGGGGTAGAAAGGAATCGGAAGTTCCTGGAAGTACTTTCTTAGCTGAACACTTGAGCTCTAATGGGCAGAGCAGAAACTTATCTTTGCTTTATGTGGAAAGCAAAACCTGTAGGGGAAACTGCTACCCTTGTTTCATGCAGGAAATGAGGCCTCTCCATGTGACTTGTAGGTGTTAGTGAAAATAGGAAATATACTGTGTACAAACTTGCCTTTAATGACTGACAGGCATTGTTACAGCATACTTGAGAACAGCAGATGAAAACAATGTGTTAAAACTGTCAGGAAGGGCCTTCCAAGTTGCTGATTCTAGACCCTGCTGTTGCATCCTAAGGGAGTGCACAGACCCTTTGATATGCACAAGCTCTTGAAATTGTTTTGTGTCTCAGTTAAGTTTGCAGATGGCAGTCCAGTCTTTCTAGCCTGCAGTGATACTTTTTTGTGTTTTTTGAGGAGAAAGATGGTCTTTTGATACTATCATGTTTGCGGCTTGTTGACCTTCTCCCCAGCATGGGACATACTTCACAGGGCAAGAACTGTGGAGTATTTTTAGTCCGTGTAATTTCCTGTCCCACATTTATTTTCTTTCCTCTGTCTTCAAAGTCTGGAGAATCTGAGGTGTGTTGTTCATGGAGTAGCTTAGGATATTCTGGGATGAAAACTGATATTTACAGTACTGTAAAATTGATCTTGCAGAGATATTCCAGAGGAAGGCTTTAACCATGGAATCTGTTCTTCTAGAAGAATTTATATGAATAATAATTGATTCTACAGATTACTTCAAACCAATCAGAATGGTTTTTGACTGCATTTTTCAACTATTATCTTTGAACATGAGGATCAGTTATCACAGTCTTGATACGAGAATTATATTGTCAACTATTAAAGGACAAATGTTCTTAGTGAATTTCTTCTGTTTGGCATGCTTGATGGTACTTAATAACAATAATAGCTTTCCATAGAAACACTTAAGCCGCCTTACTTATAAAAGTATTCATATAGAATTTTAATGCAGTTGTCATGATTCTCCCAGTATATGGTTCTTAGCACTTAAAGCACTCCATGTTTTTCAACATTTTAACAGAATGGTTTTGGGTTAATTTCTAGCAGTCTTTTGCTTACATTTATTTAAACTATACAGTGATTCCTGGTGCTAAAATCTGCACTTAAGTGTTGAATCTGAAGTACTTTACCACAGTAGTAGTGTTAGTCCCTGTGGCCAAAATAGCAGATTAGCAAATGTATTCAAAATGGATAACCTGATTTGTTGTTCTAGAGCCTGCAGAGTGACCTAGAAACAGAACAGGTGAAGGTAAACTCCCTGACACACATGGTTGTCATTGTTGATGAAAGCAGTGGGGAAAGTGCAACAGCTATTCTGGAGGAACAATTGCAGGTAAAATGTTACAACCTTCTTTTTTAACTGTAGTAGCTGGCACTTTTAAAACCTTTACATATAATTTTTATGCCAGTGTTTAAATCCAGTTTATCCTAGAAAGTAATGTATTTTTTTTAAGAAGTAGTATTAATGTAAAGGATTATTAGACTTGCAGGGTAAAACCTTCAAAAGTGCTTTGATTTGCCATCTCAGTTCCTGATGAGTCAAGCTGTTTGCATTCACAGTGACAGGCACTTTTGTAGTGTATCCTTTCAGCAGTTTCATTAAAGTGGGAAGATGCACAGTAAAACTTATTTCTTGTAAATAATTTTTAATAGGAGATTAAAATCTGATGGAAAAAATATTAAGACGTGAGCAGAACATAAAAATATTAAGACATGAGCAGGGGAATGTAGTATTTTCTCATATTTGCCAGAAGTTAGACTGTAACCTGAAACAGTGTTCTTGGTGCTTCGTTCATTCCTTTTGAAGTCAATCAAATAGCTCACTGAATTTAAAAAGAGCAATGAAAAGGCCATAGCGAATCCTTTCGAAAGCTTTAACCTCTGACTTTATGCAATATTACAGTGGTGCTTCCTGGCAAGGAGAGAGCAATGATAAAGAAAGCTGTTGCTGTGAAGTAGAAATCATGCTTTTGAATATCTGATTTTTAAATCTCCTTTGAGGCCTGTGAACGTTCATGAGTGCTGTCTGCTTTTGCAGAGGCTCGGTGAGCGGTGGACAGCAGTTTGTCGCTGGACTGAGGAACGACGGGTCAAGTTGCAAGAAATTCAGCTTCTATGGCAAGAGCTGCTGGAAGAACAGGTTAGTAGCTCTTCAGGTACCAGTGTCCACTGGTATGTGGACACAAAAAGCAAGCAAGCAAGAAAGCAAAAATACCAAAGTCCCTTCGTAGGGTTTACGAGCTCTTAGAAAGTAGCATATGTGCTTTCAACCTGGGTATATGTACACGGTCTTGCAATCAACTAATCATTAAATACTGTTTTTAAAATCAGTGACAAACCATTTGGTCAACATAGTGAAGCATGGAGCTTATCTCATTTTGCTGAGTTTTAGGCAAATAGTTGTATTGTGAAGAAGATGGCATTGTGAGTTTTGTCTTACTTTGATTTCACACGTTACTATATATTAAACATACTGCGCAAAGACAAATTAACTGATTGTATGAAAAATATGGTAACACGCGTTAGGTTGTATGTGTTAGGTTTGTATGGTAGCATGTGTTAGGTTTTCATGTCTACTACTAGAGCTTGTTTTGTATGTCATAAAATATTTGATAGCCTTTCCTTTGAAGGTTTTTCTTAAAGTGTTTTGTTAAATGGTGGCATTTATTTCTGTAAGCTATTATTTATACTCTGCAGCTCATCCAGATTGTCTAGACATTTTAAAGAAGTGGTACAGTGCTGGTATAGCTGCTGGTACTCAGTTTCTGCCAGGTTTCTTTGACAGGGATGTTTATCTGCATTTTTTTAGGCTTTAGGTATGTTTCCTCATGAACCTTCCAATGTTTGTAGTATATTGATAAACTGAATTTGTAGTTTGTGGTGGTGTCGTACTTTGCTGTTAATATGGTTTTAAGATTTGGATTCAGGTTGATCCAATGTCAAGTATCTCTTCATATACATTTCTTTAAAATACTGTGTTGGCATATGTTTATGTACGTATAGAAAATTGAGTGCTAACATTTTCTGGCACCTTTTGGGCAGGGTAAGTTTAGAAATAAGGATTCCTCAAAAATTTATACTCTTTATGTCGAGGTATGGTCTTCAGGTGGTCTTGGTTTTGATGACCTTATCTGTATGTGCTTTGTCTTCTCCCACCCTTATAATTATCTGGGGAAAAGTGACCACTCATTAACTATTACAATACTGTTAAGAGTGTCATAAAATCATAGAATGGCTTGGGTTGGAAAGGATCTTTAAAGATAATATAGTCCAGCCTCTCCCACCCCCTCTGCAGTGAGCAGAGTGAGCAGGGACATCTTCAACTAGGTCAGGTTGCTCAGAGCCCTGTCCAGCCTGACCTTGGATGTTTCCATGGAGGGGCATCTACCACCTTTCTGGGCAACCTCTGCCAGTGTTTCACCATCCTCATTGTGAAAAAAATCTTCTTTATATCTAGTCTGACTCTACCCTCTTTTAGGTTAAGACTGTTACCCCTTGTTCTGTTTTAAGAAGCCCTGCTAAAATGTTTGTTCTGATCCTTCTTACAGGCCCCTTTTAAATATTGAAAGGCCCCAATAATGTCTTCCTGGAGCCTTCTCTTCTACAGACTGAACAACCCCAATGCTCACAGACATGTTTCTTCCCTCTGATTATTTTTGTCATCTTCTGTTTGAGTTTCTTTCCTCAGCTTTTTTTATTTGTACATAATAGTGTTGCTCCGTAAATGTAAAAAAAATAATAATTGCTTTTTTAATGCAATTTAATGCAGTTTTTAATGTCATAATACAAGTAATCAGGAAGCAGTTTATTTTAGGTGGTTTAGATCAGCTTATGTTTGCATTTGTTATTCAGCTATGAACCAGTGCATTTATTGCTAACTGGTTTGAATTACAGTTCTCTGTCCTCAAGACTTATCAAGTGATCTACAAAGATGACAATTTGAAACTAATTAAAAACTTCATTACAAGCACTTTTTAAACACAAATGTAGCTGAAACATTTAGGAACTATCGTTTTTCCATTTCACCCAACCAGATGGAAAGATGAGCAATGATACATCAGCCTTTTTTGGCTGCCTAGAAAATTCTTGGAAACCACATTGCCAAGTCAACGCAATTCTTACCACTCAGGAAACAAATTCCTCAATCAGTGCCAGATATTTCTTAGCACTGTGATAATTATGTTTCAGTTTTCTATGGAGATTTATCTTTGACTGCTGATTTAGCAGAAATTAATTGAATACATTGAAGGGTTTTTAAGCTCCTCTTATGCATCAAATATGTTGGCTGGGGTGTCAGCATGATTTTTCCAGGCAGCATGTGGTGATATAATTTTATTTCTAACAGACTTAAATTGTGTCTGCCTTAAATCTGCCATTTTGCACATTGGCAATGTAAGCTGCCTTAACTTCTTTAGCCCAGAAGTTGCTGTAGTCAGTTCTGGGAGAATACCAAAGATCTACAGTTTGACTGAGGAGCCTTGTGGCTGCTGTAAAGCGTGCTGTTCAGGCAACAAAAAGGTCTGCCTTGTTGTGTAAGCCTATAAAGATATTAGAACTGTGCTTTAAAATCTGTGCAGAGATCTTAGAGAAGGAATTGTCAATAGCTGTTTGACAAAATTAGAATTTTCTTGTGCTGTTTTTCTTGTGATTTACAGTGCTTGTTGAAAGCTTGGTTAACTGAGAAAGAAGAGGCTTTGAGTAAGGTCCAGACAAGAAACTTCAAAGATCAAACAGATCTTAGTGTGAACGTACGAAAACTAGCAGTGAGTATCACCATCCTGCTCTATCCTGTCAAATCTCATAGACTAAATAAATGACAAATTACCACTTTGACCGCAGTAGGAGCTGTGAATGCCTAGCATTTTAAAGCCAGGACAATAGTTTTTCTTTGCCAGATTATTTCACTTGAATTTTAAAGTGTATACAACTTAGTTCGTTGCCATTCCAAGTTGGTGTGCCAAACTTTGAAACAGTTATCCTGTGTTTTTTACAGTGTTGTATTGCAGGCCACCAGTCAGCTGTACTTTCCAAAGTGTGGGTTTGTGGTTTTGGTTTATTTTTTTAAAGTAAATTGGTGCAGTTTGTA
This sequence comes from Florisuga fusca, assembly GCA_038090715.1. Classification (NCBI taxonomy): domain Eukaryota; kingdom Metazoa; phylum Chordata; class Aves; order Apodiformes; family Trochilidae; genus Florisuga; species Florisuga fusca. The sequence continues at coordinate 32,494,602 of JAAWXA010000001.1, forward strand.
CCTGAACTACTACTATGTAACTGTTACTCAAGACATGTTGCTGACTGCTTTTAAGAGCTGTTTCAGTGATGTGCTTTTTATAAGAGTGTCTGTTAGTGCTTTGTTATACAAGAGAACTGTTATGAAACCTGTGATGCATCTGACTCAGGTAGGACATTGCTCCCTCCATGGTATTAAAAGCTAAGGGATGGTGGAATAGTTGGTGTTGTCTTTTAATGTTTTCTTTGTTCTTCAGATTTTGAAAGAGGACATGGGTATGAAACGGCAAACATTGGACCAGCTGAATGAGCTAAGTCAGGATGTTGCCCAGATCCTTGGGAATGGCAGAGCATCCAGTAAAATTGATCAGGATCAAGAAGAACTAACTCAGAGGTGGGACAGTTTGGTTCAGAAGCTAGAGGATTACTCTAACCAGGTACTTTACAAAGCTGTATTACTTTTTAGCTGCTTAGATATCTGTATGTATGTATGCAACTGTCATTGATGCTGTCAGCAAAATTGCCCAGGCAAGTTCTTGTCATCAGGCTAGAGAGCTAAGTGAGTGTTCTTTCATGTGGGGCTGACTTTACCTGCTGACAAAGCTGTGCATTTTTTGGTCTTTGAAACCCCAATTTTTTAACCTGACTAGTACTGTTACTCCTTTCTCACACAGATTAAGCTTCATTTTTCTGATGAGTAAAGCAGGCTTGCCATGTATTATCAGTCAATCCAAATGCCTTTTAACACTGTAAGAGTGCTGGGACTGGATTAAATCTGATACTAAAAGAAAGCAAAGACAAAACCCCAAACCCAGAATAGATAAACAGATGGGAGTCATACAAGCATTTATGCTCTGTGAGTATGATTTCTCATCTGTTGAAAATAGAGTAGTTGTTTGTTTGAAATATAATGGTTATGATTGCCAAGCTAAATTGTTAAATGTTTATTTTAGTATTTTGAGCGCTTGGTAATGTTTTTATTTAGACAAAACTCCCACTGGCTTTTGTGAGAATTGTTTGACAGTTTTATGACTCATCCCCTTTTTGTGGTATTAAAATGTTGTTATGGCAAAGGCTGTGGCACTGCTTCACAGTCCATTTATTGTATAGTGTATATTGAACGAATTGTGCAGTCTGAATAGAGGTCCGTTTCAGCCATATGGATTTAATTTGTTCTTCTGTTTGAATAAAAGCACTGGAGAGTGCCAGATCTTCATCTAAGATTCCCAAGTATCAAGCATATACTTAGAACTTACAAGTTGATTCACATGGGACTTACTATATAACCCATTAAAGAGTGTGGAAGGTTTCTCTTGATTTGAGTTTTTAGCTCAAATCCACTATGTACTGGTTCTTTCTGAGGGCCAGGCTTGGTTTTATGGGGTATAAGTATAAAATTGTGTGTTAATAAACCCTAAGGTTGTTTTTTGTGAACCAAGCAATTGTGAAAGAAAATAGATGTAATGCTTATTTTGTTGATTTAGGTTCACTTGGACTGGCATGAAATTCTAGTTAAACTGAGAATGTTGTGTGGTTTACATCTGTAAATGAGACTAATGAAGATTTTCTCTGGAGTGCATCTATGATAAAGGTTCTTCGTGATGGCTAGGTGTGGTTTTTTGTAGGAGTGAATGAATGGACTTCTATGGCTGATAAATAAAAGGAAGTAAGCAATATAAATTAGCTTTGTGTTACAAATGACATTTAACCCTTTTGCTAAATTAATTTTGTATAGGTAACGCAAGCTGTAGGAAGCATAGGGATGTCACAGGTTTCACAGAAGACTGCTGCAGAAACATCATTGAAGGAACAGGTGGTGGTTAAAAAATCCAGACAGGAGTTGCCCCCACCACCACCTCCAAAGAAAAGGCAGATCCCAGGAGAAAGTGAAGCAAAGAAAAAGTAAGTATATGTCACTGCTCTTTTCCTTTGCTCACTAGATACCACATAGATTCGCCACATAGTACTCAAATTGTGGCTGTGAGGTTGGGTTTGGGAAATGGGAAAGGAATGATAATCTATAGCTATGTTTTTAGAGCAACAACCTACAGCATCCATTAGTTTCAAAGGGAAATGTGATTGTTGGTGTTACGTTTTTCAAAAAAGCATGTCTTCAGTCCTTTGTACCTCTGTTACTTTGCTGAAAGCTAGAACTATTATATTTATTTTAGAAAACCATTTTCTCATCTTTGGTTAAATGGTTTTGCTAAAGTGCCAAGTATTTTGATTTATTTATTAATTATTTATAATCTACAGAAAACATAGGAGAAATGAGAGAAACTGCACAAAGAAAGCTCGGAAATCTATTCCATCTCCCTGGTGATGGAATACAGGGATGTCTCCTATCACAACTATATCTGCAGTGATCTACTGATTAGTGTGTACAGAATCACGGAATGTTAGGGACTGGAAGGCACCTTAAAGATCATCTAGTTCCAAGCCCTTTACATGGACATCTCCCACTAGACCAGGGAGGGGGCAGCCACAACTTCCCTGGGCAGCCTGTGCCACTGTCTCACCATCCTCACAGTAAAGGATTTCTGTCTAATCTAAACCTATCCTCTTTTAGCTTAAAACCCCTCATCACTAGGTCCCTAGTAAGAGTCCCTCACTGTTTTTCCTTTGATTAAAAGAAGGCTGCCATTTAGCAACATGTGTTGCAGTACCTTTACTAAGAAGTATAACTAGAACTAAGGGAACTGTTTCAAGATAAATTAAGTAAATAAATTCTGCATACTCACTGTTTTACATTCTGTGCTTGTCTGAGAAAAATAATGAGCGTTTTTTTGATGTTAAACCTTTGGCAAGTCATTTAGGGAGAGAACAGCATCATCAAGAGCAGAGTCACTGTGCTTGGTCATATCCTCTTATCCTTGGTGGGAGTGGTGTGTGCATATAGCTGTATGTCCCAGGGCACTAACTCAGTTGGCAGCCCATCTGTCCTTTCTCTCTGTCTCGTGAGTCATGGAAACTATTTTAGACTTTGAAAGCAGAAGTGATCTGATCTGTCATCTCTTTTGTCCAAAGTTCACACCGTATTAAGGATGGAGTCAGTTAAAATAGGTTAAATTTTCTGATGCTTTTGCCTGATCCCCAGTTATTTATGTTGAAAACAGCACATGGCCAGTAACTAGAATTCTGCTGTTTTTCCCATGAAAACTTTCAGTGACTAATACTGACTTCTGCATTTGTTGGTGTGCTGTTATTCCACTTTAGAATTAAAACTGTAGGAGTAGTATAATTGTAATATGGCCTGACTTGTAGACTGTAAGGCGTATCTATCCTTCTCTCAAGTTCTGTACAGTATTGGTTAATTTGGGAGTTGTGGGCTTTTTGGTTTTGGTTTTTTGGTGGTAATGGTGGTGGGGTTAGCTTGGAGATTTTAGGCATAGGAAAGTTATGTTAGTGTAGACATGTCCAACTGCTGCCAAAAATGCTATGCTATAGATTAATCTTCAGTCAGCTGTACATTCAAGGTTTGTCAACTGTCACTGCCATGGGTCCTTTAAGCTGCTAGGTTTTTCTTCAGATTAGAGTTGAAGACTTTTATGAAATCTAGAACTGTAATTCTTGTTGTCTTGTTCCTGAGGCCTATTTTTTTTACATTCAACGTGCTCAGCATTGAGAGATCTTTTGTGACATATTAAAGGAAACAATAATATTTTGCATGAAGATACGTATAAAAAAATTAAGAGAAGTTGTACCATGCTTTCTCAATTTTCTTCTAAAAATATTTACATAATTTTTACTATGTCAGGTTTTTGAAAGTCTGTCTCTGTGATCAGTAGTACAAGAAGCATGAACCTTGTGTGCAGCTTTGCTGTTTTGGGATTGAGTGCTGAACCTTAAGACTTCTGATTTTTAAGGGAGAGTGACTGAATAGGGAAAACTGACAAACCCTAAAACAAAACTGTCTCACCTTTTAAACCAGGTTTGATGCTGAATGTACTGAGCTCTTGAACTGGATTTCAAAATCCAGATCTGCCATTCAGGCTGCAGACATCAAAGAATATAAGAAGATGAGAGAGACTTCAAACATGAAAGAAAAGTTGAAGGTAAAATGGGGAGAGAGAGTGTGTTCTGGAGAACAGCAAATTTTGTCTCCCTTCTGGCTGTCAGCTCAACGTGTGGGCTGCTGTGTGTGCTTCATGGGGAATAAGTCCTTTAGTTAAACAGTTTCAGAGCTGGACACATGTGGAGGTCTCTAATCAGCTGGACACAAACTTTTGCTGGTGTTTATTGCACAATCCACAAGAGATCTATAAAATATATTAATGATGTCTGCTGTGTATTTCTGATAGATGTCTGTATTCAAGATTAGTGTCTTTTCCACTAAGCAGCATATTTTGGCTTTGTTTCACAGCTGGAGATGGACTTGATTGACATAATTTTTATAATTTTGACAAAGATGAACCAGTGGGCTTCTCAAAGCCCCCCTTGAATCATGCTGTGACATTCTGTACGCACTGTACCACCCAGAGCCTAAAGTCGTCTGTTGTTGAGATGTCTCAACATGTTATTTGCTGTATTAATTTTGAAGAAAATCTGATAGTTACAACTTAGTATTATTTACCTGCAAGACAGAATATTTAATTTTACAGGATCCTGTGGGAGCCATGAGATAAACATTTAATCTTCCTTCTGTTTCAGGATTGTGTTCTTGCCTTTTTCTTAAGTTCTTGAACATGCTTTGTTAATGGAGGCTTCCTGGAGCTTTACCAGGATCTGCTAGATTTGATTCTTTGGAAATCAAAGACTATACTTAAAAATATCTAGAACAAGACTCCTTGATGCTCTAGTCCAAAATGGTACCAGTAGGAATGTTTGGAATGGCAGTTGGAAATAAATGCCAAAACAACCCTCCCAGTAGTTTATTTATAGAACTTTGTGTGTTTGTAGCCCTTTACAAAGTATGCTCCAAGATGAACATTGGGTTCCCATGAACTTCACTGTTTTCAAATTATTTGGCTCTAAGGGGATAGGACAGTGCTTGTTCTGCCAAACTCTGCAAATAAATGCATGATGCTTTGGAATTTTCTATAGCCTGTCTCAACCAGAGTAATGACCTTTGAACATTACTTTTGAAAACATGTGAATCTTGAGATACTTTGTTGTAATCTCAGAGGATAATTGAGTTTTGCTATTGTGGCCAAGAAGCTCATCTTCTCTCTGTGGATGTATTCTACCTCTTGGCTGACACAGGAACATTCACCACTATGTATGTCTTGAGGGAGAAACTTGTTCCTCTAAAAATCATGGTAGTCCCATAGGATTTCCAGCACCATTTCTTTATAAAGGAGAGTGAAGCACTAGACCTTAGGACACTGGATTACTAGAGGGCTGTACTTCTTGATAACTGGACTTCTGGTGAACAGGCAGTTGTTTTCTTTTGAAAATCTCAGTAGAAACTATAGAGGTGAAGGGACTACTTAGAAAGTGTCTTTTCTTAGCTGGTTCACATACAGTAATTACAATTTTAGGTCACAAATTGCTTTAGCTAGTGTCCCAATATCTGATTTCCTCTTGCAGGATTGTCAACCCTTTTAACAGTATTTTATTCTTGTTGTACTAGTCTCTTACTTGCCTGGTACTCGTGACAGCAAAGTCATTGCAGTTTTTTTCTGAATTAACAGATCTAACATGCATAATAGGAAGTGCTGTATACAGTAAAACTGGAATTTGTTTTGGGTAGTAGTGGGTAAATACATGTTACCTGAGGTGGGTGGGGAGGTCAAGAAAAATTATCCTCTCTGAAACTGTGTTCTTTTGGGGTTCACTTTGTAGGTGATTGAAAAAGAAAGGGTTGAAAAAAGCCAAAAGGTAGATGAACTGAATCGAAGTGGACATATTCTTTTGGATCAAATGGGAAAGGGTATGCAACTTTAAGGTTTTTCTATTTTGTGATTTAATTAGCTGAGGTGCTGGGAAATAATACTGGAGTACTCTGCCTTCATTAAGTATGACAATTTTCATCCTCTGCCATTTTTTTTTCTTTTCAGAGACGATGGTCATTGTTACTGTTATTATTTATTGATAGGTGTTTTGCTTCTATTAAATCTTAAAGAAAAGTAATATTCTTGTTTAATGTGTGTGTTCATTTGCAGCCTTCTAAAGGTTACTTTTATTGAAATAAAATTCTTCAAATGGTAGTAAAATGTTTTTGAAGGAAAAGGCTTGGTTTAGTTTGAATTCGTGTGGAGATTTTAAGTATAAAATTTAAAAATATAAGTATCTTAACTGAAATTTAGATGTAAAATTTATGCTTGGTAAATGGATGTATATCTTTATTTGTAGTTTTCTCTGTCTCTGAAAACTGTTTTGATGGTGTAATCAGAATTTATGGTTGAAAGGCAAGAGAGAGAAGCCAACATTCTTAAAAAATGATTGTCAAATAAAATACTTATCCCTGGAAACTTATAATTAACATCAGTGAAAGTTGAATCTTTATGCCTTGCCAAAATCTTGTTTGTAATCTGACAAAGCTCTTTCACTGAAATGTGACTTGGCTCATAAAAGAACTGTTCATATAGTCCAGAGACAGTCTTTTATGTATGCTGTGGCTTCTCATTAAGTTGTTGTGACTGATAGCATTCAGACAGGTGAAAAAATGGTATCACTGTCCTGCATAGTGACTAGCATCCCTTCTGGAAAATGTTGATTTCCATTGGATTTCCCAGTTGTCACATTTCTTTCTGGCCAGTCCTTTTGCCTGGATGCCTCAATCTGCTAAGTGTGTCTAATCTTCCCCTCCTTGACTGATACAGTGGAAGCTTTTTATAGTGGGTGCCAATGCTTGGAATCTGATGGCTGGAAGCCACTGATTTGACCTGGAGTTTAGATTGTAAAAATTTGTGGCTGTTCTTTTTCTGTGTCTGGATGGAGATCCTCCCTCTTTCCTCCCTCCTGAGTGCACATTGCACTGAAATTTCTTCATATATAGCAAAATGGTCAATTACTTTTGGCATCTGAGGAACTAACAAAGGAACGGGTGGGAGGTCTGTTCACTGCTGCTGTGGCATCCTCAAGTAATGCAATATTTTGTCAAAAAGTTGGTGTAGCAAGTGCTTCACATAGTCACTCTGAGTGGGAAATAACCCTGTGTTTTGTCATATTGCTTTTCTAGCTATTAATATTACCTAGTTATTCATCATACCTGCATGCAACATTAGCTGTTGCTTTCTGCTTCTCCCGGGCTGACTGGATTTCCATCTACCTTTCTAATGGATTGGTTGTTATCTTTCAGCTTCCTACATCCCTCTTTATGAAGTCTAATAATATAAAAAGAGCCTACCTAAATAACTTATTTTACTTAAATCTACATATCAGCATCTAGACACAAATCATCATGGTCCCAGAGTCAGCTTATTGTTAAGTTCACAAGTGAGGTATCTCACTCTTCATTTTACTATTAATGTAGAAATAAAAGCTTTACTGTTATTAATAAGTACAATTTTATGGATAGTGGAGTTGAAATCAAAACATTTTACACATTAATTCAAATAGGCACCTATATCTGAAGAGAACAGTTAAATGCCTGCTAATTGTAATGTGTTGCAGTGCATGTACCAATAATTTAAATTATCTTTTTAGAGGGACTTTCTACAGTGGATATAAAAACAGTGATGGAGAAAATATTGTCAGAGTGGAAAGAAGTGCTTCATCATCTGGAAGAAGTGTCCAGAAAAATAAAGTACCAGGAAGATATAAATGCTTATTTTAAGGAAATGGGTGAGCTTGAGAAGACTGTGGTTGAGAAGGATAACTGGCTTAAAAATGATGCTGCTTTGGCATCTCAGCCATCAGCAGTCCTGCAAGACTTATGTCAGGTAAGTCAGTCTGACAAAACTTGCAAATTTTGATTGAAATCTTTTAGGAGCACAGAATATCCCAAAGGAGCTTAGCCTAGTCAAAAAGTTAAATCAAAATTTTTGAGGCAGCCAGGGCACTTAAATTTGACTGGAAGTTATTGGTACCTGTGTGCTTTAATGTTGTTGTCCTAGTAATGTGTAGGAGCTTTGCTGCAGCAGGTTACTAAAATCTTAGTGTTAAGAAGGCATATTTGAGATTTTAATGTTTTTATCTTTCACAGAGGGAGTTAACTCATCTTGTAAGTCTGAGTCCCCAGCTGGAACACCTGAAAGCCACCTGCAATACACTCACCTCTCAACCCATGCCTCCAAACTTCATTCAGGAGAGCTTGAATAGTTTACTCAGTCATTTCAAGTTGACTTGTCAGAAACTAGAGGAACATCACAAGCAGCTGAAGAAAGGTAAATATGTATATATATTGTTGTTTATCTTAATCTCTCCTGATACTTATGTTGTGTTTTCTTTTTGTTGTTTGGAGCTGACTAAAAAATAACTGATTTCTGGTCATTTTTATGCCGATTTTGGGAGGCCTTGGGTGAAGCTGACGTTCTTTTTATTCACCAGAAAGAATAATCTTATGACCAGTGCTGTGCACTTTACAAAACATCATTCCATGGTGTTAACAGTGATTATGCAAAGAAGCAACATTTTTGAAACCACGTTTCAGGAATTAGAAAAACATATTTAAGGTGGATAATATAGTTTGAAAAGCTGTGTGTCTCTGGCCCGTACAGAAATAATAATACAAGAAAAAAAAAGGAAGATTAGAAGAAGCTTGTAAAATTGAAGTGTGCATGTGAAATTTATTCCTTTTCATAGCTTTGAGCACATTAGTCATACATAATTCCCTTTGGAAATTTCAACTTTGAAGCCATTTGGAATCTGGATTGCTTTTCAGGCACTTTCTCCTTGGACTTGCATTAAAAAATTCATTATGAACATTCACACCAGTCATGCTGTCTTCTGAAGGATTTTAAATGTAGTGTACAAGATACCTAGCTCTGTTAATATTTTACAGGTGAATAGCAAGAGCATAGAATAATGAGCCTTTTTTTTTTTTTCCCTTAGCTTTCATTTTGCTTCTGGGGAATTCAAGGAAGCTTTTGCTAATGGCCCCAAATGGAAGGGCATTAATACTTTATTCTGTGTGTAATAAAAATACTCTAACTAAATTGTTAGGCCATCTATATCTATATAACATGTTGCACAGGGCCTGCATAATTCAATTACATCAATGCAGAAAGCTTTATGAATAACATCTGTCTGCCAGATTACAGGGTATGCTTTAGGGATCTGCCAGATTACAGGGTATGATGATGTTATGATTGTTCTGAGTATGTATACTTTAGAATATTTTTTTACTGGTACAAAAAACATGCCTTACTTTTTTCATGCCACACATCACTTGAGGCTTTATTAGTATATTTGAATCAGTTATTATTTGGTAAATACAGCTTACATGTAACAATATGTTGAATTAGTCTTTGTGTGTTTTTTGGGTGATAATTTCTCTGCAGATTGTTTATTGCTGAAGAACTGATAGAAATGTCAATTAAAGGTTTCAGTTTACAGCACAGTTTGAATTACTGTAAGGTAAAAACTTCTGAAGCCATATAACTTGGAGAAACAACTGGCGGAAGCACTTCGTTTGGTCACACGACAGGCTTTGACTGACAGAAGGCCAGCTCATTTCATGGCTTTCCTTTGATCCTCTGAAAATTCCCTTGTGGAGTGCTATTCAGTCTCATGCCTATGGACATTTAAATGGGAATTGTAACTTAATTTTTAGTGAATGAAAAGCTATTTTAACTACTCTCCTTCAGAATTTGCTGTAGTTTAGTTAGTGACAGTGCACCTGTTTGCTCTTTATTGAATTATTATTTTTTTCCTTCTGTATTTAAATTGATCCTGTCTTCTTAAGAAGAAGAAACTAGGTAAACTCACATTCTCTCTAGAAACATTCCTTAGTTATAAATGGTGTGGCAGTTGTGACATTAAGCTGTTGAAAAGTTACCTGGTGAGTCAGAACAAGGCCGAGATTAAATTTCACTTTTGACAGTGATGAAATTGCTTAGGAATCCAAGGCCAGAGAATGTGCATTCCACAGTACAGGTCTTACAGCTGAAATCCTCTTTGCTGAAGTTTTCTAAATCTGATGTTTTCATTCTGAAACGCCAGGGTAAGGTTCTGCCTGCTGCCTGGGATTCCACAGACGGCTGGCTTGTGCAAATAGTGTCAAAGACTGCAAGCGGATACTCCATCTATACTTTAATTCTCTCTTCATCTCATATAGTGTCTCTGTTCTGGCAACAGGCTGAAAGTTGCTACCTTTTTATATTTGCAAGTCTGTGTATATATAAAAAAGTGGAAAACCCCACAACCCCACCCAAACTCTTACTACTTAAGATACTTTGTGTATGCTATGCATATATATATATATACATGCATATATATATATATATATATATATGCATAAGTCCAAATACTAATGATTACACCACCCCACTCACCCTGAGAGATTTGGGTGCTTAGGTGCATAAGAAAATTCTAAAAAGGATATTGAGTTTTCAAACTATTTTTACAGGGGTTGCCATTCTACCCTTTTTATTACAGTTGATAACTTTTATTATGTTTACATCTCTCATAATTTGGGTCTGGTGTCTGTTTCTTTTTATTTTGCTCCATTGCTCTTTTTAACCATTCTAGAGACAGAAAGCCAGCCAAGCCCCGACTACATGGGCTCACTGCAGCAGCTGAAGGAGACGCTGAGGGAGCTTGAGTGCAGGCAGCAGCCCATCACCAGTGGTCTGAGTGATCCCAGTAAAGCTGAGAAGGCCCTGCAGAAGGCAAAGGTAACTCTCAGTCTTTGCACTGAAGTGAAGAATTTGCTTATTCAGCCACTCTCATCCTCCTTTCTTCTGCCTTGTTTTCAGCAAAGTAATTAAAACATTACCTAGAGGGAAGGGGATCAGGGAGCTGTGTGTGGATGCAGCCTCTGGGGGTTGCTTATGATAGCTGGGTCACCACCTGCTGCTGGGGGATGTGTCTAGGCAAGGGTTGTATATTTCCAACCCTGCAGGCTTCACAGCTTCTCTTGCTGCCTGTGCCAGGAGAATGAGTCCAAGAGAGCTGACACTGCTTGGCTGAGGGAAGAGGAGGCTCTGAGTGATCTTCTCTGGAGTGCTCCAGCACCTCAGATCACCTTGGTGGCCTCTCCAGGTGCTCTCTCTTGTACCAAGGAACCCCAGAATGGATGTCAGGGCTGCAGGAGCATCCCCCTTCTAGGAACTTGGTTGGATCAGGTTGGATCCCAGGTCTGCTCCTTTGCTACTGAGTGTGATTTTGAGTAAAGCCACTAATGGTGTCTTGCCCTTCCCTTCCCTTCTCTGGGAGTTGCCTTTCAGCTGTACTGCAGCTGCCTGGCAGCCATGCCCCTGCCCAGCCTGCTTGGGTTGGGCTTTGCAGTCCTGGTGGGGCCATGTCCTTCCCTTGGGGCTGTGTGTGCTCTCTGACCCTACCTCTGCCCTCCCAGTGAGGCTGTGCTGTGCAGGTTTGTAGTTTTCCCCTCCAGGTACTGGGTACAGCCTCCTCAGACGTATGGTGCCTGCCTGCTTAAGCTGTCTCTGATGTTAAGCTGGTTAAAAAGTCCATCCTGTTTCATTATTAAGCTGCTGTAAGTGGGTAACTGTACTCCTCTGGCCTCTAGATTGCTTTTCAAGGGGAAATGATGCTTGAAAGATGTAAAGGTTATTAGCACACAAATTTTGTCCAGCAGAAAATGGAGTTTTGATTCCTATTATAAACCTATAGAGGAGGGGGAAATGTATGCATGACAGTTGCTATGTAGAATAATCAATTACTGGAGCAGGGCTGGAGAGAGGGGAGATAAATAAATCTGCACTGGAAATGCATGTTTATTTATTTCCCCCCCCCCCTTAAAAAAAAGACAGTTAAGGACTTCCCTGCCTCCTCCACTGCTTTTGTGGAATCATGCTTTATTCAGAACCATATATATTTCTATGTGGTGGCATAAGAGAGCTATGGGTGACTCTGGAGGAGTCTTCAATTCTAGGTGCTGGGTGAGAGGGGGGGCTGTTTTTGTTTTTATATTATTCTTTATTCAGCAGAGTCATAAAATGCATAGTTTTAAAAGCCCAGTAGTCAGTGGTGTTCAGGTTTTTTTGAAGCAGCAAATTAAAAAATGTTTTCAGTTCTTTGGTTTTCTCTCTTAATATTGCTTCTGTATTGTTTAAAGTTGGCAAAGATTTTTCTGGCCCATATTCTGGCTGAATTGCAATGGTGTTTAGTCTTTGGAGGCTTGTCTTTTCCTTCCTCTGCCCAAATCCTTACTTTCTGCTTTCTGTCAGAGATTAAATAACCTGAAAGGACCTACTATGCCAGTGTGTGAGCTTTAAGAAACGTGATGGAAAATGGGAACAAACTGCAGACAATATGGGATTGTTCACCTCCTTCTTCTGCACTGTGGTGGGCACTGATTAATGCTTCAGGCAAACACCCAGGCCAGGGATTAACTCCATTTGTGGCCCCTGGGCAGAAATATCTTGTTTGCAGAAACTTACGTTTTGTTTCCCAGTCCCATCTCCTATCTATCTTTTTAGAGGAAATGGTACACTTGATCCTGTTTCTTTCCCATAAATACAAAGTAAAACAAAAAATTAATTTCAAACTAAATATATTGTTAAGAAGGTTCTTCCTCAGTAAAATTCAGTAAAAGATATGTGCACACATTCCACAAATATGTAAAGTAGCAAAGTTAAATTAATGAAATTAGTAATGCTTCCATGTGTTGGTTCCCTACTTCTTAAAGTTTAAGCAGGATAACCAAAATGACCAGTTTAATGAAGTAGTGTCATTTTTCCATGTCTTGGCTTATGCCTTCAGCCGTTATTTTTCCTTAATATTTGGAAATGTTATTTCAGTGCAAGTGATGCTTCATATCAGCAATACCATAGTAAATATATTCAGATTGTGTCCTTCCTATATTTCATCTGGAAGAGAGTAGCTTTCAAAACTCAAGTATCCAGAGTTTTCATTGCATCTAGATTTTGGAGTAATTTTACTTTACAATACTTCGCAGGACACACTCAGCTTGTTTGTGTGGGCTTTTTATCATTATTAAAAAAAAAAAAAATGACAAAACCAATGTGTTTGTGAAGGAAATGGAAAAACTGAGTTCCTGGTATGTCTACATTGCTGTTTTTTCTGTGACTGCATTGTACTGTAGCCACTGTAGCCACAGTGCTAACTTGAGTGCTATTACCACACTGGCACAAGAGGGACATAGGTGACTGGGTGTGTTCAGGTATGTGGCCAAGCTTTACAGCCTGTTCTATAATCTTTGCTACTGCACTTGTAGGCCAGCAAAAGGTTTTGTGGTCTACAAAGTTGTTTGAACATCTCTGCAATAACTGCAGTAACTGGAATATCACTCTGCACTGAATCTGTGCTCTGCAGAATGAAACATTCGCTGTACTTGCACTTGTATTTAAGTGTGTACCTGCTGTATGGCTAACACTGGAAGCAGAAATTTCTATTTGTTTTGGTTTATTTATTTATTTATTTATTTATTAATTCGTTGTAGACTATTTGTGAGACACTGGAAGCCCAGAAGCCCATGGTAGATAAACTTGCTGAAGAAACAAAGACTTTGGAGAAACATGCTGCTTCTGATATAAAAAAGGTCTACACTCAAGAGTTCAAGCATGTGCAGGGACACTGGGACAAGTTAAAGCTCCAGATTTCCAAAGATGTTAAACTACTGGAGGAAATTACATCCAAGTTGAAAATATTTGAGGTAAAATAAAAGGATTTTTTTTTTTACATAACTTTTATTTTTTTTATTTTATTTTTAGAGCTCTTTCTTTCTTTGTATTCCTGCAGAAGTCTAGATGATCCTTTTTGAGAAGTGACATTTAGATTAGCTGCTAGTCTGGCAGAGGCTGGAAGCATGTGTAGTCTGTTTGTAACAAGTTAGCAGAAGACTTTTAACATGTCCAGAATATTTTTACCTTTTAATAGAATTAATTTTCACTTAAAATTAGCATTTCTCTTTTTTTTAAATACGAGACAAAAAGGTTACACTAAAGTGAAGGGTCTGTTTCCTGCAATCTTGAAGGCTTAATTACACCAGGGGCTGAGTGCCCTCTATTGTAATTGTTGTCAGATGCCCAACCAGTTTGACATCTAAAATTGAATTCCATACCTGCTACAGAAAAACTTCTCCTTCACATGGGGTTTCTGTCAACAGTAATAAAGCCTGTTGGGTGTTTTCTTTATTTCCTTTTTTTAGGTGTAGTGACTTTTCCCATTCTGACAACCTCAGAAGTGTCAGGGCAGAGAATTAAAGAATTAAGTTTTATCAGCACTCTATTTTTTATATACCTATACACACACACATATGAAATCCTACATGACACAAAATGCTATTGCTTTAAAAATTAAGGGGTTAAAAGCAGGGCTATTTAAAGGTTGATTAGATGTTTAAATCATTGATAAGGAGAGGATGGATAAGTGCTTAAATAACTTACTGTGGCTGGTTCAGTATTTACTGATTAGATGGGTTTCTTTGTGTGCTTTAAGTCCCTTCTCTAGACTAGAGAGAGAGGAGAGGAAAATATAATGTAAACTAAATATATCATGATTTTGCCTATGACTATTATTGTGACCAAAAAGTTAAGTAGGCACTAGTGATTCTTCAGTATCAGCTTGAAAGTTTAATCTGATCTGAGCAGTAAGAAAGCCAAAATATACTGTCCTTTTTTTTTTTTTTTTTAATCTGGTAGTGTTTAACTAAACTATGAGCTTCATATTATTTTCATTTTCATATTGTTTTAAACTTCAAAAAGCAAGAAGATGCTTTTAGAGATTCTGTGTCCTAGGATGAAGACACAATCTGTCTTAGCTAACAGAAGTATTTTCACATGCATTAAACAATTTTAAATTGTGGAATTACTCACAATATTTTCCATTTAAAAGAGTATGTGTGTCTAATAATTTATGAACATAAGCAACTTGCTGCATGCACCCTCTTCAGAACACTGCTGGCATGCATGTATACCATCACTTTTCCCCCAAAATTTCTTTTAGTCTTTCTTTCCCTTCCCTCTGAAGCAGAAAATTATTCCTTCATTTGATAAAAGATTCAAGCTTTTCGTGTTGTTTTGTTGTTTTTTTTTGTTTTTTTTGTTTTTTTTAATTTTTAATTCGATCCAGGTGTGACTGTTCAAATATAGATGTGTTTAAACTGAAATTTATGTTAGGCCAGGTAGTTTACTAGCATATTGATGCAGTGAAAGCTGAACAAGTGGCTACCAGTTCTGGTTCAGAATTAGTAAAATCCTCAAGTCTTTTTTTCTTTTCTCTCCCCCACCCCAATTCCTTTTTGTTTTCTAAGCTGCAAACCTGGAAGAAATCATAGTAACAGATTGTAATGCTATGTGCACACTTATGCTCCCATGAAAAGTTTTGCCTCTGTGGGGGAAGAAAAAGACTGGAGGGAGAAACTTTCTTGTGTTCATAAAGGGTTTTTCACTAATTATTTGTTTCAAGACTTGAACTCCTTTTAGCAGCATGTGTGGAATGTGTGTGTATCAATACCATAGGTATGGTAGTACAGTGTAGGCTAGTGACCTTGTGAATGGAAGCCATAAACCAGCCTATGAATAAAGGAGGAATTGTAGGTTTTCAGAGGAAAGATGTGTATTTCTTTCATAGAACACTTTTGTGTAACATTGTTAGTCTGTTACCTGAAGCATAAAGATATAAAGTGTCCTGGAGGAGACATGTCCTGATTATGTTCAGGAATATATGTACTTAGGCACCTGTATTTGAAAGAGTTTCTGCTTTGAGTCTGGTTCTTTCAAATTCGTTCTCTGTAGCTACTTGGAGCAACCTTTGGGATCATGTGGAGCTGTGGAGGTGCTGATGGGGCTGGTCAGCAGGAGCTGGCTACCCATAGTGAACTGACTAGTACAGGACCCTAAAAGAAATTAACTTCTAAGGCTTAGCAGACCCCCTGGTGATAATTTTTCAGCAACAGCCTCCTCATCAATTCTTCTACTGACTTTGACCTAAATGTGCAATGTCCCACAGTTTCTTATTCTCTTGCCTCTTTGTGTTTATATTTATTTAGTATGACAGAATAAATATTCTGCATGTAAGTTTCCCTCGGGATCCTTTGTGCAACAGCTTTTTATCAGTTGCTCAATTTATTGCATCTTTCCAGTTGCCCTGGTTATCTGTAGCTACACAGAACAAGACCTACTTACATCATCAGTTTTAGCATTTTTTCTCCCTTCACTTCTTAAGTTCAGAACTCTTCTTTTTCTGCACTTGAATAATGTTCAGTTGAGGGGTCTGTATGTGTACCTGCTTTCCTAATCGTGGACTTAACTGGGTAAAGAGTGGCTCTGAGAACTTATACTCACCCATGTGAGCATGGCACTGAATGGGGTCAGTACTAGAGATGTGATACCAAAGACACAAAATTAGTTTGCTGGGCAGTATCTCCTCAGTTAAGAGAGGAGATAGTGTCTGGCTTATAAAGGAAAAAAAAACTAAACTGGAGGAGGAAATTAAAATAAAGGAGTAAGTCAATGACAAGCTTTGGAGAACATGAGGTCATGTGCAACTACACAAAAGTATTGATTATTTTTAATGTTTCTTTTTTACTAATTCAGTTTTAAAAACTGGAGTTTCCCAAACGTGCATCATTCTTAGTTTGTTCTAGGAGATACTGAATGTATGTGGTGTCACTTTAACAGTGTGCAAATAGCTGAGCAGTGCTTAAACTTGTCCTTTTTAGTTTGTTTGAGCAATTCAGTGGCAGATCTGCCTGTGGATCCTGCTGTGCTCCCGTGGTGGTTCTGTGATCTGTGATGTGACAGAGGCTCCCCCAAGCTGACAATACATGCATTAGTGACATGATATGTGTTTTACTACGTGACTGTAATACTCATGTAAGGGTAAAAGCAGAGAAGGCTCATTTTACCAGTTTTGCATGTAGTATTTTTCTAGAACAAATTTTCTTTTCTTTACATTCTCTTATTGTACATCTAATAATGCTTGGCTTGCTATGTCTAAGATTATGTATCACCTTCAGTTCTTTTAAATTTACCCGTATGACATAGCAAGCCAAGCATTATTAGATGTACGATAACAGAATGTAAAGTTTTTTCTAAGTCTGAACAAGTTAAAATTCAGCACATTTGATTCTTACCTGGAATAAATTTTAGAAATGGTTCTGTTGTTTTAGGTCAAGCCTAAAAATTGTAGGCCCTTTTACGTTTACAACCTACACTGGATGTTTGACCACTATTACCATTTACCTGGACAGCAGCTATAACTTCACTGAATGTTTTTAGACTTGTGATTCAGCCAGTTATTTAAATGTGTGCCTAACTTTGTGAGCAATCCCATTTAGTTCAATTATGTATGTAAGTACCTCTCTGCAAGCAAGCTAAATCAGGTATGCTTTGTCAAATGGCAGCTTTTATAAATATGTATTAGTAGTAGTATTTATTTTTTTTTTACATTAAGCTGTGGTTCACCATTAAGTGTCTTGGGGTCTGCTTTTTGGCAAATTATTTTCAGGCTAATGAGTGTCAGAAAATTTCCCCAAAATGGAAAACTAATAAAAAAATGCCTAATTTTGACCTCTAATGGTACTGTTGACCTAAAAATAAACATGATTTTAGTCTAGTGGGTTTTCATTAGTGTAGACTTTTTTTTGTTTTTGAGAATCAGTGTGTAATGTATTGATCTTGAGAGACTTGTCACTAAGTTTTTTAAAGAAGTAGTCTGCTTTCTTCTTTAGTGATGTGCAGAATAGAAGGTGAAGCTTGCTTCTCAATAGCAGTGCTTTGTGATAACAGTTGTGTCAGAATATTATTATTTAAAAAAACCCATTTGTTGAAAAACCCAACCAAACAGTAAAAAAATGTCAATTATAAAAAAGGCCAACCATATTATTGAAAAGTTACAGTCATATAACTTGGTTGAAACATGACAGGAAAAGCTTTTTCCCTGTTTTAAGTCTGTGGTGGTTTTGTTTATAAGGGTGACAATTTCATGGAAGAGAGAGAACCCTCCTATCTCCCTTCCCACCTGCCTCACTCCAGTATATGGGGCCAAATGTTTAGGTTAGGTGACTGTGCAATTGTGTATTTATTCTGCTGCTATGGGCCTCAAGCAGCTAGGATTTTTTTCAGTCATTAGTCCAATCCTCTGCGGTATTTTCCTTTTATGCTTGTGTTTCTCTGTAGAGCAAATGGATTTCCTAGCATATTGTCTACCTGTCAAGTATGTTTAGCATTACTTCTTCTTCCCATCACATATATTCCTACAGAACCCTTTCTTTTCCTTGGGGTACAATATATCTCTTGATCAAGTGTGGTGGATGCTGCTACATATTTTTTCTGTTATCAGGAAAATACTATTCCCATCCTTCAGCCAGGGTATCTCATGTGAAGGATGACCACAAACTTCTTGAAGCCATGCTTGCCACCTTACTTGATCCTGAAGAAACAAAGATGGTCTGATTCAAATCCAGAGCAGTGCTAGCAGCTTGTGGAATATTGTTTTGATACCGCTAGATGGTTTTGAGCTGCAGCAATCATGCTGTCTTAATCATGGCATTGTACCAACTGTTGGTTATTACGTTTGATATAGGCTGACTCAAAAGTTGTTCAGAAGTGGATGGATGGTGTTAAGGACTTGTTATTGACAGAAAAAGCTGTTCAAGGAGATCCTGAAGGACTTCAAAGACAGCTTGACCAATGCACGGTGAGTTTTGCTCTTTTAAGGAATCTTACAAAATAAATATTGACTAGCATCTCTTCCTTAATATGCTGCTTCTATTATTAAAATATTGTCAATGGCATGTTCCATAAAACCTGACAGAAAAGTTGTCTTGCATTTCTTCAGGACATATTTTATTTGGTTCCTTGTTTGTAGCCATAACACCATACTTTTCAAAGGTCTTCACTACATTTATAAATACTCATCTAAAAGTTGACATTAATTCCTATGAAAATGTTTATGTATTTCTCATAGTTATGTGATTAGGGAATCTAATCTGTGAGTGAAAAGTGTTTTCTGCATTAAACTTCCAAGTACAGTAAAAGTAATGAGGAAGTAACTTATGAAATTCCAAGGGTTTAGGAGTTGTACATGTCTTACACATAAGATGTGCTACAAATAAGATTGCTTCCTAGCTAGTGGCACTTAATGACCACAAATAAGTAGAATTTCATCTTTTAGTAAGTGATTACAGTGTACCTTCAAATGTTAGTTTTCGAGAGAAAAATGTGGGTGAGGTATGCCTGAAACATCAGGGTACATAATGCACATCATCTTCAAACTTGCACTGGTCCAGTGTTGACATCGGAGAATGTTTGAAATGTATATGGCAAGATATATTTTGGTTTTTATTGGCATAGTTATGATGTTTTAGGCAACTGAAGGATTTCTTTGAACAGTCTGAACACAGCATCAGTCTGCTGTTTTATCAAAGTTTCTCTAGGATAATTACAAATTACAAAATTATTGTTATCTTATAAGTTAATGTAATAGCACATTAGGGAAGAACATTAATTTTCTCTGTGTGCTCAGATGTTTGTCAATGAAATGGAGAAGACTGAATCGTCACTGAAAGAGATGAAAGATATAGAGTCTGCTTTAAGAGCTCAGCCTATCACAGGCATAAGTACTTGGGCAAAGTCTAGACTGGTAGACTGCCAAACACAATGGGAGAAACTGAGCAAACAGGTGAGTTCTCTGTATCTTGCTAGTGCTTGCTTGTTACTACAACTGCTTGTGCAGTTAGGTGGTATTGGTGGGATGAAGAAGTAGAGCAAGCATGTTTTACTGGTTCCACTGTCAAAGTGGCTGAAATCCAACTTGGCCCAGTGAGTACTTAAGACATGCAAGTACTTAAGAGATACCTGTGCACGGTGTTTGAACAGAGTTCCCTCCAGTTTAATTGGTTGTAACTAAAAATTACTTTGTACGCCTCACCTTATGTTGCTTTTTCTGTGGTGGGGGGAGAGAACTCTGAGTTTTTAGTTCTGTTCTTAAAATCTGGAATGTTCTTCAGGTCCTGTGTAATTTCTGCCTATTTCTAAACAGCTTTGAAAAATAAATGCTTATAGATAAGCTACTACTTCAGTCTGGTGTGTTTGGTTTCTTCTTTTGGGTGGAAGCTTTCTGTTCTCACTAGAAACATACTTTAGTTGCAATGTCTGGGAAGGATTTGTGTTAAGAGAACCTTGCTGTTGATACACAATCCTGATTTCTTAAGCTATGGGAAGAAGCAAAGCCTGAAGAGTGTTTTAGTGCTCTGCATAAAAATATATCTAACTACATGGTACATGTGATCATAAGAGTTTTTTTCCACCTGCCTTTTTTCAGGAATTGTTGCCAGTTTGCATGTAATGAAAGAAAGAAAAAGGTCATTTTCCTTCTTCCCTTAAGTCTAGATTCTGATGATCTGCTAAAAAGGGGTAATGAGTTTCTGCATGTGTAATTAATAAAAGACTTGCTTTTAAAAAGGTCTGAAAATGTTTTGGTAGTAAAATGTTTTAACAAAGACTTCTGTTCTTTCACATAGACAAGGACATTTAAGTAACAAAACTGCTCTTTCTTTCTCCACCTTGCATTCTAGATCGTTAGTCAGAAAAATCGCCTGTCTGAAAGTCAGGAAAAAGCTGTAAATCTGAAGAAGGATTTGGCAGAGATGCAAGAATGGATGACCCAAGCTGAAGAAGAATATTTGGAGAAAGATTTTGAATACAAGTCCCCTGAAGAGTTAGAAAGTGCGGTGGAAGAAATGAAGGTCAGGAATACCAGGTCATTGTATAGACCTGCTTAAAGATAAACAGAATTTAATGGCTTTGTGGGTTGACCTTTTGTTGAATTATTATCTATGTGAAAAGGAACTCAGGTTATGACAAGATTAGTGGTATTTTCTGACTTTGCTTTGTGGAATTTATATTTTAAAAGCATGAAGTATAAAAGCAGATGTTCTATTTGGCCACGTGGTAGGGATTTCATAATGAATAGCAGCTTTCCCAGCTGTGGAGCCAGGTTTGCTATGTATATAGCATATTAAACACTAAGAATATGGACGTGAGTTGCAAGAGACAAAACTTGATAAAGAAAGAGAAAGAGAGAGAGAGAATAGATGATACTACAGCTGTCTAAATTAGTGGTTTTGAAAACTTACTCTTCTAGCTGTTGGGCTTAAGTTTCTTGTTCCCTTGATATAGTAGCTCCACATGTAGAAAAGCAGTTAAAAACAATTATGTTGTGGGATTATCTTCTGTTCCTCATCTGTTTCAAACAGTGATGCTGGTTGCTGTTTCTCTAATTGAGGCTGATGGCCAAAAACATGGAGAGGAAGGAGCTATTTTTGTCTCAAATTATCAGTTGAATAGATAATTTTCTTGGATGTATATACACAGAAAATATTTCTGTGCTTTTAAATCTTGAGAGTTGAGGCATATCTTCACAAATGTTTTGACTTGTATGTACATTATTTAAATGAGTATCCACTACACTGTTACTCAGTGGAATATAAAGTAAGGGATTCTTTATCCCTTACAAGTGCTTTGACAAATCTATTTCAAGTTTTGAATTGTTCTTTTTCAAGGGGCTTTCTGAAGCTGTCTTGAACAAGCATTTTAATATGTTCATGTCCTTTGAAGCCATCTGCAATCACATAGTCTGACAGAGTCTGATGCCAAGAAAAGAAGGAACATTCTTTTCATTGGCAAATCTGAGAGTCTTTGAGCACATTTACCTTTGTCAAATCCAAATTCTATTCTGTACTTATAAATTTGGCAGGTATGTCAGTGAGTCATTAAACTTACTGTAGAGCTTACATATCCTCTTGCATTTGCAGTGAGCATGTTATACTGGATCTACTGTTAGGATTGGGAAAGAACATTTTCTGTATATTTGACTAGAAACATTTTTGCATAAGGTTTTGAAAAATTTTTGAGCTCTCCTAATTCTGCTCTCATTTGAACAGCAAGTGGAACTCCTGCTGACACTTGAAGGAGTAGGATTAAGAGAAGGATAGGTGATTGTTTTATAATTCTGCCATAATATAATGTTTCCCAGATTTTCTTTTCTTTGCCCTTCCATTAATTGGCATTTTAAAACTCCCTTACATTTAGAAGACATCTCGAACAATATGTGCAACAACAATGTTGTCATGTACTAAATTTGACCATGAAGTGCAGTGCTTTATATAGCAGAGGTACTTCAACTTCATAAAGCTGTCCTTTAAAACTGGAAAGAGAGATATGGGTCAGTTTCTATTTCTGGAGCCTTGCAGTTGTTTCAACAGAGGCAGGCTTAGACAGGTCTTGATCTGTATTCCTGCTTCCTGAATTCTGGTTTGGACAAAGTTTGACAACTGACAAGATTTCTCCAGGCCTGTGTGTTGGGTGTTGTACTGAGCTGATCCTGTGTATTTGTAACCAATCTCTTCTGAGTGCAGTTGGACTGAAAGAATTATTCTGTTTGCCATTTCTGCATGTTCCTCCAGTGCATCCAACAGCTGTGGGTGAGGTCCCAGTTTTGTAGTTGCATGTGTCCAGGGTAATTACATCACCTTTCCTGGATGACTTTGAGAGATAGTTACTGAGCTTTGTGTCTCATAACTTCTTTAAATTGACCCTACCCTTTCCTCCTTGATACGTGTATTTTTAGCAAACCTTTTTTTATTTTTTTCTGATTCATGTCTCATTTTCAAATCTGTATGCTAGCATACAAATAGCATTGAAATTTAATCTTTTTTGCTTTGAGTCATGGATTTTTAAAAGAGTAAATGGTAAATATGTCTGTATGTTCAACAGCATAGAATTTTTCAGTGCTTACTAACATCATTTGAATTCCATGCAATTTAGTGCCATATTTTGTCGTGTTCAGATTCAAGAATACTTTAGAAGCATCGATTCCAAGGTTAAACTACTGTCCTTTGGTTTGAGTAGCAAATAGCTGACCATCTGGGAATTAAGAGCTGATCATGTAGCATATTTCTTTGGGCAGAGAGCGAAGGAGGATGTGTTGCAGAAAGAGGTGCGGGTGAAGATACTCAAAGACAACATCAAGATGTTGGCAGCCAAAGTGCCATCCAGTGGTCAGGATCTGGCAACTGAGCTGAATGTTGTGCTGGAGAACTACCAGCTGCTGTGCAATAGGATCCGGGGGAAATGCCACACTTTGGAGGTAAGAATGACAGTTCTCAGCTTAGTAAAACCAAGGCAGGTGGCACAAGAGGAATGGAGGAGGACATGGAAAATGTCCATTTTTGTCACTGAATGCAGTTGCTTCAGCATAGATGCATTTTGCTGTGGCTCCCTTTCAAGATTACTTTCTCTTGAGGTGATGTTGCTGTAATCCATGCAACACCATCTAGTTTTGCTTTTATATCGTTACTGTTTATTTTATTTGTTATTTATTTTATACTGTATTGTTATCAACACTTGTGTAAATAAGTAACCTTTTCTCACAGTTCTTATTTATCTGTCTATCTTCCAAAATGACAGAAAGAAACTCAGAAATTAAAGGTTGAAATATGATAAGTAGAACAGATTGACTATAGTTTGGGGCAGGTTGTGTAGGTCTTTTTCAAGAGGAGTGGATGCATTTTGTTATATTCCTAAGTCAGAATAGAAGAATCTATTATTAGATAGAAGAATCTGAATGTCAGTGATAATTTTAGCATGAGCTTAGAGACTTCTATGTGTAATTTATATTTTTCTTTTTATCCTGCTTCTATATTTGTAGGTTTTCTGGTCTAGAGTTTAGCATGCTATGGCATGTTTTTGCATATTTTTTACTTGCCTATTTTAGATTATTATCACAGAAACTTAATTTTTTTGAAGCTGTTCATAGGGTATATGAGCTATGCCTGGCATTCGAAGCTAATTTATGCTTTTTCTGTTGCTATTAGGAGGTGTGGTCCTGTTGGATTGAGCTGCTTCAGTATCTTGATTTAGAAACAGCTTGGCTAAACAATCTGGAAGAAAGGGTACAAATGACAGAAAATCTGCCTGATAAATTAGATGCTGTCAATGACGCTCTTGAGGTATTGTAGTCATTCTATTGGACTTAACTTTTCAGATGGCTCTGTTTAAAAAAAGCATAAATTTTGAACTTCAGTAGAATACTGAAATATATGTTGAATATTCTGATTCTTCACCTCAAATGAACATATTACTCTGAATCTCAAATAGGTATTTCTAAGGTTCTTCATCAAAAGCTGGGTTTTGATATATGTAATTGTGCTGTACTGGGTGCCATGATAAAATTGTATACTGTCTCCTGGGCTGTGCAAATTGATAAATTCCTTCCAGCACTACAGCATGAAATGATATGAACAGGCGAAGGGGAGACATGCTGTGAAGTTTAATTATCTGAAGCAAAATGACCACTGCATTTGTCATGCCATCATGGATTGGGACATAACTAATTCATGCTTTTAGAGCACTCTTAAGACATTTGAAGTGTAAAACTTCTATGCATTCAGCCAGATTTCCACTTCTGAAAATGCATTAATATTCAATGTCTTGACCTTTAAAACTTTCTCTGCTAATTAGTCCCTGGAATCAGTCCTGCGTCATCCGGCTGATAATCGAACCCAGATTCGGGAGCTTGGGCAGACTCTGATTGATGGAGGGATTCTTGATGATATCATCAGTGAAAAACTGGAGGCTTTCAATGCCCGCTATGAGGAATTGAGTCACTTGGTAAGAATTTTGGGGGTAGGGTTGAAGTATGCTGGTTTTTTTCAGCTCAGGGGCGTGAAATTATTCCTGTAACACAGCTGAATTTGTGCATACAGCACTGCAATACAGGAAAAGAGGAAAAATCTTCAGTTTTGTCAGCTGTTTTAAATTTGGAATGATGCTCTAAGAGCAAGATACTTTATTTATTCTGCTTATTTGAGTAATGATTTTGTTTTGCACACCCTTGTACTGTGGTATTTTTGCAGGTAATTTTGACAAAAAGTCTCAAAGGGGGGACAGTTCAATAGCTGAGGTTGATATTTCTTCCCTTCTGCTACTAATACCGCTGAGTTGCTGACAAACTGTAAAAACTAACGTGAAGAAATGACATTTTTACTCTTTGAAATGGCTGGGAAGAAGTGGCACTGAAATAAGGAATTGAAGGAAAACGTTTTCATCCCCCATCTATTATGTTTTCTCCTTCCTCTTCTCATACTTTAGTCTAATCTTTAGTAGATTTAATAAGTAGAGGAAAAGTAGCTGTATTTCATGTTGCATATGTTTGTAACTTGTGTTCTGTATCCTGGATAATACAGGCCTCTGCCAAACTGTGGGATGGGAATTTTTTTTCTGTCACTGCCTAATTGTAGTCAGAGGGAATTTCAGTTCATCCTCATTACAGTGAGCAACATGAATGCAGTGCCCTCAGCTGGGGGCTACGTGCTGTCATTTAAGTTAGCATTCACAATTGTTTTTCTTGTTAGAACAGTATTTTATTGCTGTATGAAAACTATCTGCTTTGGCAGCAGAAGCACTTACACACTGGGCTGTTGACAACTTTCCATGCCTGTGTGTGTACAGACTCACCCACTGGTCTGTGCATGTGTTGATTGTGGGAAATCCGTGTTCCCATGCAAGCAGTGACATTTCAGATGAACTTAGAAATTTTGCTGTTGAAAGGAGAGGTGATGGAGGGAAAGGAACTCTGAACCTGTTTTAACACTGCAACAGAGTTTAGTGTTTTGAAAGTTAGCATGGAAGTTTACACATCAAACAACTGTGTTACAAAGTTCTGATTCCTATTGACTAGCTAGCTTTTGAAGCTCATATGTTTTTGACAGAAAACTTTCTTCCTGACCTGAGAGATCTGTTTTTGCTATCCAGCATATCTATCAGCAGAACTCTCCTATGCTACTGTTTGGTAGTTACCTATGCAAGTCATGGCAGTCCTCAGAATTTGCTGCCTTCTGAGGGTTACTTTTGCTCTTTTAGGCAGTACTTCTGACATAGAAATTTTCTGGGTCTTGTCCACCTTATTTTGAGAAAGTTTAACATAATTTGAATTGAGTTGATTATGCTTCATTTTGTCTTACCTTTCTGTCCCACTCAGGCAGTGAGCCGGCAGATAGCCTTGGAACAGCAGCTTCAGACCATGAGAGAAACTGACCACATGCTGCAGGTCTTGCAGGAAAACTTGACAGAGCTTGACAGACAGCTGACATCTTACTTGACTGACAGGGTAGATGCCTTCCAGATGCCTCAGGAAGCTCAGGTATAGCATTTCACTACAAAACATTTTTGAAATAACTCATGACGGTGCTCAGCCTCAACTTAGTATTTAATGAAGGCATAATTTCAGAGCTGTGCTGATTACTGGATTGTTTTCCTGTTTTAAGAAGGTTGTATTGAATAGCAGTCTTAACCACTCTCAATTCAACAAGCTGTAATCAGAGCCAGAATACTTAAAATAAACCTGGTAGTGTTTAACTTTAATGGGGTGGATTTCCTTCTGGTGTGTCGTATGTGGTAAGCAAGTTCTTCTTCCTCTCTCTCAAGTAATTTTGTAACTTTTTTTTTTTCTATTTCTATGACATGGCAGAAAATTCAAGCTGAGATTGCAGCTCATGAATCCACCTTAGAGGAGCTCAGGAAAAGTTCTCGCACTTTCCCTCCTGCTTCTCCTGAATGCAGGTCTCCCCGTGGTGGAACTCAGCTGGATGCTTTGCAGGTAAAAATGAGTCACACTAAGAATTAAATGTGAAAAGCTTCCAGTTTTCAATTACACACTGGCTATTGTCAGCCTGTAAATTGCTTGGTGCAGCCAACTGAACCTCAGAAGTAAAAAGTATGTGCTTTTACATGCTTTCCTTAGGAAACAAGCATCACTAAATGAATTTAATGAGGAAATTTAAATTTCATACGTATCAAGGGATAAAAGATGAAGGTCAGAAAGTCTCTGTAGTTTAGTAGAATGGATGTTTTGAATGTGTGTGATATGGAATTGAAGTTCTCTTGCACCTCAGATGGAGACTGGGAATAGATGATGGAATCTGTCCTAGCCAATCGTGTTGCTGTGTATACTCCTTTATGGTGGCATGAGAGGCGAGTTAAAATCTGTGGGGTGACATGCTTCAATTATTTTTTTTGAAGTGCAGATATTAATTTAAACCAATCTTTTGATGTCATATTCATTAAAACAGAGAAAACTTCGTGAAGTATCTACAAAGTATCAGCTTTTCCAAAAACCAGCCAACTTTGAGCAGCGCATGTTGGATTGCAAGCGGGTGTTGGATGATGTGAAAGGAGAACTTCACGTCTTGGATGTGAAGGATACTGATCCAGATGTAATCCAGGCTCATCTGGACAAGTGCATGGTAAGCATGCAATGTTCTTAACTCATGCTTAGAGGTGATCTTGTGAATCTTGTGTGATTCTTCTTGCCTAAACTTCCTCCTGAGGAAATTTTACTTTTAAATCCTGATGGCACTGTTACAACTTCTTGCAAAATGCCTACAGAACAATTGATAACTAAAAGCCTTGAATGCTTTGAGTGAGAATGTGAGTATAAAAGTAGTGAGTTTTGTGGATCACAGATGGGGTGAACAGCTGAGTTTATAAAAACTCACTTCCCTGGCTCATCCTTGTGTTACAGAACAGCATCACCAAGTTTACTTGGTTCTTAGCATTTGAATGACACTGATACTGTACCTAAGATCAAGTACAGATCATGGTGTTAGCCTTGCTATATGTGGTGATGTTAAAGAATAATCACTGTTAAGTTAATGGAATATTTTTTTTGAGGGATGAAAATTAAAATTAGAACAAAATAGGGAACATCAGGAGTTTGAATCGTCTTGGCAGACATTGCTCTTTATCAGTAGCTCAGAGTTTTAAGTGTGATCTGAGACTCGGGTCCCCAAATGAGGGAAAGTCTGAAAATCTGCCTGACAAATTGATCACCAATGAACTTATTTGTGTTTTTAGAAACTCTATAAGACCCTCAGTGAGGTGAAATTGGAAGTTGAAACTGTCATCAAGACAGGAAGGCAAATTGTACAGAAGCAACAGACAGATAATCCCAAAGGGATGGATGAGCAACTGACAGCATTGAAATTTCTTTATAATGATTTGGGAGCACAGGTAAGAAAACCAAATGTACATACAAATATTTGTCTGCATGTAATTCCTTTTTTTTTTTTTTTAAATGTCAGATGCTGTTTTAAAAATTTGATTCTGAAGCTGATACTGTATAGCCTAGTTGATACATCCAGGAGTGATGACTGGAGAATTTCAAGATGACAGATAACAGTCCAGTAGCTGTGCAAGACCTCTGTGCTAGCAGAATCTGCCTGAAAGGAAGAGAGTCTTGCAGAAAGAGAAAGGAAGGTTTACAGAGCTTTCATAATTCTGGCAAAGCTGCCCTACTATTTGTTAAAGTCTGTGAACACAGTTATAGCTTCTCTCATCTGTAAACCAGCCTGCAGATAATTTACTATCAGATTGTCATATGAAGTTTGAACCTATGTGAATTTTTTTAGGAGTTATAACAATGGTTTCTAAGCATAATCTATCTGAAGTGTTGGTCTCTGTATGAAATAGAAAATGCCAGCAAAACCTTATTTCCCATCAACTGCCTTAAGTATTGAGTAATTTTCTTAGTAATTGAATAATTATACAAAAGAAGTGTCTAACTATTCTTAAACATTGAGCATTATTAATCCTAGAAGCAGACACCAACTGAGAAACAGTTAATTTCAGCAAGTGCAGCTACTCAGAAGAGATGTAGATGAAAGTAAAATTACAAGAAAGAAAACGAGAAAGAAAATAAGGCTCAAACCAGGCCAACAATTTCAGGGGCAAGGAGGAATTAGGGCTTCTTTTGCTAGCTAGATTAAAACAGAAATCCAGCCTGACTAATACCTCTGTTCAGTGTTGTGTGAATGAAGCTCTGGGTTAGTGGCCAGACTACACTGGTGGAATATGTTGAAATGGGCCCTAGGTAATATTTTACTGTTGGAAAGTGGAGAAAGCTCATGAAGATGTGGATTCTAGTGGGACCCATACATACAACTCAGAAAGCATGTGGACAAGAAATTGGGAAAGGATAGAAAGGCATTTATTTGCAGTGTAATGTTATAATTTTGTGTCTGAATTTATTTTTTTTTAAATCTTCAAAAAGTGCATTATTTTGAATAAATACATGCAAGCACTAAGCTGAGACAGAAGACAGTTTCGGAAATGTCAATTGATTCTGACTGCTATGGTTAGATTTTTTTTCTCAAGTCTGTGTTAAAGTTTGACCAGACTTAACTGTGTAGCCAGTGTGAAATAGAATCAATTATATGTCAACAAACATCAAATTTCATATTTGTTTTACTGAGATGTTTCCAAGGGCAGATCAGATTTTCGGTGAAATTTTTCTTTACAGCTTTCTTCTAGCAGGTTTATCAAAATATGAAAGGGAACTGTATTTTACCTATATGAGTGAATGACTGCATTCTATATCCCCTCGAGTTTCAGTTAAAGCAATACAAAAAAAGAAGTTTAAATGTCAGTTTGGTCATTACTTTTATAAATTATTTTTCTTTTTGGGATCCTTCCCTAATGCAAGGCGGTCCTCTGATGCAAGGATTTTATGTATTTGGGTAGATATTTTAGCTGGCAAACCTTTTCTTTTTTGCTGTCTTTTAAAATCTAGTTTTGTTTTCCTCTTTACTTTTGTAGGTGACGGAAGGAAAACAAGACCTTGAAAGAGCATCCCAGTTGGCACGCAAAATGAGGAAAGAGTCTGCCTCTCTGTCAGAGTGGCTTGCTACCACTGAGGCTGAGCTTGTGCAGAAGTCTGCTTCAGAGAGCTTGCTTTCTGATCTGGATTCAGAAATTGCCTGGGCCAAAGTAAGCACATTCTAAATAAACATAGAATAAATTTTTAACACTAAGGCAGTACTGTGTAGAAGTGGCTGAGAATTTATATCCCTGTAACTGGTTCCTAAATGTAGTAGTAGTTTCAGAAGATTGTATTCAGTACCTTACTGAGTCTGATTTACTTCATCTCAGGCAGCTTTACTCAAACTTAAATGGCCAATTAATTGTTAAAGTTATTACTGCATATTCGGTATTGTATCAGTATTTAAGTATTTAAGTAACTCAATGTATCACCAACAGAATTCGTAAGTATAATATTCCTAATTATCAGTAAATATAATTTTAGGTCAAATATTTTACTAGTAGATCAAACTGGGAATGTTCACTGACAATTTTAATGGAAAAGTGGGTTTGTAACTTTTTATTGAAACCCTCCCATATTTCTTATTTTCTTTCATCTATAAATGGGAACTTTTCATGAGAGCAGGAAGATTTTTTTCAAATTAGTTTGAATAAAGTATCAATTTTCTCACATAGTAGAAGCTTTTGTATATACTAGTTTGGGTTAGCAACAAGTGTCAGTTGATTCAGTTCAGCATTACTGCTCTTTCCAGACATTTTCCTGTCACCTTTTGCTTCTGAAAGAGGTTTGTGTACAATCTTGAAACTTGAAAGTTTACAAAATTAAAAACATCTAATTACAACATGTTCTCACCCGTTACACTTGGGTTCAGCAGTTATAAGCACGTTACTTCTCCTGTGGGTGGTATTCCTAAGATTTCCTTCCAAACAAGCTCCACGTCCAGGAGGACAAGCCCTTTATGTTGCATGCAAAGTTGTCCTTCCTTTCTTAGGTTTTTTCAGAAGCAATTTTAAAATGTAGCAACTTCAGTATTTGTTTATTTCTCTTAAGATAATGTAATGACAAAAAACATAAATTGTTTACTTCACAGATAATAAGACTTTCAAGGAGCTCCCAACACTAGTTATGATGAACTGCCTTATTCCACACACTGTACACTGTCATTGAACAGCTGTCTAAATAGCCAGATGTTACCAGTAATAACAACTGGTGATCATATGTGGCAAGAGGTGCCCTTTTCCTCATGGAAATCATATACTGATAATCAAGAGATGACA
Organism: Florisuga fusca; assembly: GCA_038090715.1. Classification (NCBI taxonomy): domain Eukaryota; kingdom Metazoa; phylum Chordata; class Aves; order Apodiformes; family Trochilidae; genus Florisuga; species Florisuga fusca. Next base: position 32,525,491 of record JAAWXA010000001.1, read on the forward strand.
TTCTACCTAATTTTTGTCACTATGCATGCTTTCTAAGAAGGTGTTTTTTAAACAATTTCTTAGGTTTCAAAAATTTATTTCAAATAAGAGATTTGGAAAACACATTAGAGCTAAACATAAATTAACTTACCTATATATAGGTAATATAACCATATAGCTTCTATAGTAAGTAACAAGTAAATTGAACATCTGCAGTAATGAGTAGTGGTGGTACTCAAAAACATTCAGCCTTGGCCTAGCAGCTTTTCTCATTGTTGCCAACTGTACAAGTACTTTAATAGGAAAAGATACAGAGAAATCCAAAGTTCTCTTAAAAATTGCTTTCTCTGTGGTGGTTGACAGTGTAGAGAAGAACTTAACCTATAATGTGATGTGATGCAATTGTTTTACGTGCATAATGAAAACAAACCATGAATATGTTACAAAACAAAAACCCAAAAAGGTCTTAAGTTATTCAGGACACTTACATGCATTGTGGTTTTGATTCTACCCTCCCTCTTTCTCTCTTGCTCTCTCTCAAAAATAAATAACTGAAATTACTACTTAAAGAGCGAATATAAAGAGAAGGTGATTTCTATTTAGTTTGATTCTTCTAAAATGAAGATCATGTATGATACTCTGTTTCCTATGCAGGTAGAAATCTGTCCTGGTAGCAATGTGTAATGTTAATGATTTGTCTTGTTTCAGAATGTGCTGAGGGAGCTGGAGAGGAGGAAAGCTGATCTGAAGAGTATCACTGAAAGCTGCACCACACTCCAGGCTCTGGTAGAAGGGAGTGAGACTTCCCTGGAGGAGAAGTTGTGTGTTCTCAATGCTGGCTGGAGCAGAGTTCGGACCTGGACAGAAGACTGGTGTGACACTTTGTTGGTAAGCTGCATGGGTGACAAACATTCAGGGGAGTTCTCCCCCCATGCTTTTGGGGCAGTTACTTGTCTTACTTCTCTGATGTGCAGCTTTTGTAGTATCTCATGGCTTTGAAATGCAGAATGGAGAATCTTTATATTCTCTAGATGGAGAGGCGTGTCATGAATTTATATACAGTGAGAAAGGCAAACTGTTTTGCAAGTGTTTTAGATGTGCTGGTAGGTGCATTGGTGCCTGGTGCTGGTAGGCTATTGCTCAGTGGGTAGGAGATGAAAATGCAGAATCTGGATTTGAGCATGGTGAAAATATGGCAATGTCCCTGTCAATCAGCTAACTTGATGCTGCTCTATGTGCTACTCTATGTGCTGCACTTTATTCAGTCTGAAAGAAACGTCATTCAGCTTCCAGTATGAGCAGAGTGGGTTTGTGTTCAATTTCTCTGAGACCCAGATAATGGCTGTTTAATGAACAACTGATAAATTCCTAGTGATGTTCAGTGAGGCATTTAGTGTCCTCTGTCAACCTATTGCTCTTTCAGGCAACCTTTAAGTGCAAGTGTCTAAGAATATGCCAACTTAAAGTTGAGGCCAACAGCGTCTGTTTGGCTGATTAAATGGAGCCTATTATACAGCCCAAAGTTGCAAGTTTTTTTGCTAAATGGAAATGAAACAGTCTAAGGTTGATGCTAGCATCAGACTGGTGTTTTCAGATAGTTAAGGTATTCCTGTGTTACTCAGTTAATGGTGTCAATCCACCTGCAGAAACCTCTAATAATGGGCTGAAATTGTGGAAAGTTGTATGAATAGCTAGATGGTGAGCCCTGTGCATCCTGTCACATGTTATACTGTTTGTTCCATAATCCAAGGATACCCATGGTGGGAGTAGTCAGGTATTTTATCCTTATTTTTAAATACTGTTAGGATGACCCAGAACTAAACTTTCTAAATTATACTCATCTGGTTATGAGTTTTGTCCTTGTGCTGACTTTGTTAGGTTATATTTTCTTTCATTTGGTGAAAATATATATTTCTTGATGATGTGAGAGCAATCATAGGCCTTCCCTCTCCTTCCTTCTGTCTCTGTTTTGTTAGTGTAAAAGATAACAGCTTAGCTACCCTTTTTTGGGGTAAGAAGTTGTATTTAGGCAGGATGGTACTTCTCTGAATTGATAGTTTTGCTTTTTTATACACAATAATGTGTTTCCTGTCTGACACCAGATGTTACAACTTCCAACTATATATGAAAACAGCCTTAATTAACATGTCCACAATGTGATGTCTTAAGAGAAAAAAATACTTTAATCAGTAAAATATAAAAACTTAAAATGTTACAACTTGCAGGCTTAGATGTAATCACCTTATAATTGAAAGAAAAAAAACCAACACACCCAACTACCCAACCAAGTCTGCACATAATGTATACTGTTGTATCTGTCAGGATACCTGGTAAAATTGTGAGGTTTTTTGTTGACTGAGATGTTGTGCTCTGGCTGTACTGTTGTAATACACTTGTTTGTGTATATTTACTCAGACAAACCACCTGGGATATTTCTGTTTTCCCTTTGACAAAATAGGAACAATAATACTTGAAAGGTCTAGAATGAAAATTGAGGTTTTGTAAATACTATTGAAGGTGAAAGGTACAATCTAATTTTCAGTGTTCCTTTCCAAGGTGTATCCATAGCACTTCTTCAATTGATCTCCTTTTTACCCATTTTACCCATAGTGGTGTATTGGGGTTTCAGCAGGGTAGTGTGGCTTATTTTTGGTTTTTTTTTTTTGTCTTTTTCCTTTTTTTTCCTTATTTTTTTATTTTTGTGTTGGGACTATTTGTAGATTTATTTTTTTTTTTTTCTCCTTCTAAGTTTATCACATTGCTACATTGCCTTTTTCCAGAATCATCAGAGCCAGCTGGAAATTTTTGATGAAAATGTTGCCCACATAAGTACTTGGTTGTATCAGGCTGAAGCCTTGCTGGATGAAATTGAGAAAAAGTCAGCCAGCAAAAAGGAAGAAACTGTGAAGGTAGGAAATCTAGCACTCCAGCTGCTTCTGGATTCTAAATGAGGTCAAATCAAGTTTGCTGCATGGATTTTTTTTTTTTAAAAGTATTTTTTAATTTCTTAGGCTAATAATTTGCATTTTCTTTGACTACTTAGCGCTTAACATCTGAATTAGATGATGTTAGTCTCCGAGTGGATAATGTCCGTGATCAGGCCATCATCCTCATGAATGGTCGGGGAGTCTCATGCCGGGAACTTGTTGAACCCAAACTGGCAGAACTGAACCGCAACTTTGAGAAGGTCTCTCAGCACATCAAAAGTGCCAAGGTGAGAATAAGGGAGCCCCAGAAATATGCTCGGGGAAAGTCAGTGCCAGAATGATGTCAAATGGCTTTAGTGAACAAATCTTATATATAAGAGGAGCACTTCTGTGCTTGAGATTCTCTCTTAAGTATGGATATTAATATTTGAAAGCTGCACAGACTGATTTTATACCAACTGATTTTTTTTTTTACCTGAGTAGCAGGTAGCAACTTGATTTGCAATGGAAAAAATGGAAAGTTTACGATTAACTGTGTTAGAAAAAACATGTATATTTCAATAAGCATTTATATGAACTACAGAACAACACCATAAGCTAAAGTAATCAGAGGGTTTTGTTTGTTCTGAGACCAAAAGGCTCAGATTGAAGTTAGAAGGGTAAGAGCTTGGTAATACTTATCCAACTCCATGTCCAAGCTAGCTTTGTTAGATCAAACAACTCTTGCTGGTTTTTTTAATGCTAATATTGGATGGTGCTACTGACAGACTATCATGCCTGTTGTTGGTGGATTGCTAGATGATTAAACGGTGTATGACAGCTCAGACTAAATTTGCAGCTTGAATTAAGTTTTATTTCAATTTCTAGATGCTTGTTGGACAAGAACGACTTCCTGGCATGTCAGAGCCCTATGAAGTCAGAGGACCTTTTCCAGACCTGGAAAAATTTGAGACTGACATACACAATATGTTAAGAGTTGTGGAAAAGCATCAGGAGTTGAGTGAGGAAGATGAAAAGGTTTGTCAGCAATGGCTTTTCTATTTTTTCCACATGTTATGTTCCTCCTGACTTTGAGGGAGAACTCCGAGAAAATCTTTTTAAGACAGTAGTAGAAAATGAAGGGAATCACTGAGTTTCTGAAAACAGTGCACATTTTCCCAAGACTTCTCATAGCTGCTGCCTTCTCACTGGTGCATTAGAGTAACTAGTCATACACCAACCTCTATTTTCATAATTTTATATAATTCAGGTAGTGAATTTTCATTTTCATTTATCTTATCTCTTCTGCTCAAAGTAGCTGCTTATAAGGAATCCTTTCTGTAGAAATAATACGGTGTCTGTCTGTGTGTCTGTCTGAACTTTATGTTGAAATGATGAGTTAATGCAACTGAGACTCCTGCTTTGTCAGTTTTGGGGTTCTAATCTAGATAGTTTTTTGCTTTAAACTGAAAATGTTATGATATATGAATCACAGTGCATAGGGTCAGGTCAGTGGATGTTTGTGAGATGAGTTGTAAACAAGCCTGTTGTAATATGGCTCATAGAAAATAAATAAGAACTTGAACAAAATTTCTTTTTCTAGATTTTTATCTAGGCTCTGCTATTCACCCCAGTAAAATAGTCATGCTTTTTTTTGCCATCTTATCCACAATAGCCTTGTTGGCTACAAAACTGGGTGAAGTCCTGCCAGGCCACCCTGTCTGCCTTCCAGTTCAGCACATGAAATATTATAAACTGAGCTGGAAACCTGAATCTATATGAAAAATGGTATATATGCTACAGAAAAAGAAATTAAAGGCTTTCATGAAAGGGGACCTATTGCTATAGAACTTATGCTTCCCTTTGTGTTGCTTTAAAATTTTACACTTTTTTTCTTGCAATTTTGCTCTGATTTACTTTTTGTCAGAATAAAATTGGAGCTGAAGTCATAGCTCCACTGACTTCCTCAAGAGGATAACTCAAGGAACCAGCAGCCTACTGTTGGTTAATTTTGATTCCTGCAGGGCATCTCTTCATGAAGTTTGTGGAATAACCATGTTTGTAGTGGTGGAGGAGAATCTTCACTTTAATTTGTTTGGCTCATACTTGGGTAATAAAACAGTTTGCTTCTGTTCTGTCAATACCTGAGCAGGTAATAAATTCATTTGGGAAACCATAGTTGAGCTTTTTATAGATAATAGACTTTTAAAATTTTAGCTGGACCAAGAGAGAGCTCAGATTGAAGAAGTTTTACAGAGGGGAGGGCAGTTGTTACAGCAGCCTATGGAGGACCATAAAAGAGAGAAGATCCGCATACAGATGATGCTTCTGCAGAAAAAGTACAACAGTGTGCAGGTATGATGGGGATAGTTACTGTACTTATAGCTCATTTATGTAGTCTTCTCTTGGGTATCCCACTTATAAGCTGATGAAGGCTTATTTAGCATAAAAGATTCTCTGGGGGAGAGTTAAATGTGTGCATACACACTTGGAATCTTTGTGATTCCGAAAAATGAATTTTGTCATTACAAAGTTTTTTATAATTTTTGATTTGTAAGATCCTTCTAGCAACTTCACAAAGATAGATGTATACATACATGTACACAGATACATTTGGGTTTTCAGATGAAGAAGTCTGTGTGAATATGAATACTCCTGAATTCCTCTTGCTTCCTGCAAGGGGCTATTATCAGGAGTCATGCACTCTAGTATGTTATGGTGCTTTCATACGTATGCCGTACTAAAAGTCCTTCTGTGTAGAACAAAGAGGGTCTGTATACACAGTCCTTTTTATTCACCTGTTTTACTAGAGTTTATAAGGGGAAGTGTGGCTCAGGGGCAGGGTAAGACCCTCAAGCTGGCTTTGATTACATGTCTGTGCAGATAAATAGAGAATACACCTATTTTTAAAAAAATGGCTATCATGGATACTGGAATTTGCTTCGTCAGATGAGAATCCCTCAAGTTTGTTTTTTGTTTTGGTGTGGGGTTTTTTTTGTTGTTGTTGTTTTGGGGCTGTTGTTTTGGTTTTTTTTTTCCCAAATATGACCTATCCTGTTCAGTACTTTCCTTGTTATACTTTTTTTCTATTGTACTGGATTGTAGGAATGCAGGTCATTTCAACAGAGGCATGTGGTTGAACTCTCTCCAGTGTTCTCCCAGTATAAGAAGGAACATGACAGTCTAATGAAGTGGCTGGATGAGGCTGAGCATCGGCTCTCAGGGCTGCAAGGTGTAGAAGATGAACAAAAACTGCAGGTAAGTGAGAGTTTTTTCTTCTTAGAACAGAGTGAAGGCTACATATGAGCTTTAGAGATTGGTATTTTAGGGCTTTATGGCTGTTCATTTGACACCTGCTAGGAAAAAAGTGTTTTCGAAATGACAGCATTCATTTTTCATTAGGAAATTATATGCATGCTTTTGCTTGATTTATATATAATTTTATATATGAATCTATATATATACATCCCAGCCATCAGGCTAAGTCTTTAGAGCATGATCTGGGCAGTGTGGTTGAATCAGGACAGTTTGTCTTTTCAATCTTGCACATGGAGGTTATTATTAGATGTTCTTAATGCCTGGGCTCAAACAGCCTGATTCAGTGTCTGGTTGGTGCAGGTATGATAGCCTCATTTGAAGCTTAATCTCAGTGCCTCTGCATCCTGTGACTGGGGTATTGTAACAATTCTGACGCTGCCTCAAGTGCTTAGGGACTGATAATTGTCCTCATATGATTGATATTGCTGTACACATTGAAGATTAATAAATATGACGAAGGTGGAAGTATTTCTGATGAGTAGAGTTATATATGATAATGCACATGCAGGTCTTGACAAACAGTTTCACAACTGATTTAATAGGATGTCAGAGTCTGATAAAATTTAATGCTCAGAAAGCTGTATGTCTTAATTGTTGAGAGTACAGACAGTTTCTTTGGGGTTTCTTTGCTTCGTGATGTTTTGGTTCTTAATTTTTTTGGTTTATTTGGTTTCTTTAAATTTTATTTCTCCTTTTCATCCTTCAAAATACTTTGGTTATAGGATAATTATATTAATATTTTAGGCAATAACAGTGAAGAACCTTTTCAAGCAGTAAGTAATTTCTTTGTCAAGCTTGGGGGCTAGGCAATCTGTCAAGTAGCTCTCAGCTTCTGTGTATGAAGCTTCATAATTAAAACCAATAAATCTCTTTGACTCCTCTGTAACTTTTTAACCCAGCACCGATTACCCCTGCCTTCAAGTTAATATTCTCTTGGTTCCCTATGAGAGTCACACCACAAAATCTTTTCATTCGTAGCCATAGAGCTATATGGCTTCAGCTGCCTATGGTAGCTGTAGACCTATTCAGACAGTCTGCTTGCCATGGTTATGCTGGCTATTCAATAGCACCTATAAAAGTAAACCTTTTAAGTCTGCTTCTCTTTAGAGAGACTTTTTTCAAATTATGAGCCTCCCACTCAGAGCTGGGCAGCAAAGATAGCTCCAGTGTCAGTTTAAGATATTTGACTGCTCTGTTGTGTCCCCAGTGGTCACTCCTGAGGAGTGGGTACTTGCACATGGGCTCCTTGCACATGATGCCAGGGAGTCTGTTAGAAGGAAGCTGGGATCCATACACATTTAAAGTAAGCCAACATGATGTAGTTTTTCTGTTTGATCATCAGCTACTTTGAGTGAATCAGTTACCAGATGGAAAAGGGAAGAAGATGCACCTGGATGGTTCCTTGCTAATGGACGCAGTCCAGCCACAGTCTGTTCTTCCTCATTACTTTTGCTCTCACTGGATGCTGACTGATCCTCTTTAAGAGAGATGTCTTGCCTCCTATAAAGCCCTTTTCTTTAAGGAGTTACTTCAGCTGATTTCTGGCACTGCTGGATCCAATACTGCATCTTGGTACCTGGATGCTGAATGCAGAATATCATGTAGATATGGGCTACCATAACAATTACAATAGACTATTGATGGAGAAAGCTTTTATTTGCTTGTAATTAATAATAAGTTGTATAAAAATATCCTTATACTTCCAGATGTAGTTTCTAGTCTGGCTGATTCAGGTAGACTTTCAGAAAGGGACTGCATCAGTTTCCATTAGTGCTGATGTGCCATTAAGCTGGCTGCTTTTGCTTCGTGTATGTGTGCCTCTAACTTTTTGTTATTTGAGTGGCAAGCCCACCTGTGCCAGGTGACTATTTTGCATTTATGGCTTGTTCTTTCACCTGCCTTACTAACTGATCTTGAACCCTTTCAGTAGGGAATTGTAACATTTCTGAAGGGAGAAATGTTCCCAAATATCATAATTTTGGTTAAACATAATTGCTCCAGAATTTTCCTTGAGCCACCAGACTTTCCTTGCCCAGTACTAATGCTGAAATTCTGCATCAGAAACTTTCCCAGTTCTTACCATCTGTTTTGTGCTTGAACACCCTCCCTCCCCCTGACTTTGTAGGGTTGTCTCATGAAGGTGATGAAAGGAAAACCTTGGATGTATCCATAGGGCCCCCAAACTACCAAACAGCAAATTGCAGTGTTTTTTGGTCATCTCAGCTCAAGCCTGAGAAGCACTGAGTTAATTTTTGACCCACTAGTGAGCAGCAAAGTTAACCCTTCACCTTGATGTAAAGAAGGTACAGTGAGTGGGGGAAAAGAGATAGTGTTTGAAATGAACAAATAAGGAGGGAAGGAAAGACTTCAGCTGCCAAGATGAAGAGTGGACTCTCAATTAATGTTTTATACAATGCAGTATTTGTGGTTTTATAAATAAGTGTGGAGGAGAGGGCCTATTTATGGTGCTTGAAGGTCACAGATATTTGATTTGTTGGACATAGCTAGATCATATTCTTCATCATGTATTCATCAAGGAATTATGGAGTTAAGAGTTTCTGAAATATTGCTAAGCCAGCTGCTTAGCAGGTACTTCTGAATAACCCTTGGTTTTGCCATAGATCCATTAACTAGAAAAGTCTGTATTGGAAGCTTGCATCTCCTTGGCTTTCTCCTTTTCTAACCTTGCTTTAGTATTTAAATGGCCCTATTCTGACTTGGTTCAGAATGAGGGAAAGGAAAAATTAAATTGCAGAGGTAATTAGTTGACTAAAGTTCTTCAAAAGATTTTTTCAGGTTTTAGGAAACTGTTTTGGAGCCAAAAAGATAATTTTGCAGATGGTAAGTGAATAATTTGCTGTTGCAGTCACAGTGCAGTTTCTCCTCTAAGCTTGAAACACAGACACCATCTTGGAAACTCTTGAAGTATTATTCCTATAATAAAACATGCTTGTTTGCCTGTTGGCCTTCTTATAGGAAAGGTTCTGGGTTACTTAAATATTGGCCATTGGCTATACTGGCCACAAATATGTTCCTTGCTGACTGCATTAATTAACCCAGAAGAACAAATAAAACGGACATGAGATTTTACCTTTGGAAAAATCTTTTCTTAGAAAACTGACTATGAAATGTTTTCAGTGTGAGAGAGCTAGGGTAAGGAATGGTTAAAAAATGAGCATTTCTAATCAAAAGGATGTTTATTTGCAAAGACAATAAGTAATGTGTGGTGACCTGAGCTTAGTCTGTGTAAACGCTTTTGGCTAAAATGTTTATGTAGTATAACATGCAAGGTAGATTCTTTAAATTTATGTCAATTTCCTGGGCAGTTTTTTCCAAAATCCACTTAGAAGCAAATTAGAGCATCTCCTTGAGCTGAGTCTTCAGTAGGTTTTGTTTCAAAATATATTTAAGTGTAAAAGGGGAAGGAAATTTAAAACGAGATTCTGAACTTCAGGTCAAACTAGGTGGTAAGTATAGGAGGAAAGAACTTTTTATTTAACTACTGCATTAAATTACTTTTAACAGCTCTTGGTAAGAGGACTTATAGAATGTACACTAGTAACTCAGTATTTTGCTTTTCTCGCCCAGTCCTACCTTTTTCCTTGTATTTAAACAGAGACCAAATTTAATAAACATGCTCTGTCACCACTGAAATTAAAGTAGAAAAGAGCTATTAAGTTATCCAGCCATATGTCCTTCTAAGTAAATTCTGATTAGTTTTTTATTTGTGGATGCTGAAGGAAAGAATTTGATTGCCTGTTTTTGCTTTTTAAAGGAAAAACCAAAACCTCAAAACCCTCAAATCCAGTTTCTGTGACACTTGTGTTCAATTTGCATGAGATGGTTATGTCAAACTTCTCTTCCATCTTTTAGTACTTTGTGCTGCATTTTAGAAGCTGCCAGCCTGCATTGTAAGGTAGAGGAGAGCCGAACAATGAAAATTTAGCTGTAGTGAAGCACTAATGTGTTAATAGCACTTTACATATGTTTATCTTTAAGAAAGAGGGTTGTGAAAGGAGAAAATATCTATCAGTGGTGGGAGCCAGATGGAGGAGATTAGTAATGAGGTGAGCTCTGCAGGAGCAGCACTAGAAGGAAATCACTGCCTTGCAATAGAGCAACAACCTGACCCAAGACAGTGCCATGGGAGAAGCAGAGAAGCTTTGGTATTGGCAACAAGTGGAAAACAAATTTGCAGTATGCCAACAGACTGTTTTAAAGCTTGTGCAAGTTTTTTCTAGCGGGACATAAATTGAAATGTGCAAAGTAGAAAGATAATTTGAGTGAAGTCCAGATTCTGGGCTGTTGCCTGTGTGAGAGTGGAACTTAATGAGATGATGGAGAAAAACACCTCGTGATACTGTTGCAGGCAGCTGTGCTGCTGAGAGCATCCTGATGTTTGTTCAAACTCAGGCTTATTACACAACAACCTGAAAAGATACTTGGAGCTGCACAAGATTTGCAGAAGATTACACAAGATTGCTTTGGAGCTAAGGTCACCTCTCCTTCCTCAAGAAATCATACCACTGTCTAAGCCTTGGGCTTTAGCTACAAATTTCAGTGGGGGAAGCTGACAAAATATATATAGAACCCTTCAAGAAAACATGCTTGTGTCAGGGTCCAAGATCCTGGATTTGTAACTAAAGCATATGGAGCAGTTTGTTTCCTACTGAGGTGCTTGCTGGAATAAAAGCAGTGCTGAGTATTTTCTGATGCTTGTTTCTAATATTTGTTTTCAGTAGCCTCAGTTTCTGCTTGTGTGCCTGTACATCCTATTTCTTGGTATACAATGAATTACTGAAAGCATGCCATGTTTGGTGGTAAAGGTCTTGTGGAAGTACAGCTGTGTCTGCAGTTCAATACAGGGCTGACTCTGACAAAACAAAAACAAAACCAAAACCCCACCCCAACACAAAGTCCAAAAGTACCCAAAGCTAACAAAATCCTTAAGAGCATTCATTGCATAAGAAACCCTGAATAGTGATTACATTAACATGACTTTTCTACTGCAGTTCTTTTTTTCCTGTAATGTACAGATGCTGCAAACATTAAATTCCACTTAATCTGAGTGATATATTCAAAATGCTTAAACATGTAGAGGAGGAAGATACATACAGGTGCTGGCAAACAACTTTGTTAGTGGATCTTAATATTTTACTGGTTGTCAGCTGTGCTAGGTATTTGCATGGGTGTATCCATCCCAGACTAATTGAAAATTAAAATTCACTGTCTGAAATTGCTGTGAACTTGCATTCATTCTTCACACTCTTGCGTGTATTCTCAGCTGTTAGTAAAACATACATTCGAGTGCCTCTCCGTCTGGTTTGACTCAAATTTACTGAGTACAGGACGGTGGCTTAGAAATTGTTTGAATTCCTCACTGTTTAGGGGTGAGTTGACTTTTTTATTGCTGATATGGTAGCAGAATCCTGTCGAACAAGAAATCTTTTCAGCAAAACAACTGCTTTCAGTCTTCACAGTATCCACTTCACTTTCTGCCTCTGCTGCCTTTGCCTGGCGTGGCAGAATACAGCTTCTTGCAGATAGCTTCCAAATGCTGCAGGTCCAGGCTGTCATTTATGATCAAAGAAAAAGCTACATTAAATTACTTTTCTTGCTCTCTTATCTGCTAACATAGTCCTTGGCTTGATAGACTGGTCTTACAGCCAGAGCAGATAACAACTGCCAAAGTCTTGAGGAGTTAATGTCTCGTAGTGATGCAAAAAAGAATGTTGTGGTACTGGTGTAGCACTAATTTATTTTAAAAATAGTTGGGAAATGTGGGTGGGGATGCTTATTGAGAAGAATATGGAGAGGAAAAACAAATCTACCTCAAATTTGTAGCTTCTGGAAGGTGGGTTGTAATCACAAGTAGATACACTTTCAGGCAAGAAGTGTAATTTCTGGACATGGTAAGAATCAAGGTGCTCATCCCACTACTCAGAGTTTTAATAAAGATAATACAGGTTCATTATGAAGCATGATATCTACTGTTTTCTAATTTTTTAAATATAGAAGCAATTCTCTGCAGGACTTGCAGCTTTCTGAATTTATGTAACTTTGCTAGAAAGACCTTTGTTTTTTCTTTCAGTATCGAGAAGTAGTGAATTATGCTATATTATGCTGAATATGGTCTATTGAGTTGGGATTTTTTTCATAAAGTTGCTTGTTTTTTGAAATATAAAAGGAACTTTCATATTTTTAGGCAACCCCCATCCAGCAGAGGTTAAAAGGCCACTTTACCACAGGGGTTAGGACCTTGCCTTTTTCGACTGAATACTTGGTTGAAATCAACAAAGTCTTGCTGGCCATGGCTGATGTTGAACTGCTGCTGAATGCACCAGAGCTTAATACTGGCATCTATGAGGATTTTTCATCTCAGGAAGATGCACTGAAGGTACTACATGCTTAAGCTTTATACTCAGAGAGAAGAACAGGAGAAGGGAACAGCAGAAGAAAAAAGACCACCTTAGTGACTGTGTAGCTGTATTTATATTTTTGCTCAATAAATACTGGATCAATAGGCACTAAAAAATTAAATAATGAGGCAGCTTTATGGCTAATTTTTCTTACTAAAAATCAGGATATGAAGTGTAGCAGCTTGGGAACTGGATGGGAGGTTGGGAGAGAAGGGCTTTGTTGGAGAAGCTGTTGTGTCTTTCATCAGCTGGTCTACATAATATGTAGCAAAATGCTAAAGCCAAATCTTACATTTCTGCTTGATTTCTTTAATGTAGCTCTTTTCTGTGAAATGTGAAAACAGTTGTTTACATGGAAGAGGGAGAAAAGAGGGAGATTCTTGTATTGTATATGAAGCTATGTATGAGGCCACAAGACAACAGCTCTGTGTTCTGATTAGCAAAGCATCAATATGTGGTGAATTTTGAACTCCCAGTTCTCATTGCCAGCTGGTGGATTTACCTTGGTGGTTAATAATGAAGTGGTTAAGGACTTGCCCTTCTTCAAAAAGGGGACAAATAAAGTATGTTTGAAAATGCTAAATCCTGCTGTCAAATGTGAGTTAAGTATGTAGAAGTCTGACTCCTGGTTAATTTGGGGCATGTCAAAGGAGCATGATATGGAGATTTCCATACAAAACATCTATTGGAATTGGGAATTGCATGTGGTACAGTGGAGCTGTACTTCTATGGATTGGAAAGCACTGTCCTCATATTTGAGGCAGTCAGGCTTTGCCTCTCACCTAGAGGAAGATCAGCTGTTATACAGGTCCTATAAGAGCTTTTCAGAATTTCAGTCCACTTTTCCAACCTACTTTTCTTTGCACTGTACACATGCTTTAATTCTTCAAATTTGTTTTTTGGCATAGCTTTCAAAACCAAATAGGGGAATGATGCCAACCTTTGACAAAGTGGATGACACTTCTTCTTTGTTGATGAGATTCCCTTGTCCCTGTTTACTCTGCTTCTGTGCTCCCTTAAGTACAATTAGGAATGTTTATGTGAGGATGGGTTTAAAATACCTCCTTTTGGTTCAGGTCTTTAATCTGATTTTTGTTTTATTATATGGCTGTTTTCGGAGGAAGCAAATAGCAGAGCATAGAGTTTTTGGAAATGTTACTGGCTTAAATTAAAAAAGATAAGTAAATTCCACAGTTTGCATGGACTGTTTGTTCTCTGAATACCAAGGCAGTATTACAACAGCATGTGGTTTAAAGGTAATTCCACATCATAGCTCAGTGATATTTGAGATAGATTGCTTTAACTTTGTAATTTAAATATGAAACTTTGATGTTGCTTATGCTTTTGCAGTTCCATGCATATGAGAGGTTATGTGAAGCATAATAAAACCATATTTTTGGCTCATTTATGAGGAAGAAATATATACAGTGTCTTCATTACATGGGCAGATTTGTTTAATAATGAAGATGCTGCTGCTCTGAGAAGTATGATATACCCCTTCTGGATCAGATTGAATATAGAAAATATTTAAACTTCTTCATTAAAAAACTGAGGACACGTGCTTAACAAGTTGTGGTGGACTCTTCACTTCAGTTGCTGAAACTGGTTTAATCTGTAAACTGCTGATGGGTCATGATCTTTTTCCAGATACTGATTTTGGAACAGTGTTCTGTCTTGTAAAATCTTTTTAAAATTCCCTGCTGATGTTGACTTTACTAATGACTTTTTTTTACTACTGTGTTTGCAGAATATAAAAGATATTTTGGATAAACTCGGGGATCAAATTGCGGTCATACATGAGAAGCAGCCTGATGTTATTTTAGAAGCATCTGGACCTGAGGCAATACAAATAGGAGATGCATTAACCCAGTTGAATGCAGAATGGGATAGAATTAATAGAATGTACAATGATCGTAAGTGGTAAGTCAAGGATGTTTGGCTTCTGTGACCACATGCTAAATATTTTACATGCTTAAAAGTAAGTGTACCTTATTGGTGAAGATAAAGAGTTTGGAAGCAATCAGCTTTAATAACTGCCAGAACTATTGAATGTTGAAACAGTCAGCGTGTGCTAACTGTAGTCTGAGTGCTTTTATGAAGCTGATTGGTTTTACTTGATAAAATAGAACATTGTGCTTATAAAGCAGTTGTTTTTTTTTTTAAGGTATCACAAAGCAAAGTTCTAGAAAAAAAATGTTGAGTAGGACATCTTTTAACAATTTGAGGCTGCTTTTGATGGAGGGTAGAGTTTGAGATTTTTTTTTTTTTTAAATAGAGCAAGTATGATAGTTGCCAGTAGTCTCTTGTAAATAATTGAAGATGAGGGATGACCATATTAGAAAATTCTGTGGTTGAGAGAGCAAGAGAATATTGAAATCGATGCTTAAGAAAAATGTACTTTCTATTTCCTTTCCACAAAGATCAAATAGCTGTAATTTCACTTATGTAAATTAACTTATGTTCTGCAGAGCATAAAGTAATGTCTTAGCCATCTTCACTTGCTTTTTAGTGCCAGAACTTCTTACATGAAACACATTTGGTAGTGTATTTTGAAGAGATGTTTGAGGAAGTGTGTGTTACTGAAGCTGATGATTTCAACTTCTAGAGCACTGGTGTACGTGCAGGAATATAAAATTTGGTTGGTATTGTCTGGGCAGAGTCTTCAAGAGTCTTCAAGAAATTCTGCCCACTGAACAGGGAATCACCAAGATTTATAATAACTCAGCAGACAATGTTGTTTTGATGATTTTTAATTTGAAAGCAAGTAGTTGTGCCAGCCTGGTTCCACTCAGTGTGCTCTTGCTAGCTGCTGTGTGCTGTTATGTTTGGAGATAACAGCTCCAGAATCTGGTGCCCATCTGAATTGATATGCATGCAGCTATTTTGTTGTCTTCGTAGGTATGATATGCACTAAACTTTAGTTGTGCCTTTCCCCCCTCTGTTACTTAATTGAAAAGCTTTAGCTAATATTTTCCTTCTATAAGTACAATTTCATTCACTACATATTTCATTAACTACCAAGGGTTAACCAGAAACCTCTCATTGAATCACTGAAAAAGACAAGTGTATCAAAGAGTAAGTTCAGTGCTTATTAAATAAGCTGTCAAAATGCAACAAATTACTTCCTCAGTTGGTTCAGTGAATACAAATTAATCTTGAACTTCATGAAGTTTTTAAGGCTTCTTCATGGGAATAATATTGGGTGCAATATTACTGCATGCAAACCAAAGGGACTACTGGACTAACAATTTAAGCTAAAATGGTACGTAGCTTCCTGAATATATTAAGTGCTACCATTTTAATAAAAGGATATCCTTTGATTAATGAAGACAATATTAGTATCAATATTAAAATAGTGTATCTATGCATTAGTATTTTTATACTCTTTCTGTTACAAAGAAGATTTTTAAAATCCAGTTTACTCTTGCTTTTCCTGGTGTTGCCCTAGGTATAAGCAAAAAGGCTAGAAGACAATCTCCTAAGTAGTCTCTGACTTTTTTCTCTTTTTGGATTAGGTAGAGATTTTGATGGAATTACTAGAAAAAGTATCTCAAGTCTGTAGCAAAATATTGATTTAATTCAGAGGTGTTTATGATTTTGTGATAGTGGCAGCTAAATAGTTAAACTTTTGAAAAAAGCTCTAAACTAGCCAAGCACAAGTTGAATTGAACTGTGTTCACCAAAGCTTTTACATGTTGGACTGAACTGTTAGGCTTCAGTTTGACTTGAAAATGTGTGTAGTAAAACACATGTATGGACTTAGTGCTTTGAGCTGTTGTGACAATGCTGAGTCTCTAGTTCTGCTCCTTCTGCTGTGGTCTTTCCATCAGCGCTAAATGTGACTTGGGGCTTAGCTGTGATTTTTAAGCAAGTGGATTCCTGTAAAGGAGGCAAGGAGTAGCCAAGTCTCAGTGCTCTAGTGACAGGACTGTGGTACTTTTATGTTTCAGCTAAGGCAGTCTTTAGTTAAACAGCAGCATTTGCATCTGGCTCAAATTCAAAATGAAATTTTGTCTTGTTGCTCAAAATATTGATGGAACTGAAGGCTCACGACAAATAATAGGAACTAAATCTTTCAAAGCGTTCTCTAAAGTTTCAAATTCTGGATTCTGGAAAAGCCACATATCCAAAACTCCCCAGAAACATTAAATTTGAAGGAAGTCAATAAAATAGTCTTTTAAACTATTTAAAGTACTTAAAATATCTTTTCCCATAAAATGTGGAATGAGATAATGAGACAATATATTGTTACTCTAAAATGTACTTGAGAAATAATTAAAAGGAGAGTGACATTTGGGGTCAGTCTACATATACAATGAGATTTTGGGGTCTAGTGTAGTGAATTGTGTGCTGAAAATGGTAGAACTAGACAGCAGGGTCAGGAAAAATTAGGTAGAGATTTTTAAGGCTACCTTTTTTATTATATTTGACTCACATGAAGAAGAATAATAAAATAACCCTATTGGGCCAAGAAATGTGTGTCTTCATAAAATGAGAAAACTGATGAAAATACTCACACTAGGAGATTTTGGGAATTGTTGAATTTAATTAGTGAGAGAATAGATGCAATAGTAGGTCTTTAAAGTTTGGGTTTGGATATCTTTAATATTATGCTGCTGATTTCTAATTGCATCTGTATACAAGAAGTAACCTTGCAGTATTTTCTGTTGGAACTGTTGAAGATAGAAATAATGGGAAAAGTGAGACCTTGCCTTTATCACATTAGGGAGTCCTCTGAACAGAAGATGTGGCCTTCTATGTCTTTATAGAAGGCATTTTATTATTTTGGGATGGGATATTATCCAGTCTGTTAGCACCGATTTAGATTTCTTGTTTATCTCAAGTCCTCTGTCATTTGAGACACCTGTCCTATTAACTGTAATACTGAGTAGAAGGCAAGCCACTCTTTTTATACCTTTCTGACATAGTTTTCTTCTTTAACATTCATGGGCTGTTTTTGTTAGTTCATTAACAGTAGAAATCTCATTTTAGTTAGAAACAACCTCCTAACTGTGATAATTCAATCTGTTCCATGCTAGAAAATGTTGCCCTTCAAGTTAAGCTACGTATTAATTTGAGGTTGCAAAGATGGTAATAATAATGAAATGCCTGGTAAGTTTTTGTGTGATTAAATTGTATAAGACCTACTTATGTGGGCCCTCTTGTAATACAGTCAGTACTATATAATCAAAATCACCTTCACTTTTTAAATTCCATGCACCAGCACCCCACGGTTTATGAATTAAAAAAAAATTAAAAATGAGCAATTAATCATATTTCATGTTCCATCCTGTCTGATATCTGAATGGTTTTATAATGAAGAAAAAAAGGGTTCTGCAGGCCAATTTGATGCAGCTAATCAATCTTTATTTTTTTAAGTGATAGAAACAAAAGTTTGCTTAGGACGGCCCTTTTTTCCTTCATCTGGAATTTAATGAGAGTCTCTGCTGTTGGCTTGTATCAGCTGCTGCTGTGTCAGGAAGCCTTCAGTACTGGGGCTTTGTTAACCAGGGTGTATGTTACCCTTTCTGTTTTTTAAGCAAAGTCTCTACACACTGGAGTAGGAATCCTAACTGTTTCCCAGAAACATTTTGGATAATTTTACAATGCTTTGTTTTCAGTTGCTTTGACAGAGCAATTGAGGCATGGAGGCAGTTCCACTGTGATCTCAATGACCTCTCCCACTGGATAACAGAAGCTGAAGTGTTATTAGCTGATGCCCGTGGTCCAGATGGCAGCCTGGAGCTGCAGGCAGCTGAGCTGCATCAGCAGGTATGTAAGATTGGTACAGAAAATGAGCAAGCTGGAAAAAGGGTGATTTTTGTCTAAAATTCTTCTATATAGACCTATAGATTTGAAATGAAGCTATGCAATCATAGTTCAAGTGGCAACTCTTAAAATTTCTTTTTCAATTGGAGTTTAAAATGCTGCTTTGAAAGATTTCAACTCCTCCTTATAGTATGGGGTTTTATGGTGACTCAGTAGATGGGTTTGAGATAACTTGGTAACTCAAATGTGGGCATAATCTTCATTGTTATATGTTTCATTACAGCTTTGAAAATACATTGTTAAGAAATCCAGGATATTATTTCACTTTCTTTCTACTTGTAATTAAAAAATGGACCCATTAGAACTTCTCCCCCCTCCCCCCAAAGATTTTGCTAAATTTGCCTTTTCTAAGCAACCTAGAAAGAGAAGATGCCGGTTTTGGATGTCTTAGGTTTGATTGTTTAAGACTTCACTTCTGGAATTGAATTCCTTCAATTCCAAGACAAGACTTTTCTGTTTAGCTAAAATACTTCATTTCCTTTTAAGGAGAAGAAAACTTAACTTTAAGGATCAGGTGTTTTTTTGTTGGTTTTTGTGGTTTGTTTGGTGGGGTTTTTTTTTGTTTGGTTGGTTTTTGTTTGTTTTGTTGTTTGTTTGTTTGTTTTTTTTTTATAATGCTTATTCAGGATTTAGGTATGCTTTGCTGAAGAAATGTATGTTCTACCTGACATATAGTTTGTATTTTATCCCTGTTGCTCCTTGGGGTTTTATTCTAGGGCATTTTCCTTATCTTTCTTGAACCATCTTATTCCTGGTCTACTTGCAAAGAGATTTTGACTAACAATATAAGAAATGTGTAGCTCTTATGTATATTTGAAGATCTGATCCTGATACCTTCCAACTTTCTGTATTTTCATGGATTTTCTGTGAGGTCTGAGGACCATGGTAGCACAGCCATGATTATCCTGGCTAAAATACTGTTAAGTAACAGAAACAGTCAGGGGCATAGCTTGTGAAAAGAACTAGTTCATAAAAAGTCATACCATCTCTTAGCACTGCTAGAAACTGCTTTACATTAAGAGGAAAGAAAGCAAACGTGGATTCTAGCACTGGTGGTTTAAATAAATTTTTGTCATCTTAAGTTGTATTTAGTAGGCTACTCTGTGTCATTATCTCTTTGGCACTCATTAGAAAATTAAACTATGTTTAACAACAGACTCTTAATAACTTGAATCAGCAGCATCTGATTTTAAGTAAGATGGCTTTAAGTGTCTGTTTTGGTGAAATAATATGCACCCAGGATTTGCCCTGCGTATTATAAGCCACAGATCAAAATCACTTTAGGTCAGTGATAAAATTCAGTCTGGCTTTTATGTTACTGACAGGAACTCGAAGAGGGAGTCAGCAGCCATCAGACCAGTGTTTCAGCATTGAACCGAACTGGGGAAGGGATTATACAGAAACTGTCTGCTACAGACGGGAGCTTCCTGCAGGAGAAGCTGGCAGGACTGAATAGGCGCTGGAAAGCAATCACCATGGAGGTCACAGAGAGACAACAGAGGTAATAAGTTAATCAGAAATTTGTATGTCTGACCAGATGTGATGAGGAGAATCTCATTTAGGCTCTGGGAGAAGATAGTGTGTTCTGTTGCATGCTGTTGTTAATCCAAATTTCCCTGACATTCAGACCTCTGTTTTGAACAGTCTTCTGGAACTGATTTCTCATAAATGTGCCTACAATTGACTGCTTAGTGAGTCTGTGCTTAACATAACTCAACAAATGACAACCTAAAAGATTCTTATGACTTTCCTTTGTTTTCAAAATAATAATTTCATTGCTAAGACAGACTTTTTTAGGGAGGAATGTTCAGTTTCTTTCTCTGTCCAAAGCTGATCTGTAAGTAGTTTAACTTTACTTCTGGTTTTACATTGTCAAATATAAACTAACTGAAACACTTCTATTGTCCTTGGATTTCCACAATACTATTTAAAAAGGTCTTTAAGTCTGTGTTTGAAGAAATTTAAACCATTTTACCAGCTATTTCCTGAACAAAATGAAAATCTGTTTTAAAATAGCCTTCAGTTTACTTCAACGTCAAACAGAAAGGTTGTCCGAGATAAATATACAAACTTTCAGTGTACCTGTGAATATACGGTCAAATCTCTGTTCTTACTGCTAAAAAATGTGTAAGTGTAAATCAGTGGAATAAAGGATTACTCTTGGAGTCTATCTATAGAATTTTGTGGGGGGGCGTTTGTTTGTTGTTTTGGTTTGGTGTGTTTGTTTTTTTTTTTAACAACTCCCGATTGATTTAGAAATATTAATATGATTTTTTATAAAGTATTTAGTTTGAGACTTAAATGTTTGTATGATGTAGGGAATTTTTTTCTTGAAGGTTTTAGGGACATTTCTAATACTTTCACTTTGTAGTACCTTACAATTATTAGGCCTGAATGTGTTGTCATACCGTCCCTTATGTCACTGCAGACTTTTAAAAGTCTGTTTTTTGCCTTTGGTACTGAAATTTATGTATTTATAAGGTGGTATGAAGTATCTTGCATTTTAATGATGAGGATAGAATACTTTGAATACTAAAATGAATCTTTAAAAATGCTCCAACAGCTGCAAAACACGTGACTATGTCACGACAGAGGTAATGTAGGACTGACATGTTGTGCTCACTGCAGAAATGCATGTGGATTTTTTGTTTTCCTTTTTTAAGGCTAAAAGGAGAGAATCAGCAGCTGATAGAGTACAGAAAGAAGCTTGATGAGCTCCGTTGTTGGTTGGAAAATGTAGAAAATGCTCTGGACTCAAGATTTACATTCAACCATGAAGAAAAATTGCGAGAGTTACAGGCAAGATCAGTTAGTGTGTGTCCTTGTATCAGCACGTCTACGTCTTGTGCAAAGTATCAGGACATGGCTTTTGGAAAGGGGAATTTTCACACTGTAAATAGCCAAAGAAATATTATGTTTGTGTGAGTCAGTTTCGTGATATTACTTAGACAGGCAAGATGTGTTTTGTAATGAAGTTGGATCTAATAAACAGTGTTATCTATCCAGAGAGTGAAAAAGATATGTACAACTGATAAAAATTTAGGTAGTAGAATTTCACTGAAGATGATGTCCCCAGGTCAACTTTCTAGTTGTCAAAATGTCAGCAAAAAGCCAATAAGCTTAAAATGGTCAGTAGGCATAGTTGTTCCACTTATGGGGCATCTTTAATAATTTTTTACATGTGTAAGATTTTCTTTAACCCCCCTTTTTAAACTGTAAGGGTTTTGGTCATTTCAAGTGATGAAGTTAACATTTTGTGTGCATATGTATGTGTGTTTTTCCTGTTTATTTTGTGTCTGGCTTGACAACAAAATATCTTCAGTTTGTAAGATGTGTGAAAGAATGTTTCTGAAATCCTAAAGAATGGAAGAAATACTCAACATAACATACCAATCTAAATGATTTCTAGGTAGAGCATAAAAACAAAAATAGAAGATTTTATATTTCAAGGGAAATTTCTAAATATTTGAGTTAAAATTTCCCCACCACACTTACACATGTATGCATTTTGCTTTGGTCTAAAACTCTTCTCTCCCTTTTAGGTCTTAAATGCACAGATGGAAGTACAAGGAGACAAACTGCAATGGCTGAACAGAACTGAACCTGAAGTGCTTTTGGATAAAAATGTTGATCATCAGGAAAAAGAGAAACTTTCTGATTGCCTGCAGTCCCTCAACATGAGGTGGAATAAGGTGTGCATTTCTTCAGTATTGAGTACCTGATGTTTGAAATACAGTGGTATACTCAGGATGGTTGGCATGTATATAAAATTCTTTGGATGCCATGCAGTCCTTTTCAGGCAGTGTGTCCCAATACATGTCTATGTTAAAACACTGGTGGGTATTTCTCCATCAGAATTAATTAGTTTTGTTAGCTTAGGTTTATTTTTTTGTAGATTTCCCTTGGTATTTGCTTTCTTTTAAACAGCTGGATCAAAAGTATATCACTTATTTGATGTAAACAGTGATGTATTAATTTGAAATTAATAACAAATCACAATAAATCTTTGCTATATGGGAAAGCTGGATATTTGCAACAGTTAAAAGGAAAACAAAGAAAGCTGTGATCAAGCTTAGTGAAAAAATCTTATTGAGTGTATCTGGGATTCTCCCTGTGTGTAGCTGCTGTAAAATAGAAACTCTAGTGTTCAGTCTCATTGGCAAGTGTATTAGAAGAAAATAAGTCACTGGCTGGAGCAAAACCAGACTTTTTTTTGAAGCAGAGCCTGGAGAACCAAGTAAAAAAGGAATAGATTTATTTGGGATTATATTGTGTATCAAGGAGTCAAGAATTTATTGGGCAAATTGATTTCTGATATTTCAGGGAAAGAAAAAATATGTTTTTACCTATTCAGCCATGAAAATGGGGATATCCTCTCCTCCTTTGTGTATTACATTCACATTCCTGCCTTTTAAAAACTGTAGGCTAAGTAGACAAATTTGTCACTACAATAGTAATTGTAGTACCACCACAGTAGTGGTAACATTGTTTTCTTTCAAAATTAACTTTCTATTTCTCTACTTTTCTGTCACTGGTGGTGACAAATCATGCTTTGCATTGTCATTCCTTCAAAGTGTACTCAAATGATAAGTCATAGCTTTGATGCTTAGGCATTAAACATGTTAACAACCTCTCTACAGCAGTTCATTTATTTCCCTCCAAGATTTAGGTAAGACACTGGCATCTATTGAAATAACTCTGAGTACCTGTTGGCATTTTTATTGTTTTTAAATGATGCCCTGAAAAAAACCCCATGAAAATATCTTTACCTCACTGTAGCAAGCATAGTATATAAAATTTAATCTTCTAATACGCCATTACTATTTTCTGTTAGTATAGGTTGTCTTACTTGTTTTGTTTTTTAATTCTCTGCTGGGCTTTAGGTGTTCAAAGAAGTGCCTGACAGAGTGAGAGAACTGGAGTCATTTGTTCGGCAGTCTCATCTTGTTACACAGACAAAGCCATCTGGTGAGTGAGCAGTTGTTTTGTTGTACTGAATATAATCTTTGTGGTCAAAAACAATCCAAAAAGGAAAACCTTCCCTACAAATTTAAGGCAAGTGGAAATAAGAAATATTGTCCACAGCTGTACTTGAGGCTACCTTAATGTTATTATGGCAGAGAGAAGGGATATTTGGTTAGGAAAGAATGATAGTATGGCTAGGGCTGGAAGGGACCTTACTGATCATCTAGTTCCAACCCCCTGCCATGGGCAGGTCACTCTGCAGTTCAGTACTGGGGGAGTCCTTAGGGGTTCCCACAAGAGTTTTGAAATTGAGGGATGTTTTAGTATAGGTTAAGTGGTAAGCAAAATTTAATGGAGGTAAACTTTTGGTTACAGCTTTGAAAACTGTGATTCAGCTTGTTTTCCTTTTATACGGGGTGTTTGTTAAGTAAAACTCCTGTATTTTGTTGCTTGAGGCACGTGTGGTATACCATGCTCTGGCTTGATTTAATTTAGTGTTTTCTTGGAACTAGAACACAGCCAAACACAACTTCTGGAGCGAATCTTTCTGTTAAGCTCATTCCTCACCTCTTTGCTATGTCAGGTTAAAAACCAGAAAGGATGGGGCTGTGAAGTAGCAGGCATCTCTGTCCCTTCTTAGGAGAGTGGTGTATTGCCATGTCCATGAAGCATCTATTGGAGTAACTTGATTTACTTATCCTTAAATAATTCAATTCTGACCAAGAGCGGGGAAAACCTTTCTGTCACATAATACAAAAGTGAGAGAAAATTTTGGAAATTCTTAAACTAGAAGGATTGGTTTTTTATGCTTAATAAGGATCAGTTCCTGTTCATGCCAGAGTGTTTAGCCTTGTGCCATTTTGCCTTGGCAATTTTTCTTCTTTTAGGTTTTGTATTTAGGCCGTATCATTTGGATGAGTCTTTGTTATGCAATCCAATAATTAATAGCCTTTTTGAAAACAAAACAAAACCCCCAAACAAACAAACAAAAACCTCAAAGTAATTGCTCGTCACTGAGTTTCTCATGGCTAAAATGCCTCAAATACAAATTTTGCAGTGCTTTCTCTGTAGATGGTATTGCATATTTATTGGAATTAAAAAAAACAACCCTGTAATTCCCACAATTGCTCATCTGGCCATGATTTTTTTAACAAAAAACCCAAACTCTTTTTCAGACATCCAAAAGGTGGTGCTAGTATCTTCTTCATTGGAAATTCCTGTTCAGACTCAGCAGGCTTTGGAACTTTCAGTACCTGCTGATCTGGATAAAACTACAACTGAACTGGCTGACTGGTTGGTATCGACTGACCAGATGCTCAAGTCACTCGTAGTCACCGTGGGAAATACTGAGGAGATCAGTCGGACTATTGCACAAATGAAAGTATGTGTCTGTCAAGGCTATTGGATTAGAAAATTGGCTCCCACTTTAATAGTTAGTTTACATTTTGTAAAGGAATTGCATCCGTGCTATAAAAAAAAAGTAATAAAGCAACTGACTGCAGTTAATACGTAACTTGAAAATTATACATTCAATGCTGTTATTAGAGTTTTTTCTCCTTTATTCTGTCAGTTCCTGTACCCTGATGTGAGTGAGGCACTGCTATTTTTGTTTTAAACAAAGCATATAGAGAATACCTCATGAAAATGACAGTTTTTACAGAAGGTGTAGATAGTTTCTGATGAAGACATTGGAGCAGCTTCAGATTTCCTTGGAGAGCTGCCTTTATGATGCACTCATCAGTGGTTTCTAGTGAGCTCTGTTGTGTTGCAGTTAGACTAAACTGAGTTCCAGACATATGCTAAAATGGTTAAAAGCTGTAACAAATACTTATGATGTAAATGTTTGTTTCCATTGATAGCTCATTCTATGCTGAGTGATGACTAAGGGTAGTATTTGTGAGCTGTATGCTCCCGTTAAGGTTCATTTTATTTGACTTGATATCAATTAACATGAGTAACTGTAGAATAGAAACTGTAGGCTTAAAATTGCTAGGCTTTTCTGCAGGTATCTAGTCTGGAATTTGAAAGAATAATGTGATGTACAGTAATTTTGGAAACACTTTTAACTGTAATATTTGTAGTATGGGATTCTGGTACATTGCAATAGTGAAATAACTATGATTTATACAGTATACAGCCTGATTGTTCCTCCTGTTTCCTTCTTCATCTGCCATCCCCCCCTTTGTATCCTCTCTCACGCCCCATATAAATGATCAGAACTTGGTATATTGAAAAATATTTGTCAGTGACTGCAGCAACTGTTGGGTTTGTACAGATA
Organism: Florisuga fusca; assembly: GCA_038090715.1. Taxonomy (NCBI): domain Eukaryota; kingdom Metazoa; phylum Chordata; class Aves; order Apodiformes; family Trochilidae; genus Florisuga; species Florisuga fusca. The sequence continues at coordinate 32,551,185 of JAAWXA010000001.1, forward strand.
AACCTTTACCGCTGTATTTTCAGTAACTGTAATTCAGAAGGTTTTTGCTTTTTAAAGCAGTGCTTTAATATTGCAATGTGGCAATTCAAGAATTGCATCTGGCAAGACATCTTTGTTTGTTTTCTTACAAATAATACAAGTGATGTCAACTAAATTCTGCTCTATGGACATAAAAAACCCCAAATGTTCTAATTCTCAACAGATGACAAAGGCAGAGCTGGACCAGCGGCACCCCCAACTTGATTCTGTTTTTACATTGGCTCAGAATCTGAAAAATAAAACTTCCAGTTCAGACATTAGGACAGTGATCACAGAAAAATGTAAGTTTTGCCATTATATATTTCCAAATACAGTGTTTCCATGGCAGTAAAATAATCTTTGTATTTTCCTCTTTAAACTCTTGATATTGAGCCTAGGTTTATGTACCTTGTTGTTTAAAAACTGAGAAAAACATATCAATTTCTTACTATCTCGTGTGGGTCTGCTGTATGTTGTTAAATAAAGCTTAATTACTCAAATAGCTGAGAGTACAGAAATACAGAAAAGTTTCCTTTTCTGTAACTTCCCTTCCAATCACTGTATGGTCACTGGGAATTCAGAACAATCTCATCAGGAATTCTTCCCAATCTTTCTGCCTTTGATGACAGGCTTGTGGCCCTGACAACTTTTTCTAGGAGCTTTCCTATTGAACCCACTGAACACTGAGGCTGTGAAGATTTACACTATTTTTCTGTCCTGTTTTGCTGGAGACTGAAGAGATTAGAAATATGTCAACAGTGGAGAGAGAAATGTTAATCTGACCATTAATAAGGAAAAAAGACATCAAAAAATATTATTTCTTTAATAATATTATTATTTATTATACTAATAAACATGATAAAGGTATACATAATATATAAAATTATTTATAAAAACATCAGTTATCTATCTGTTTCAACCAAGTTGCTATTTTAGGCAGCAGTTTCCCTGGGATATTTCTTCTTTTTAGTTTTGGGAGGAGACCTAAACACTTAGGAGGTATTTGCAGTTCATTAGGCAGCACACAGAGTTATAGCCTTTTCAAACTCCTGCTGGTTTTGATTTTGCTGTTTTTGTGTACCTACTGATGTCTCCCAGCAGCTGCTTGTTTCCTTTCAACATCCTCTTTTCAGATACAGTAAAATATTTTAATTTTACTATAAATAAAATATTATTTATTTCATAATAAAATATATTTATTTCATAATATAATATAATATAATATAATATAATATAATATAATATTATATTATATTATATTATATTATATTATATTATATTATATTATATTATATTATATTCCGCCCCCCCATATTATTACTTGCTGTTGGGTTATTGAAGTTTTCTTCTAAGTTCCCATTTATCATGACCACTCTGGAAGTGTTCAAGGCCAGGCTGGATGGGGCTTTGATCATCTTGGTCTAGTGGGAGGTATCCCTGCCCATGCAGGGAGCTTGGAACTAGATGATCTTTAAAGTTCTTTCAAACCCAAACCATTCTATGATGATTCTATGACCTACATCATCCCTGAAAATGAATCAAGAAGTTACCAATGGGTTGAAAACAATAAATCTATATTATACAGATTATTGGACTATTCCAACAGTAATAGTTATTCTGACAAGTGAGCTTCACTGCCGTAGTCTTTCAGAGCTCTGTGAAACTAAACAGAATATTGTTAGTCATATTGAATTTGAGATCTTCCCAAGCATAATAGCTTTGTATAGTTGCAAAAGTGTAAAAAATAAAAATTAGTTTTATCTTAAGCCACAATATTTGGCATTTTTACTTCATGAAAGATTGAGGTGACCTGAGTAACAAGTTAGTGTTAGAAAGGATGTAATTTTTTTAGAAAACTGGTAATATAAATACATTGGATGTCTTGCACACAACCTATCTGTTCCTGTTCAGAGTACAGGATACTCAGAAAATCCAGCTTAGGGTTTTGGGGGGTTTTTTTTGTTAGGTTTGCTTTTTTATATTTATTTTTTTACTCTTCAGTGTTAGTCATATACTATCTTCCCAATAACTGTCATGACAGATAATTGGGAAATATGTTTCCACCTTTATAGACTTTCAAGTACTTCTCTTTTTCAATGCTCTGTAAGTATTAAGATACGATATTGCTCTCTGAAGGCAGACTTACTGCTTTCCCTGACACTTTTTCACCTTAGGCTCTTGCCTTGTCTTTTTCACCCTTTATTTATTAGAAGTTAAGACCTATTTATTTTGCTCATCTGATGTAACTACTGAGAGAGGAATGGGCTACTTGAAGGAAATGAGATGTGATCAATATCTTCTCTGTTCTGCCGGTAATCTACCTGCAGTCTGTATAATTCTGTTGGAACAAAAGTGTTGAAGTAGGTTGTTACTGGACTGTTTCTGCCTTGGCCAAAATAATAGCATAGGTGCCACTTGACTGTATTCAATACACAATTCATGTAAACTATCCAGATCTGATCAGAATTTATTTGTTTGTACTGGTTTAAATTGCAGGTGTACAAAGATGACTTGTTGGTGTAGCCATCACCTTAAAATCATGCTTCTTGGAGCCCTGCTGCTGGTGTATTTCTGCAGTGCAGCTGTGGCAGATTTGCCTCCCTACGTGTGTACTTGAATTGAATGAAAATATTCCTAAAATATTCCTTTGAAATATTCCAGAAATAGTAGTTATTACCAGTATGCTGACCTGCTTAAACAGGAAGCAGCCAAATGCCTGCATTTTTCATTTGCCTATTGTGAATGTCTGAACTACGTGGGGAAATTAATTACTGATTATGGAAACTAATGTATTTGAGAACTGGCAATTAAGAGGTAGTTATGGCTAATTGCTTATTTACCTCTGGGTTTTCATATTCTGTATCTTCTCCACAGTGGAGAAGGTGAAGAACCAGTGGGACAATACCCAGCATGGTGTGGAGGTGAGACAGCAGCAGCTGAAGTACATGCTGGCAGACAGCGTGCAGTGGGATGAGAGGAAGCAAGAAATGGAGCATCTCATGGAGCAGTGTGAGATCCGTCTTCGTATGCTCCTGCAAGCCCCAAAAGAGATGCTCATCAAACAGATCACAGACATCAAAGTAAGACCACCTACACTTCTCCCCCCCCTCTATTAGACTCCTCGGTAATGCTATCAGATGGAATTTTGAGTTTTTGGGCATTATATCTTCTAAATTGTCTCTATTATATGTATATATGTGTGTGTGTGTGTATCAGAATTCCTGAGAACTGCTTTCTGGGAGGGAAACAGTTGGCATGTGTGTCTTTGTAAGCATAGCTGAAATAAATATAGTGGAACATCAAATTATATGTAAAACACTTGTAACGTAGACCAATAAAAGTTTAATCATACAGCCACAGAATGTAGCATGGATTTCTTCATAGAAACCTATTAATAATAGATAAGTAAATCCATGAATGAACCAAATTATTTAAAATTATCCTGAATTTCAGTTCTGATCGTCCAGGGGCATTGATAAATAAATAAGTTTGGTATCCTCTGTCCTGGTGGTGTCAGAATGTTAGAATGTGAGTGGCACAGGATGAGGATTAGACAAGTTAGCAAGGAGGGGCTCTTATCAGTGCAGTGTTTAGAACAGGGCTATAATAAAACTTTAAAAAGTGTGTGTGAGTTTGTATGTATATATATATAAACTTTTATATGTATTCATAATGGGACAAGGTAGGGGTGCATGCAGCAGCTGGGTGTGGAAAAAAGCACAGAGTATGGTTGTGATAATTCCTCACTGATCCATCACTATTTCAGTAAACAGTAAAATGGTGTTCTTCATTGTCTTTCTTTACATAAGTAAGAAGTGTACAGAGATCACTGGATAAAACTGTATTTCCATATATATGGAAGTATATGTATTCGTTTAGAAATAATCTTGGTTTGGGACTTTGTAAAAGTCGAGACACCTTATGAATATTAATATAATAAGCAATCACATCTAAAGTATTTTCCTCAGTTAAAAAAAAAAAAAAAAAAAAAAAAAAAAAANGATGTCTCCCAGCAGCTGCTTGTTTCCTTTCAACATCCTCTTTTCAGATATAGTAAAATCTTTTTATTTTACTATAAATAAAATATTATTTATTTTATAATAAAACATATATATTATATTATATTATATTATATTATATTATATTATATTATATTATTATATTAATTATATTATATTATATTCCGCCCCCCCATATTATTACTTGCTGTTGGGTTATTGAAGTTTTCTTCTAAGTTCCCATTTATCGTGACCACTCTGGAAGTGTTCAAGGCCAAGCTGGATGGGGCTTTGACCATCTTGGTCTAGTGGGAGGTATCCCTGCCCATGCAGAGAGGTTGGAATTAGATGATCTTTAAAGTTCTTTCAAACCCAAACCATTCTATGATGATGCTATGACATCATCCCTGAAAATGAATCAAGAAGTTACCAATGGGTTGAAAACAATAAATCTATATTATACAGATTATTGGACTATTCCAACAGTAATAGTTATTCTGACAAGTGAGCTTCACTGCCATAGCCTTTCAGAGCTCTGTGAAACTAAACAGAATATTGTTAGTCATATTGAATTTGAGATCTTTCCAAGCATAATAGCTTTGTATAGTTGCAAAAGTGTAAAAAATAAAAATTAGTTTTATCTTAAGCCACAATATTTGGCATTTTTACTTCATGAAAGATTGAGGTGACCTGAGTAACAAGTTAGTGTTAGAAAGGATGTAATTTTTTTAGAAAACTGGTAATATAAATACATTGGATGTCTTGCACACAACCTATCTGTTCCTGTTCAGAGTACAGGATACTCAGAAAATCCAGCTTAGGGTTTTTGTTTTTTTTTTTTTGTTAGGTTTGCTTTTTTATATTTATTTTTTTACTCTTCAGTGTTAGTCATATACTATCTTCCCAATAACTGTCATGACGGGTAATTGGGAAACATGTTTCCACCTTTACAGACTTTCAAGTACTTCTCTTTTTCAATGCTCTGTAAGTATTAAGATACGATATTGCTCTCTGAAGGCAGACTTACTGCTTTCCCTGACACTTTTTCACCTTAGGCTCTTGCCTTGTCTTTTTCACCCTTTATTTATTAGAAGTTAAGACCTATTTATTTTGCTCATCTGATGTAACTACTGAGAGAGGAATGGGCTACTTGAAGGAAATGAGATGTGATCAATATCTTCTCTGTTCTGCCTGTAATCTACCTGCAGTCTGTATAATTCTGTTGGAACAAAAGTGTTGAAGTAGGTTGTTATTGGACTGTTTCTGCCTTGGCCAAAATAATAGCATAGGTGCCACTTGACTGTATTCAATACACAATTCATGTAAACTATCCAGATCTGATCAGAATTTATTTGTTTGTACTGGTTTAAATTGCAGGTGTACAAAGATGACTTGTTGGTGTAGCCATCACC
>JAAWXA010000001.1:32557128-32657686 GCA_038090715.1 Florisuga fusca
AAAAGCAAAAAAAAAAAAAAAAAAAAAAGCCCCAAACTGATGAAATTAAATTCCCATGCTATGCACTTCGTTTATGCCACTTTCAAATGCTGCTTATATCACTACTACCATAATTTAAACTTATTCATTTTACTAAAAATATGGAAGTGTTTTTACTTACGTTGTCAGTAAAACACAAGGGATTTTTCTAGCTTTTGGCTGTCTTGGCAAATAATTTTTCTTCACCTAACAGTGTTTTGATGAGTTCATTGTCAGGACACTTAGTATCTGTAGATTTATTTTTTTATTTTATTTTTTTACTTTTTTTTTTTTTTTTAAGATTTTTCTTCTAGATGAAAAATATGCACACTTTTTGGTTTTTAACAAAGCAAACAAAATACCAAACAAAAAAGAGAGAGTTATAGTACATTAAAATGCATAGTATGAAAAATAGTATGTTGGGTTTTTTTTCTTCTCATTCTGGAATTTTTTTTCCTTAGATGTTAGTACAGGATCTGCACAGAGGTGATATCACGGCAGCTGCATTCAATGATCTTTCTAATAAACTTCTTCGAGAATATCGTGATTATGATACAAGGAGGGTGAAGGAAAGCACTGACCAAATGAACACCTGTTGGGTTAATCTGAACCAAAGGTAATGACAACGTTTCAGTCTATGTTGAGCTGTTTGTCTTAACCTTGCATCCGATGTATACTTGTTTGTTGCAGTCTCTTCTCTGCTTTACTGCAGCACTTAGGGCAACTTTAGTTTAGTCAGTTGTAGTGAAGCTACTTTGAATTATGATGATGGCAATTGCCACAGTTCACCACAGAAGGCTTCTGTATGATTTCCCATTTATGTGGGCTTTTTTAATATGAAAAATGTAAACCACAAAGGACTACTTTCTTGTGGTCTCAAGTTTGCCTGTGGCTATTACTCTCTAAGTGTCTTTGAGTAGTTCCTCTTCTCTTCCTTGATTCTGGCAAGCTTTATGTGTTTGTAGTTGGTTGCTGTGCTTTCCTTTCATAAGGCTTGGAAATGCTTTGTGTGGTCTTACAACACATAATTAATTATGGACTTATATATGAGAGAATTTTCCCTTCCTGAAGCTGTGCTTTGGGTTCCTGAGTGCAATGCTCATAGCATTCCTCTAGAAAATACTTGAGCTCTATAGGAAACAAGATTTACTTGACACTTCCATCTTTCTGTTTATTCTCTATTAAGACACATTTACAAATGTCTTATGCAGATGGAAATATCCATCTGCATAATGATTTTTCTGCAAGGTAATCCTATCACTACAGAAATTATTTTTAGTATTTGTCAGTCCATTAATGTTTAGAATAGTGTCCGACTTGGTGCCTGCAGCTTAAAGGATTATTTGCTTTGTGGTTAGACAGAAGAGAAAATTGATCCTATGTATATGGGAGTGAAGGAGATGGCAAAGAATGTATGTATGTGTGTATGTATATGTGCATGTATGAAGGAAACATGCAATTCATGTAATGAGATGTCAGTCAAGGGAATAAAAATTCTAGGTAATAAAGTTTCTGAAGCTGATGCTATGTCTTGGGGCGTAAGAGGAGAACTCAGTGTTAAGAAACAGGTAATGAAAGAAGCAGAGTAGAATGTCACTCTCCTTTTCTGGAAAAAAAAATGGTGCTTTTGTCATTTTGTGCTATTGATGTGGCAGTTGGTTTCCTGGTTATGTCCATTAGAGATAAGATGCAAAACAGGCAAAGCATGCAAAAGTATGGCTCATTCCATGTGACCTTTTGAGAGAGAATAAAAGCTTATTAATCTCTAAATGTTTTTACACATAAAACAGGATTTTTCAAGCGAGTAAAACAATAATTCTTCTGTGTGATGCAGACAATTTCTATTTATCGTTCTTCAGAAAACTTCCAGTACACTATGGGAGAGACTCCATATGGCAGTAAAAAGCCAACTTCCTTGGCTTTTTGATTTTACTCCTTCTGAACCAGGTCACAGTGATGAGATCATCTCTTGAAATCACCCTTCTTGACTGTACATTTGCAGTGATATTAGGAACTGCAACATTTTCATCATCTAGACCATCATTTCTTCCCTCAAAATAAACCAGTAATTTTTCCAAAATGCCATTTACTACATGTGAACGTTAGGATGAATTCTGGGGATGAAGATGCAATTAGATAGTGAGGGGAAACAGCTTCTTGTTGGATAAAAGGTAACAGTAGACTATAGCTCTGTAGTAGTCTCAGTCAATTCAAACTTTGCAGTGGTTTGGCTAGAACTGGTATAAAACTGCCCACTGCTCAGAGCAGGTGACCAGAAAGGAATCCTCCTGCCTGGAAGTCTCTTAATTATCTTTTGAATCTGCTTCCAGTCTGGAATAATGAACAATTACGTTCTGTTGTGTGTAACTGTAGCTCCTCTATCACTGGGGCTACTGTTTTGCTGTCTACAGCCTTAGGAAGATGAGAATTTCTTTTTTTTTTTAACTAGGGCCAGAAAGACTATCTAGGAGACTGCTGAGAACCAGTGTGAAGCTGCTTACTGTAACCCTGTGGAGCAGCAGGAAAGAATTAAAAGGGTAGAATGTGCAGTGGAAGCACTTTTTCAAGGGAATGAATGTTTTTATACTTGCTTTAAATGCAATAAATAAAAATACTAGTGAACCTTGGCTGATAAAGCTTACTTCATGTAACGGATCTTGGAAAATTTCAGGGTTGGACATAAAATACATGTGTGGCCCTATGGCTTTTATAAGAACAAATCTGTATTTCATAGAATCATAGAATCATAGAATGGGCTGGGTTGGAAGGGACCTCAGAGATCGAGTCCAACCCTTGATCAACTACCACCGCAGTCACTAGACCATGGCACTGAGTGCCACATCCAGTCTCTTTTTAAATGTCTCCAGGGACGAAGAGTCCACTACCTCCCCTGGCAGCCCGTTCCAATGTCTGATCACCCTTTCCTTTATAGCATAATGCTTTAAAATACCAGTTTGTTCACATGCTTGAAGGTTGTGGAAAGGGGACCTTAGTAACATCACTGAAGGATCACTGTCCTGAATAGTACAATGACACCACCAGGAAATCTGTAGCCATGGCATGTAATATTGAAGGAGCTTATTTTAAAACTGTTGGCCTTAAGAGGCTGAAACTCCCAGTTTGACATGGTGTGTGTTGGATACTCTTCCCAGTGGCTATTTATATTCCATTTTTATACTTTAGGATTAAACTGTGTTTTTTCTGCCTCAATAGAGTGTAGTTGCTGTCTCTACTGTCTGAGCTGTTATTTTATGATTTTGTTTTTGTTGATCACACACTTGTTTGCATTGCAGATTTTTGGTTTAAATTTGAAAAGAAAAAAAAGGCTGGAACAGAAACCTGAAACAGAACCATGAAAATAATAAATAACAGAGTTACAGTTTTATTTTCCTCGCAGGTGTCTTTGCTAATATAATTTGCTTAGACCTTCTCCACTACTGTTGTAATGAATAATTTGTAAAGTATTCTTCAGGTTTCTCCTTGCATAATTCTTACATCCTGGAAGGACTGTCTGTATTTTGAGGCTGTTCTGATACAATTTAGACTTCTTTAAAAAATCTGAGTAATCTTTTTATGGCATGTGGTAGTAATTAATCTGCAGTACAGAGTTCTCCATTTTCTATTTTACATTTCTGACCTTGACTGGAAGGAAGTGAAAATATTTGTCTCCTCTGTAAAAGTGTTGCTTGCTCCTGCTATACAGGTGCTCTTTAAAAGCACCCATATAATCTTAGAACAACATTGGTAAATCTGTTAATTTGTTCTGCTGCTGTAGTACATATTTAGTGAAAGAAATGATTTTTCAACTTCAAGTGTCACAACAGCAATGGGACTATAATAGAATTTAGAACTTGCCTTTATTTTCAACAAAACAGAAATTAAAACTTTAGGCTCAAGATTACATTCTTCAATGAATGTTATTAGCTACAAAGTTCAGGTTGTCTCAATTCCCGTCAACTACATCAGTACTTAGAGATCTGGGTCACTTAGTGTTTCATCCTTTGGGGCTTATCTTCTTTGAAGGTCACCTTTATTACCAGTCTATTCTTCCTGTTGTCACTCCTGTTCTTCCACCTTTGGCTTTAACCCCCTGCTAGGGAAAAAAATCCCTGCAGAGGGAAAGAGTTTTGAAGTCAAAGCTTGTTACTGCTTTTACTTTACATTTTTCTTGCAATTCCTTGGTGTGCTCTAATTTTTGAGCTTGTGTTTGTTATCTTTTCTAGTCAATATCTACCAAACCACTTCTAATCCCTACTGTTTTTTATGCTTTCTCAAAAGGGGGCAAAGCATTCCAGAACTTTAGGTGAGAAGCAAGAATGAGAGCTGCTTTCCCTGCTAGTCATTTGCCAGTAGCCAAAACCTAAGCAAGCATTAAGTCAGGAATGATTCACACAGACTTATTTTGGATAAAGCAATTATTAAGAGTGACATAAGAGCTAAGCTTCTAAAGTAGAGGTTGCAACATTATCTTTTTTCAATTAATGTAGTTGGTTGTGCTAATACCTGGTTAGGTAAGCCTGGTAGAATTGGGGTTGCATGAGATTTTCTTACTGGTCTTGAAGAAAAACAGCTTTACCTTGCATCTGTCTTTTCTGATGTGCTATCAAACCAGAATGTCTGCTTTGTAGCATCTTCCTGAATGGTACTGAACACCTACAGCTTCACAGCATAGAAAAAAGGTAAAGAAAGCCTCAGTAGAATAGGGGGAAGACAAAAGTTTGATGGGCCTGTCTGGAGAATTGTGTTCAGTTCATGTGAAAACATTAAATGCTGAGTGTATTGTGTTGTATTACTTGAAATTAAATATTATTTTACCCCTAAAATCCCATAAAATGGCTAGTGCTTGATGTGAAAATAAAATTGAACTTTCTCCTTACATAGCAGCAGCATTCTAGATAGTAGCCCTGTTAGAGATTTCTGTGAAGTGTGCAGGTGTGGGAAAGCTTGTTTCTTTTGCCCTGATTTTGGGAAAAGGGATACTGCAGAATTACAGCTGCAAATGGATGAAATTTATCTTGTCATGCTTTAACATTGTTAATCAGAGCTTTAAGAATTGCTGACTATTTCCCATCTGAGTTTCATTTCAGTGGTAAGAAAACATTGAGTATGGTTTCACTATTATGATAGCAGTGCACTATTATGTTTGTGTGATAGTGTCATAAGTCGTCTCTTTTAGCAAAGAGACCAGGTATTTGACTTTTCATCCCTCAGCACTTAAACTCTGTCAAATTTGGGGAAAATGTTTCTTCTCACCGTAAAAAAAGAAGAAAAGGTCCCCCAAACCCTCAGTGCTTTTCACACGTGGGAATAATGCTTCTACCAGCTGAGGCAGCATAAGTCTGTGATGGCAGTACTCAAAAAGGAAAAGATGTATTTTTAATTATAATCTTAATTTCTTTCACATCCCTTGTGGAAGGGATATATATTTATCAAGGGCCACGACAAATATAACAACTTCAAAACACCTGTGGGTAGCTATAGATATAATAACTAAAGAAACAGTGGTATAAATAATGATAAAAAAAGCTGTGACAGATAAAGTTTCTTAATAGAGAGAACTTTCAGATTCCCTTTTAGTAGTTTCGTTATGGTACATGTAGTGCTGTCTGTTATGAGGGAATATTCTGACATTTGTCTTGTTTTCAGAGCTATCGATAGACAGAATTTCTTGGAGACAGAGCTGAAGGCAGTACAAGCCTCACACAAGGATCTGGAGAGCTTCCTCAAGTGGCTTCAAGAGGCAGAGACAACAGTTAATGTTCTAGCAGATGCATCCCAACGTGAGAACACTGCTCAGGACAGTGCTTGCATAAGGGAACTCCGAAAGCAGATGCAGGTGAGAAACTAAATAATACTGCTATTATTCATGCTTTTTCTCAATGGAAGATGTTTTAAAGCTATCTACTAGAGTGGGGAAACCTGCAGCCTATTGGAAGGATTTAAAAAAAAAAGCCCAACCCAGTATTTTAGAAGTCTGGTATGTGAAAGAAGCAGGTTTTTCTTTCTAAGGTTTGAAATACATATTTTGTCAACATCTGTGGCACTGAGAGCTCTTAAATATCCATGGAAAGTGACTATTCATGAATTGTATACTTAATTAAACCAAATCATGTTGTGTGATTGTCCAACGAAAAAATTTACTCCCGTCCAAGTAAAGTCCTCCTGGGCTTCACTGCCTCCTGCCTTCCTTCTGCTTTTCCAGCAGTCCAAGAAGCTGTCATGCTTGTATCAGCTTTTCACCCTGTCCTGCTGCCTGGCACCACTCCAGCTGGCCTTCCTTCCTCTACAGGCCACAATCTGGAAACCTGAGAAGTAACTGAGGAAACTGACACCACTTACAGTCACTTTTAATATAGCTTGTCTGAAATCTAGAAGAGAGGTCTGTTCTCCCTGTCCAAGAAACATGGGCTACCTAAGTATCACATCATTGCTGTTCCTGCCTTTGCATATCCTATGCATCTCCTTTGAGGACATAGGAGAGGGAGAGAGAGAGAGAGAGGTTCAGTCTGGGTTCAGTCTGCATGAAGAGAAAAATGTATCGAGGGAAAATAGAAGAAAACCTGTGGAGACCTGACAAGTCTTTTAAAAATTCATATCTTTGATTCTGTGGCAGCAAAAGTTTGAACATCACTGGCTAAAAGGATTTTGTGTTTCTGTGATACATGAATTTCCTTTGCCCTGCTTACCTGATGTGATTGCTGCTCATGTTTCTCCTCTATGTTTTAATGTATTTTTTCCTTCAATTAGGTTGCCTCATTTAACACAGTTATTTTGAGATGCATAGAACTGGGTGGCTAGATCTGGACTGGAATTGCATCATCTGTTTTCTATGTACACAGGATTTGGACAGCTTATTATGAAAAAAGTGCTGTTTTCAGTAGCGCTGTTAATCTGAACATATTTACATTGAATATAAATGACACAAGACAGTTTAGAGTATCCCAACAGCAAGCTGCTTACTGTAATTGTAAGGAAGAGAACATTATATTGTGCAAGGTTTTGTCTGTTGGAGGTGATGTATCACTCACCAATGTTTGTATGATGATGGTCAATCACATAACTCTTTTATAGATATGTGGCTCTTTGTGAAATGTAATGACAACACCTAGAAGTTAATATTATACTTTCTACTGGCAAAAAACCCTCAAGAACTAGTGTAGTGGACATGGATGAGCTAGAATGGGGCCACAGGAAGCTAATAACATGGGACAGAGCTGTGTGTAGCAGACTTGTTTCTGCATTATCTTGCATTCTGTGCAGTCAGACAAAGATAAAACTGCAGCCTCACTATTTGCTTGTTGGTTCTATGCAGTTCTGAAGCACCTTGGTCATGGAATGTCATTTGCCTTCCTTCACTGTGCTGCAGTCTGGTTAAAATTGCAAGTGGTGCTGTGTGAGGGGAGAAGCACTGGGCAAGACTGCCTGCTGGCTGGAGAAAGTCTATAAAAAGCTCTTAACCCTGCCTATTGTCCTGCCTTGTAAGCATGGAGAAGGCAGATGCAGGTGCTTGGGCTCCCCCTTGTTCAGTCCTGTTACCTGATATTCTCCATCGTTTGCTCTGATTTTGTGCTTTGACACACTCTGCAAATGAAGCATAATCACTAAACTTACCCTTGAGTTTACATAATACTGTGAGCTTTTTTCAAATAACAACTGAAGGAAGTTAAGAAGGGCATGTCAAAGACTGTCATAGTGTAATGGCTTCCAAAATGAAAATTTCCCCCTACAATCTTTCAATGTTACTTTAACTATAACTGAAGACATTCATATCATGACACTGAGAAACACTCCAAAAATCAACATTTCTGTTTTCAAGTATTTCTTCTAAATGGTTGTAAGAATGCAGGGTTTGTGACCTTTCTCTGAGCTGAAGATGCCTCTTCCCCTATGACCTGTGCCCTGAGTAAAACTACTATAAGAAGTAATAAATTTGAAGTATGCACTGAACATATTAAAAACATGTTGAAGACTTTTGGGTTTTTTTTATACATCATGCATTTTCAAAATAGGTTCATCTGTTAAGCTGCCATCTATGTGTGAGTATGAGAGGGTTATCTTCCATTATATTTTGGGGTTATCTTGTTTACTGTAGCTCAATCTCCAGTAGAACCAGTGTTTTGCCTTCCATTGTGACATCTGAGGCTAGCAACAGTATTATGCAAATAATGCAAACTTTGAGTGTGGTTAATGATTTCTTCTTTAAATGGAGGAAATACACAATCATAGTATTGGTCTTTTTGATTCATCCTTTCAGTATCTGAAGGTTAGAGGTGACTTTTCAAACAAAACACTCCAGTTTTTGTTGCAAAATGTTTAGCAGCCACCTGAAAGAGGTTAAAACCCAAATTGAATCAAGATGTAGAAAATGAGCTAGGATATATTAAGAAGTAATGCCAAGTCAATGTGTGGGAAGTCCTGTGCCTACAGATGTACAGGTATTCAAAATAATTTGAAAGCTTTGTTTCATTTTTAATGAAAAATCAGCATGACTAGTTGTGGGTTGTTTGTCTCACTGTGTGATTCAAACTTTGTGTTACATGGAAAGGAGTAAAGCAAAATGAAAATGGCAGGTGTAGATTATTGATTCTGTGCTACGCAGAAGAGCTCTGAGCTTCTGTATAGTTACTTCTGAATGCCTCTGGTTTTGGACTTGGGCTGCTTCATAGGTTTCCTCAAAAGATGTTCAGTAACAGTGTATCAGCCAATGGTGGTAGGCAAGAGCTGGGTAGGTTAAAGGAAACTACCTGATGGGAAAGAAGAATAGATAAAAGCCAGAAGCAATGGAGTACAGGGCAATGGCTCAAATGAATCATGGATATGAGGAAAGAAGGTGAGTCTGGCAAAGTGGAGAATACAGGTGGTAAGATTTCATAAAAATGTGGAAGGATGAAGGCTCTGTTTGCTCACAAGGATGCCATTAGTACTAGCTAGTACAGGAGCGATGCAGAGTACAGGTAAAAGGTATCTGCCTGAGGACTTGTAGAAATATTGATTCAGTTCTAAAAATAAGGATGAAAAGGTTGTGTTAGCAGAACTGAAACTGTACCTGGCATTCATCTCCTGGGAAGGAAAGTGCCTGAGAAGAGGCAAACCAGTGTATAACACACGGGCATCTAAGCTATGCGTTATCTGGGATCACATGAACTTTCCATGCTACCTGTAGTTGGTGCCTCTATGCTGTGCTGATTGAGGTGCTTGAAATACGTGTATGTACCTGTTCATGTGTCAACGTGTGAATTAAATAATGCTATTACTTGTAATGGCATCTGCCACCTACTGCAGTGGTAATGTCCTCCCTGAGCCTTTGCTGCTGCAGCCTTCTCATAGAGGTTTAAGTAGATTCACCATAGCACTGTTAGAAGCAGTAAGAAATAGCTGTATTGCACTGGGAGTCCCTCGCTTCCATGCTCTTGAATGTTCTACTGCCATCCTTAGGTGGCTTAAATGCTTTATCATGGGGAAAAACATCAAAATTATGTTAATGGTTTGGATTCAAACCATTAAGTTAGGAAAAGGGGTGATGGCACAAGTGTGCTCTTAATTGGTCAAAACCCTGTCGTTCTGGAAAAGATTTTAATTGGAAATGGCTCCTGATAAACATTTCTACTTTGTGGGGTGAGTGAGATTCCTTTGAGTAAATAAGCTTTAAGAGCAGTTTAAGCTCTGTTTTCCTAACAGAGAAGTTTACCCCCTGCAGTTTTTCCTTTTGTATTGGGTAATCTGGTGTCGAGAAGTGCCTGTATGATGTTTTAGTCTTTATCTGGCTGATATAATTAGGGCAGGTATCCCTCTGCTCCCCTCTCAAGATTTATAACACAGTCTGTTATTCACTCACTCTACAGCTCTGCCAGAGCTGCGTTTAGTCTGACAGCGAGAGCATCCTTTCCCAGAGTGAGGGAGCAAATGCTCACTCTGCCGATAGAAAGCAGCTACCAGGGAAGAACAACTGTTGTGAAACACTGGAGCCGTCTTCCTGAAGGAATTCCTTTTTGGTTCCTGCAGCATTCAGGCTTCAATTAATAACCTTTCCTGGCAATTTAGTGCACTCCTGAATGGTGACAGACACTTGGCTGCTCAGCAACTTCATTTACGCTCTGCACAAGCAAAGCTGAGAAGCACTGGATTGAAGAATCTGAAGGCTGTAATTTTTTTTTTTTATTATTTATTTTTTTTCCATTTGTTTGGTGGGGTTATTTTGGGAGACAAACTTATGCTATATCACTCTCTTTTGCCTTTGAAACGTAAAAAGCCTGTGGCTTGCAAAAGCAGTCCTGGAAGAGAGAGCATGCTCAGAAAGCTGGCAAATCATTGTCCAGTGACCGGGAGGAAATGATAGTTGCTCTTCATTTATAATGCAAATTCTGAGGTGTCTCCAGAAGTGTGGCAAACTTAAAATGATGGCTGTGGTGAGAACATCTCTGCAGAAAGTTGTGGTGTTATTGCATCGTTTACAGAGGATGGCAGTTTCTTCTCCCCGTTACCAGAAGCTTTGTAAGGTAAGAAATGTAAGCTCTAGATCTTGAGAGTGCCTAATACTAACTCTGTGGTCTTTCTGAGGTAAAAAGAAAAGAAAGAATGGGATGGATGTAGAAAGTATTGAGACTATCTAGTGTTTTGTTTTGTTGCTTTTTTTTTTTTTTTAGAGCCTGCCAGGCTATTGTGTGTGCATTTTGTTAAAAAACTCAGTACATAAACCCCCTGTGCTTATCAGAGTTATTTTTAAAAAGTGCTCTCTTGCCTACCATTTAAGTGTCTGGAAGGAAACTGCTAATGTTCAATAATCTGTTGTAAAATACTACTGCATTTCAGAATCACAGAATAGCTTGAGTGCAGTTGGTTAATTCTTGATAAATGCAATTATTTTTAAATCCTGGATGGTATCCATTATTTAGAATAACTGCATTCTTCCATGCCCAGTATTTTTTGCTTTTGAGCTTTATGAAACTTTTAATTAGAAATGCATTCTTCAGATCAGTTTGCACGCATGAAATTTAGACTTTGCCTGCCTGCATTTTAGTTATTTCAGAGATAAATGAGGAAAAGTTGGAGGCAAAGTATGTTGGCATAGTCTACCACTCATATTGGTGGTTCTGCTATTACCTATTTTTGTGGCTATTTCTGCTTCCACAGAGACTTTGTTTACTTTTTTTGTACAGGTTCAGTTGTTCAGAACTTTCAGTACTATGGGGATAATCTAAGCTACCTAATTTTTCAGCAGGTTGACCACTCACCACATTAAAATATATACACAAATATATATAAAAAAGATTTAAAATACAGCTGTAAAAGCTACTAGTAAATACGGTTGTGTTGATGCCTGTGTGGAAAACAAACTTGGAGAGCTTTTCAGCTGTATACTGATATAACCTTATAGAAATTCTATTTGGCTGCCCTTGAACTTGGTTTTTTTATACTTGCTGATTGTGATACTTTAAAACTATTTTTTTTTTTTTTTTAAACTCTGAGTTCTGCATACAAGGTGTGTGAAAACCTAAGTTCATGGCCATGTCTTGTTCCAACAATAAGGATAAGGCAAAGCCACCCCAACTCATCATTCTTGCTTCAATCTGAAGTGTTTTTTCAATGATGAGAAATAAAAAAATTATATCAAGTAAAAGAAATCCCACCTCTGTAGTAGAGTGTGGGACTACGAAAAGGGTGTAACAGTGAAGCTTATGGAGGAAGATCTGGCATATGGGGAAAATCATGTTGTTTTTCAAATGGGTGTTTGTGTACTTGTCTTTACAAAGCTATGCGAAGAGGTATATCTTCATGATGAAGAATGATAGTTTGTGCACATGAAAGCTATTTTAACAAGCATGCCTCTGTTATTCTTTATCAATTCTATCATTAAACAGCCCTGTTTGCTTTTGTGAATACAGCAAATCTTTTTTTCAGTAATGTAAAACTATGGGTTTTAATTGTCTTTTTGTAAGAACTAGGAAACTAAAAGTACTTAAAAACCAATGTAGTTATATTTTTGTGTATAAGCTTATTTGTAGCAATGTGTGTCAAACGAGAACTACTTAGTGACTCTTGCAGTAATAATTATTTGCTAATTAGCCGGAGAGCCTAGTAAATGGTTGGATACTTAATTTGCTGTGTTTAAATCTACCCAGGGGGTAAGAAAAATCTTTTCAAAGGCTGTTGTTAAAAGATATTTTCTGATTGACAACCCATGCAGTGACAGCCTTGGGAATTTTTGTGTAGTTTGTTGTTTTTCTTTTGTTCACACGGCGAAGTCACATGGCCCACTTTTTTCAGATGTCTGCACTTAGTTTACTGAAAGTAGAATTGTTGATCTGCCTGCAGAGTTAAATCAGGAAAAAAAATGAGGGAAAAAAAAATAGTTTACAATCCCGGTCACTTCCAGCAGGTGTCAATGTAAGGCAATGATATGTGAATCTGGAGCTGGCTAAGGTAATACTGGACGAGAAATTTGTTTGGAAAATACAAATTAAAAGCAATTATGACAGTGTGTCGGGAAGAATTTCTTGTAGTGCTCTGTATACTTCTGTATTCTTCAGAATTTCACAGATATGTACATGTGAGTTCTGTGGAAACACTAGTTCAGTCCTGCTGAAGAGAAGTAATTTACTATGAAGTATATGAATTATTGCATATATAACAGTGTAGTTGCTTCATGAACTAGGATGTAAATATTTCATGTGAAATAGCCTTTGAAGCATAAGAGAGTGGCAATGAAATAAACATTAAAAAAATGTCAGTGAAATATTTAAGACAAGTTCTTGAACTTAGTGTTTGTTTATACTGCAGTATTTATAAAAGAACAAATAAGGCTTTATTATTGAACTGCACTGGGGAAAGTCAGTTGCTCCTCCTATTAGCAGCCTCATGTAACAGTAATGCTCAGCATTCAGCGTCTCCATGATGCCAATTTCTTAAAAGCAGAAACAAAATTAGACAATTTGATTTATTAGAGCATTGCTGAAAAACGGAAAATTCAAGTGTTAGGATATTTTTTGTTTCCCTTACTCACCTCTGGACCCAGATGAGTTTTGCTAGATATAACTTTTGAGTAGTATTGCTGGATTGATACTTTTACACTGAAATCAGTGCCATAGCAGGGCAACATGCCTACATTTATCATTGTGTTGTCAGGACAATGTTTTCATATATTTTATATATGAATATATATAATATGATTCTATGATATTTTGATTTATTGTTGTTAGCAGTTTTGTAACATTTTTACACTCGAAGTAAACAACCACAATTGTTTTGTAGAGGTTATCATCTACTCTGTGTTCTTGCTAATATACAATTGTTCCTTAAAGAATGTCTTGTTAGCCAAATCCAACTAGCTCATACAAGAATTCTTACTGGCAACATCAGAAATCATGGTAAATTGATAGATCTGATTTCTGAGAGACCAGAACTACCATATTACTTTTGAAAATGAAGTAGAAAATAGGAAAGCTTTTTTTTTTAACTTCCCTGAAAACAAATGGGAAGTTCCCTGATCTTGACTTTAGAAAGACATTTGATTCTCTCTCTCTGGTAGTCAAGTTGGGGAGATATGGACAGTAGAGATGAGTGAAAACATTTGAAGAAAACTGGCTGGATCATTGGTGTTCCTCAAGGGCTGGGACTCAGACTGATTCTTTTCAGTACTGTTATGAATCTGAACAGTGGGACAGAACACACCTTCAGCAGGTTCATGAAGATACCACATTGTGGAGGAACAGCCACTAGTTCCCATCCGCTGGGACCTAAAGTGGGAGGGATGGGCTGACAGGGAACCCTATAACAGCAAAAAGACCCTGAAGCAAATTCTTGTACCTGAGAAGGAATGGCCCAGTGCATTGGTATAGGCTGTTCAAGCAAGATTGTTGCTGTCATTTGGGGAGAAGTGATTGTTCCTGCCTGTTTAGCATTCATGAAGTCATGTGTAGAATATCATGGTTGGTTTCAGGCCTCCAGTTTGAGAGAATGGGGAGAGTGGAGTGCTTAGAGGCTGGAGTATGTTGAGATGTAGAGGGTAGGAGTGGAGGGAGCTGGCTTCATTTCATTTGGAAAAGGCTTTGGGGGTTTCCAAATGCTGTCACTGCTTACCTGGTGGGTTGGTATTAGAGAAGATAGAGTCAGGCTCTTCTTAGAGATGCCCTGTGAAAGGAAAAGAGGCAGTGGAAACAAGCTCCACTTGTTGAGTGTAAGGGCAACAATTCTGTACAGCAAATGTAGCTGGGCACTGGAGTGGGCTGCCTGAAGAGGCAATCATATTTCCATCTCTAGAGGTATTAAAGGCTGGAGTGGATAAGGCCCTAAGAAGCCAGACCTAGCTTTGAATGTGGCTCCTGAAACTGGCAGGAGGTTTCACTGCGTGACCCCCAGAGGTCTTCCTACTTGTGAGTTTCTGTCACTCTCTCTGTGCTACTGCCCAACTTATGAGGGAAAACTAAAATAGTCAAACTACAGTGCAGCAGTTTTCAGCTGTGACTGTGTTGCCCACTTCCTATCAAAAGGAACTTCATGCTTTCACCTCATGGGATACACTCTATTACTCTGCTGAATTTTGATCTAAATCTGTGCCTTCCATGAATCTGCTCCAGGATGTGTTCATTTGTGAATCCTTTTGCTGCAGTGTAACTTCAGTGGTAACAAAGTGATAGAGCCAGGTACTCAGTGTATATTCGAATGCTGTGACTATGATGAGAAAGCACTTTATTACAGTGTAAAGCTTCCTGTCACCTAACCTGCCCCTTTCACTGACTTTTGCATTTCAAGGTGCTGTTTTGAAGACTCAAAAATTGCATGCCATTAGCGCCTTTCAGAGAAAGGTTTTGCGTATCTTGAGGGTTGAGGCTGACCTAAATGTAACCGTTTTGTTTTGCCATTTGTCTCATTATGATCAGTGCCAAATGAAGCTGAATAATAAATGGGTAATTATTGTAAATATTTTTCTACAGAAGACTCTGCTTTCTAGTGCTCTGTGCATGTACCATCCTTCTCTAGAAATAAAGTTGTTTCTCTAAGGTGAGAGAACAAGGAGAAGTGAAAAGGGAGAGGACACAGCCTCATAAATTTAAATAAATGGCTGCACCAGTCATTCCTACTTGCAAGCAGAATGTAATTTAACAGAAGAAAAGATAGGTTGTAGGATGTAACTTTTAAAATAGAATTTCATTGGTATTTTGGAAGGGAGGAAAGAAGAGAGAAGAGATGAGTGAAATATTTCAGGACATGCTTTTAGAGTCCTCTCACATTTAAGGGCAAGTCTGATTTCTGAGCTGAAAATACTTTTGCTACTGCAACAGGAATGAAAATGAGTATAAAATATGGGGTAGGTCTATTAATGCATGAATGTAGGATTAAGGGGGAAATTGACTTCCATGAACTTCATATGTTTACAGGAGCTGGATCAATATTTGATGTATGAGACTATCTTATTGTAGTATTTTACCACAGTGATTTTTGATTGTTGCCATTTTTAAGGGAACATTTTTTTCCTCTTAGGACTCAATTACCCTGCCCAAATTAATGAAGTCCTGAAGCAGCAGGTGCCTAGAACAGCATAGTGCTTCCCTGGTTCCTGTCTTGGGAACTGAAGGTTTTTGTCTTTCTGCCTTGTGCAAATCATTTGAACTCACTTTTAGGAAACCTGCAGTCACTTTCTTGCTGAAAAAAGAGTGCTGCTTGAAGCCATGATGTTACTGCTAGTCACCAGGGACCCTGGAAGAGTTCTGCCCTCCCTTTTGCTTTCCCCTCTGTTCTTAATCAGGACAAACTATTACGAGACTTCATGTTCTAAAGTTGCCCTGCAAGCTTCCTATTTCATATCCACTGCTTGCAGAGCTGCATTGTTCTCTGGATACCCTGTGATGTTTTCATGCTGAACACTCTTGATATACTTTGCTGTGAAGCATTTTACTTCAAAGCAGAAGTACACAGTCCTGCATAACTGGGTAATTGAATGTGGGTGGAAGATGTCAGTGATGTTTCTCGTGAGAATCGATGTCCTGTGTTGCGCTACAGAAAGCAATTCTTCATAGTCATAGTGGGACTCTATTTACTGGTGCTCACTGGTGTATGGTAAATAGAGTAGGTGCTGCAAGTGAAGTAAAATCCAAATGCTGCTGATCCTGTAGATTCTCTTTAATTGCTGAAGGTTTAATATCTACGGGCCCAGTGTTGTGGTCCCTGGTTTTCTCTGCACTCGTGTTTCAAATTTCTGACTTGAATAGAGCATCCTTCCTGGGGAGAGGCAGAGACTTTGGATTTCAATGCATTTCTGTTGAGACTGCTGACCAATTAATACTTAATTGTGCAGGGTTTTGGGAAGTGGTCCTAGAACAGTCATCTGAGGTTGCTGCTTTCTATCATCTTTGGATTCAGTTTCAACTATGCTTTTTTTTCTTTTTCTTTATTTTTTTTTTTTTTTCTTTTGTGGAAGAATGCATAATGAATGCATAATTAACTCTGAACTAATCAGTCCCCCTTCATCTTTAATTTTGAGTGTTTCATAGAAAATACTGTAGCTCCTGGTTAATATTCTCTCTTTTTGTTTGCTACAAAGAGACGTATTCATTTGCTGCAAGCTCCAACACTGCAAACTAGTTGAGATAAATGTCTTTCTTCTCTTTCTTTCTATAACTTAAATTTTAAAATTCACAGTTCAAAGGAAAGGAAAGTTACCCACTTGATATTTGTACTTCTCAGATTAGGACAGAGGCATAATTACAGATTACACAAAACATTCCCCTTCTCCCAACTATTTCTTTATTAGGAAGCAGAACAATTCCTTAATGGAATTTCACAGCAGTCCTTCAAGCTATTTTCACTGAAAGTAGCTGTATGTCTATTTGAAGGCTGTTGTCTTTTTCCTTCATATATCCCAATAGTGCAGTAATAAATTAAGTAAACAAGTAGATAAAAAGGGTACTTCTAAGTGAAAATATGGGAGGTAATTGAGAGGCTTTGAAGAATTTGGATCTTTGACCTTCCATGAGACCTCTCTCTCTTCAGGCTGATGTGATAATGTCCTTACATAGGCTTGGTTACAACTTCTTAGAATTAGAAAACAAGTGGATTCTGTGACTTTTAGACTGGGTTTAAAAATTAAGTTAAAAAAATTATTTAAATGCTTATTTTGTCTAGACCCCCTTTTTTGCTACATGACGGAGTTCTAGCTTACTGTTGCAATAGTAAACTTTGACTTCAATCTGCTCAGGTTCTATGGGATGAGGAGAGAACAGCAGTTCTGAATAGAGAGGAAAGTGAATGTACTTCCTTTATCTCTTTCCTGACCTGCAGTAAATACCACTTTCATAAGGAGAAACTAGCCTTCTGCCAGCAAAACCTGAATAAACCACTTTGTTAGTGAGCAAATACAGGATTTAACATAATTAGGTCCAGTACATTATTGGGAAGCTGCATTTTCCCTGGGAGTTAAAGTTGGCTGTGCTGAAGCTTTATGAACATTATCCAGAAAAGGCAATTATAGGCTGAACAAAAAAATTAACAGCTGCAAGCCAGAAGAAATTAAGCCCTCTAACTGTGTTACTTTTGCATATTTAATGAACTTGGCTGTCAGCATGCTCACTGTAAGTCTCTTGTGCCAGGTAAGAGCTGCTGGAAATTATGCCAGTCTGTATGTAAACAACCTACAGATGTTTTTTGAGGTGATGATTAAGGGCCAGTTTGAAAATAAAAGTGCTTGAATGTTACACAATTTTTAGGGGAGGGGAAACAATCTCAAAAAAGATGGAAACAAGCCATAGCCAAAAATAAAGCTACCGAAAAAGTAGTGTTTCTACACAAGTGATAACTGCATCATGATATATGTATATTTTTATGTTCAAACTTTTTTGAAACAAGGATAAAGAAAGCCCATATATGCTTGCTTGCTTTTTTTTTTTTTTTTTTTCCTCTCTCTATGAAAACAGGGAAAATTAAACTTAATTGCTAGTTGTTGTTATTCTCTTGGAATAGCAGATCTAGAACAGAATAAGATATTTTTAAACAGAAGCTGTGGGGAAGGCTCTAAACTGTGTCTCTCTCAAGCTTCAGTCCAATTGCATAGGACATGTGAAAGGGAACTGATTTAGATCATCTTGAAAAGCTCAAGGCATAAAGCTAAGTATAATAATTTGTCTTGTTTAGCATTGTTTAATTTGATTATAAAATATGTTTAGATTTTATGGCTGTTTTGGTTCTGTCCCAGCATCTTTGCGAGAGATAAGTCTTTGGCAATGACATTTGTGCAGTGACTTAGGAAAAAATGAAATGAAATTAAAGACACTTGAGGAAGAAAAACAGCTGGCTTACAGTTTATAATGGTGGCATAAATTTTGTAGTCCTGTTGTCTCACCTGATGGTGATTTCCTGAGATGGTTTTTGAAGTTAGAGTCAATTGGGAGCTGGCAGTCGATCATTACTGTGCTTGGAGTATTGAGGTTTCAGTCTGTAAGGGAGCCTGGAACTTTTACAGCAAAGGTGGCCAGAGTAAATGAACCTGTCAGAAAGACAGAAGGACACATAAAATAGCATGACTAGGCACCGAGCTACAGAAAGCACTCATCTGCCAGTTGCTGTAGCACCATCTGTTTTGTTCTTGTAGATGGTTTTTGTAGATGGTTTTAGGTGAAAAACTATAGTTTGATATTCCCAACAAAACTACAGAGAATAGAGTTGCTCTCTGCTGTGAAACTATATTGGTGTCACTGCAGGAGAAGGGTGAGAGACTGTGCTGCATGAAGTAAATGCTCTGGAGAGTTTCTCTCTTCAGAGAGCAAATGGCTTGTGATCCCTAATCATATTTTGACATGAATGATGTTTTTTTAACCTTCCTGCCCTCCACCAGACCCCTGAAAGTTCCATCAACAGAAAATGAACAATTCTTGTTTCTGATAATGCCTCTGCAGACTTTTAAAAAAGTTGTAAAATTTCTGGGATCTGTTTCAATCTTCAAGGCTCTAAGTTTGCACAAGCTACCAAAAGATAAAAAATGCTACACATTCTTTTGTTCACTGTTGTGCTGTAAAACTGCAGATGCACAGACCATCACTCCTTATGACATTTTTTGTAGAAGAAAGTATGCTTTAATTTCTCTCTGTGGAAGAAAGCTGAACAAAGGAAAGTAAATAAAGTTCCATTGCATTTGATATTCTCTAATTTTGCTCTTTATAATTTGATCACAGCCATAGAAATTCTGAATGTTGATTTCCCCTGTTACTGTTTCCTTGTTCCTTTGAAATTAATTTTCATACATGCTTCAATGTATGAAAATGGTGGACCCTCTCCTTCCATCTTCTCACCTTTTTCTTCCTCTGTCTTCTTTGCAATTGCTGGTCTGCCAGCCATTGCTTTTAGTACTGGCTTCAATGATTTTACGGATTGTGTTTTTCAGTGTAGAAAAGAGAGAGTGGCAAATCAAGCTCAGTGTCTGCAGTGAAAGTCTTTCAAGAACCACCAGTGGCATGATATTTGGCATTAAAAAAACCCCAAACAAACCAAAACCCAAAAAACAAACAACCCAAATTCTGAAGTCGTACTGTATTGCTTCCAGAAGGCTCCCATTTTGGGGAGGAGTGTTGTTACCTGCATGCAGCTCTCTTGCTCACAGATGTTGAAATGATGAAGCATGTCTACATGGCAGCAGAGAGATGAGGTGCTGGTAGATGAAATGCCAGTGGTCAAACCTGCATGAAAAATTCCCTCTTTATCTACGACCTTTTGCCTGAAAGTGAATGGAAAAAAAGCACATTAAAAAGTTCTTTTTTCCTGCTGCATTCTTTAATTTAAAATGTTAAATGCATTCAAGAGCAAACCGTTCTTCCAAGTATAGATGTTAAATGTGTGATTCAAGAGTGAGACAGTCTTAGAGCCTGTTGCTATACAAAGCTCGGGTACAGTTTTTACTGTGCCCATCTACCTTCTGGTGTGCTTGTCTCAACCAAAATTTACTGATGGCTCCTGTCTCTTGGGCCTCTAGCTGGAGGAAAGCTCTATGGATTCAATTAAAGATATGCCCCACTTAAAATATGCAGAAGAGCAGGGATGGTACACAAGGTGAAACAGTATCAGTGGAAATAAAACGCTGGCCTGTTAAGCTGCTTGTGGTAACTGGTTTTAAGTTGGGTTTACACGAAATTTCATCATGTATTCAAGAGGGTCAGGGGGCTGGCATTTTTTTGCTATAAAGAAAAATCCCAAAGTAAAAAATCATAGAGGTAGAAGCCAGGCAGATAGTGTGATTGTTTTTGTGAAGACATCACTGTACCTAAATGACATCTTCTACCTTGGTGATCAGAGAAGGGAAAAAGGTATGAACAGTCGTTACTTCACATAACTTACGGAGAAGAAATAAAGTATCTTAAACTGATATTTTGGTGTTAGTGGTTACTATTCTCTGTCTTCTTTCACTTTCCCATTGCTGTTAGCTGTAATCTTATTCTGTGATCCCCTGATCTCCTTCTGGTTAGTCACCTGCATGATAAATCTTCTTTCACATGTAGGAAGAAGAGTACTTCAAATTTAAGATTAGCTTTCAAATGCTTTTCTGTTTAAGGTTGTGTGACATATTGGGAAATGCTGTTTGCAGCCTGTCATTGTTTTTTCTAAGTGACAGGAGCAGGCGTCTTGCTCTAGAGTAGATCTTGCTAAACGTACACCTAATGTTGCTTTTTGTGGTTGTGTCATCTATTTGTTTCCCTCTTTAAAAGACTAAGCTGTTAGTGAATAAACTTCTGGAAATTCTTTCTCCAACTGCTAAAATGTACTTAGTCCCTTTCAGCTCATCATGATTCTTCATCCCCTATTAAAAAAAAAAAAAAAAAAAAAAAAAAAAAAAAATTGTCCCAACATGAAATAGTCATGCTTGTTTTGGAACACAGATGTCTCTCAGATTTGGGTCAAATCTTGTCAGATCTTTCCCTCAGCTTTTCTGTTGTTGCATAGAAACCAAATCCTGAAAACTGGTCCTAGATAGGCTGATAAACTGTTTTAGAGAAAACCTGCTGTGCCTACTAAGGTTGATGTCTTAGTAGTTAGGTTGTATTGCTATCAATGCTTATTTTATGATTTTCAGTGTAGTATCTTGAGCTCTAGTGTTTGCAGCTGCAAATATCTCCAGAATGGTAACCTAAAATTTGGTGTGTTGAAATGCCACCTACAGATAACTCTGCAGGGGTGCAGCACAAATGCTTGGGGTTGACTGTCTAAATGAGGAGGGATGCCCTCTTTACTCTTCTGCATCATCAGTGCCTCAGCTGATGCAATGTAGGTTGAGATTTAGTAAACTAGAGTAAAGTAGAAAGTAGAAACTTTGTCACTGTAGTTTGTCATTGTGTATTTTGGAGGAACCTATTTCTGAATTTTCTAATGAAGAAAGTACCATGGCTTTAAAGTAGTGGCGTTCTGTATCTTGTCCACTGTTACATTTGCCCCTGTCATGTGGTTTTGCTAATAACTGTTTTGAGACTCTGCCAAATGAGTTTTGCAGAAGGTTTTCCTGTGGTACCACTGTTACATAAGTTCTTTCAGGGTTTAAAACGTATACAATATTAACTTGCACCATTCCTCTGATTGCAATAAAGCTGTACATAGAAAGCAAAGCTACTTACTTATCCAGTCTTGTCTGTCATGGTATTTTTATAGATGTGTGAATGATGTAAGCTACAAATTTCAGTCTGAGTGATAAAATGGATTTAATTTAAAATGAAAAATGTAGTGTTATGGAGGTATGTGATATGACTGCCCCTGAAAGGGCCTTCAAAATTGCAAACTGAATTTAGCAAGAAACCTTCCTATGAACATCTGCTCCTGATGATAGGCAGCAGCTATGTGCTAAACTTGCTACTGGGATTCAGAAAAATGCATAAGAAGTTGTGTGCTTGTGATTTTCTCCCAGCATTTCCTTTTGACTTTTTAATGTGTCAAACATATTTTTTTCTATGCTGCATGTGGAGAGATAAATGAGCTGTGCATGTATATGATGAGGATTATGTGATGTTATAAATAGCAGTGGAGATGCAAAAATCTTAGGTTTTAAATGAGTGACTCTGGAAGGTATTTCCCCTGTATATGGGGAATTCACAGTTGTACATAGGATTTCACTTCAGAAAGATCAAGTAGACACTTGAGGTGATGTTGTATCCTCGTGTGTCATATACATAAAGAAATTTTGTGAGTGTTAAACAGTGCAGATTAAAGAGCACTAGGAGACTACTGTGTCATCTAGTCTAAGCCCGAAGATGAGATCTATGTCACCTGTTAAGGATATTTGGTCTGTTAAAAAAAAATTCTACAGCTGCTTTTGAGACTAATTGATTCGGCTTCAAGTCTTTACTGCTCAAACATTTTGTGGTTGGTATTTAATTCTGATGTGTAAATATAAAGAATAAAATTTCAAGTATATTGTAGGGTCCTTTAACTCATCATGTATCTGAATTTACAGCTGGAGAGCGTATTCCCATGGCAGCTGATGTATATATTGAACACCATTGTGATTTCTCTCTTTTCATTGCATATTAGACAAACTATCGCTTATTCTGCTTTTCCCCGGGTAATTTGCTGTTTGTTTAAATTTTTCCTGAAACTCCATGCCTGGAATTTGATGCAGTTTGACCGCTTGGATCTTGGTACAGTTTAGCAGATTGAAAGGTGGTGTTGCTCTTCCAAGTATTTCTGACTAGGTTTGTTGACACCATCCTGGTGGTGCAGCACACAGATCTTTCTTTGCAATGCCACCCTCTTGCTCATCAGTTTTCACATTGCAATTGCTTTGTTGATTGATGTTACTCAGTTTAGAGCATTTGGTGTTTGTCTTAAGAGGTGTGCCTTCAATTTTATTCTTTTTTACCCCAGCAAAGTTCTCAAAGTTGCCAACATTTGTTTCCAATTCTTACCTTTTTTTCCAGCCTCTCTGTAGCTGCTCCCATCTCAGTCTAATTTGTAAAAAGTCAGTAAGTTGACTATTGCCTGTTATTCTGTTGTTAGAGAAAATATTTAAAAGCACTGGACTCAAGACATCTCCCTGCATAATCTCTCTTTATATGAACCTTGACAGTGAAACATTTACTACTAAATGTAGTGGTATTTTCAACTAGCAATGCTTGCACCTGGGACTTTGACTCTTGTTCAAGATAAATTACGCTGACTACCACTCCCATATTCACAAAGCTGCTTATGCTGTCACTGGAGGAAATTAACTTAATCTGACGTGACTGATTCTTGACAGATCATGTTGGCTGTTGCTAATTTTCTTTTTATGTTTAAGGTGCTTATGATCTGCTTACTACTTTTTTTCACAGGACTTGAAGTAAAGCTTATGGACAGTGAATTTCTTAGCTCCTTCTTCAATCCCCAAGTTAAAGAGGAGAATTATATTTGCATTTTTCTGCCATCTTTTTGTTGGTGCTCAGAGAGAACTACCAACAGCTCTTAGACACAGCCCATTATTTAAGTATTTTTTGGCAAATTTTATACAATTTACCCAATCTGAAAAAGTCAGACCTAATTATTCTTTGGCCTCTTCTTCCTAGTTGAAGCTCAGGTTTTTGCTACTTCACCTCTGTGGTTAAGTAATTATCTGAACCAACATATTCCTCACTAGTGAGATTGAAAGCAAAGGAAATTATTGAATATTCCTTCCTTCTTAGTGTAATTTTTTAATCGCTTCCCTTTCCAGTCTTCTTACTGGCTTCAATGGAAAGTTACTGTTTTCAGAAAGTAATTTCATAGATAAATACAGGAATTACGATATTTAGTGGATTTGTATCCATGGAAAAAAAAGAATAATTCTCTGAGTTGGTTATTTCATTTTAAAAATTATGTAATAAAACTTTAAAAAATGAAAACAATGGTCATGATTGTATGTGAAGAAGCAAATTTTGGCAGGGCAGTATGGAACTGAGTCTAGAAATAACCATGCAAGCAGCCTGATCTGAGGCTTAAGCATGAATTGTATATTATTACATGATACTTTGAATGTTTGAATTTCTCACTGTTTGTGAAAGGTACGAAATGTGTAATTTTGAATTCTGGTGGAAAAAAAAATGCAAGCAGGGTAACTATTTCAAATTTTCTGTTATTTCTTCATTCTTCTTCCTTTTCTTGTAAAGTACTGTAGATTTGGAACCTGGATTTAACTTTTTAAATGCATTACTCTTTTGCATGTACACTGTGTACTAGCAGATGTCAGTACTTCAAAACTGTCCTTGTCACAAACTATACTCTCCATTCCCCCCTCCCCATTTTTAATTTTTTTTTTTTTTTTCCCCCCCCTGAGACTACAAAAGTTGACTGCGTTGTTTTGTTGCTGCTATAATGCTTTATTTATACTCTAGACATACCCACATTAATGTATTCTAGGAAAAGATCTTGTTTGGTGTGTCCTACTCAAAAAGGAGACCTTGGTACAATCACTGCAGTTGCCTGGGTACAGCTTTCCAGTGAGACAGTGGCTCAGCAGCATGACAGGGCTCAGCAAGCTGTGTCTTATTCAGCCTACTGAACAGCGAGGACCTGCAGGAATTGTTGCATGACTGTAGCACTTAAATAAGAAGTCTGTTAAAATTTTTATATTCAAAGCTCAGAAAATATCCAGGTAGCAGTTGACTCCTTGGAAGGAACAGAAATACACAGTGAAGGGTTTTACAGCACTTCCATCTGCTTATCTGTTTCTCTGTGAAAGGAAAAACAGAAAGTAGGTAAACATGGGAATAAAAACTGTGAGCAGGATAGTTCTCTCTTTGGGTAACTTAAAAATCAATTTTTAATGATTAAGAGTCTTGCTTGGTTTAAATTTTTGCCTGTCATATATGTTTATGTTCAGTGTACTTTAAAGTTTAATCATGTAGACCGTCAAATAACTTGATTTAGTTGCTAGGCAGTGTGTGTCCCTGCTATCCTGTTCTAACATACTGAGACTTTCCTTCACTTAGTGTAAGCAATGAAACTAGTGTGTGTGTTGGACACCTCTCTCAGCTTTTGAAATACCTGCTTTAAAAAGAACTGATTTGATGATGTTGGAAAGCAGCATTTGGAACAAACTTCACCTATGACTTAGGTCAAGGATTTAGCACTGTCTTCACACTTAAAGGTAATTGTGGAAATGAATTGTCTAGTAGCAATGAGGACCTATTGCTCTTTGAAGAGAGGTCAGTGGTACAAGAGTGGACCTTGCTAAAATTCTAATGCAGTGTCCAGTTGGCACTGAAAAATAGTCACAGACTGTGGCTATATTCCATCCATCATGGGAAAGATGACACTTCTACAACATTTTTTGCTAACTGGAAACAGCACGTTATGGAACATGTGTGTTGACGGGGTATGGAAAACAGGCATAAAGGAAAAAAAACAACACACAACACAAAGGATTTTGATCACTTTAAGCACAGAAAATTGAAGTGGAAGGAATTAAAAAGAATTTTGAAAATCTACTTTCTTTTTCCTTAAAGACTGTGAAAGGTTTAGTAAGTAACAAATTGGTTAAGCAGATGATGGATATTTGAAGGCACTGTGTCATCTCTTAGGTCTGTTTAAAGAAACTTAAAATGAAAAGCTACATGGCAGTTTCACAAAATGGTTTTTTCTAGAATACATAATACACATTTGACACGCACAGCTATTTAAGAAATTATAAAAAAAAACCAGCAAATGCTGCTTACATACAGAAACTCAATAATAACTACAATGAAATTGAGGGCTTGTTTAATGATCTTTTAAACCAGAAATACACAGGCAGATGTTCAGAGAATACCCATTTCTTCTGGGGTAGGCAATCTATCTGTCATTTGTAACTTGATAACTGTAATGGAAACTGTTAAATTTAGTCCAGTAGTGAAGCCAAGAGAAAATTACAAGAAGGTATAAACAAACACCAGAAATAAATAGCAAAAAGACTCAAAAGATGCCACTAACCTGACTATGCAAATAAACTACAAAATGCTTTGCTGTTTTTTCACTTTCCTGTTGGTTGTTTTCTGCTTTTATCTGTTTTCTGCTTTGTAATCTGCAAGGCATTTTTTTGGTGCATTTCAAAGGGTTGTCTTTGGTTTTGTTTTCAACAGGATCAGTTTATGAAGGACTGTAATACCTTGGAAAAGCTTATTCTGCTCAAATATGATTGCAGTCAGTTACTGCTGCCTCTGATGCTGACTCATATTGATGTTTTCTCTCACTCCCCGAGTCTGTAGTTGTATTTCACTTTCTGCTTGGGCTACAGCCTCCCCCCAGGCTCTGCACCTGCTTAGATCTGTGCTTGTGCAGTTCTTGGTTTGCTGAATTTCTTGGTGTATCTTAAGCCAGCACTATCATGAATAAATGCTGTTTTTACTATTCACATAGATGTATGTTAACTTCTGTTTGAGGTTTCACTGCAGGTCACTATTTAGCATCTGATTAATAAAATTTAACTTTTTAATGGTAGTTGTCTCCCTTGGGATAGGGATTTATATAGTGTTGTAGCCTTAATAGAGAATAATAAATTATTCAAATCTTCCAGAAGCCAGGGTAAAGTTGTTCTGTAAATGAAAAGCTTTTCCAAAATAGATAAATAAGTCACTTAAAAACATTAATCTCAACTAACTTTGCCTCCTTTCCCTTGCATTCTATAAAATTTACCTGTAATAAAGCAGGGCTTTTTACAAAAAGTGGGCTAAGAGTTCCCAAATGTTGTCTATCGTATCTATATGTGTTAAGAGTTCTTCCTACAGTGTGATGAAACGTGGCAATTTAATACCCAAGTAGAGCTGTGGTACTGCTGTGGATTGGACTGTGTGTCAAAAAGAAACACGAAACCCACACCAAATGTATTGATAATGTGTAAATATTGAAAACTTCTCTTATTTTAACTATGAAAATTCCTGAGTTTTCATTTGGAGTTATAGTTCTACAGTTCCTATCAGTACATGACATACATGCTCAGATGTGGGAACCTAAAGGATATGAGTCACCAATACATGCACTTCCAGATCCTTCGTTTCCCATGCCTTTTTCTGGCCATCTGCTCCTGGCTTGTGTAAGCAGATTTCTCATGTCTTCAGACCATTCTTGTAGGTGTTCAGCGTCATCAGGCTTTTTAAAATTGGGAGAACTCAGTACTTGGGCTATTGTATGAGTTTCATACATAACAGGTCACCTGCAAAAGAGCAGGAGTTCAGTAGGTGTCATTCTATAGTAGGTGACCTACTAGCCCGCATGGAGTTAACAATAGTCACTTTAAAAACTTCAGGTACTTCTTGGAATTTTTTCCCAACTATAGAATTATTATTAGTGACAGTTGTGTAAGATGAAAGTAGATGCTAATCTGAAAGAGTTTTGATGCAAATTGTTTTCCCTAAAATTTCTGTAAAATTAAAGTTTATGCCATTAAAAAAAAAGTGTGGACAGATAATGTATTTTATTGTTTAAATCTTAGTTGAGCAAGATATAACAGTAAAGAACAAAAGAAGAGTGATCAAATGCCAAGCTACTATAAAGCCCCTCCATTCTTTATTGTTTAAGTTGTAACTATACACAGTGATTAAACAGTTCTGAAGAGCTACTGAACTCTTGGTATTTAATTTTTTTTTTTTCTACATTCTTAATATTTGAAACCAAAAGCTTCTGCAATATTATATATATATAAAAAAGGAGGGTAAAAAAGGAAAGAAAAAGGAAATACTATACAAATACCACTTTGTCTTGATCAGTGTTGCCTTTTATCTCATGACCTGCTTGCCTCTTTGGGGTGTTTGAATGCAGGAAAATCTGTAGATGAGGGACTGAAATGACTATGTGTAAAGGTGTGTTGCACAGGAGGCCTGGGTGTGGGTACAGGTAAGCAAGTAGAAGAGACAGATACTTATTAATAATGACCACATTAATGCCTCAAGTCCTATTGATTCAGAATCTCTAGATCATTTTAGGATCAGAGAAGTCAAAGGGCTCTGAAGGAAGTGCACAAGCAGGTTTCCTCTGCTTGCCCTGTGCATTAAATGAGCAATGATTCCACCCTGTGCATTAACCTAGCCTCAGATTGTGTTATGCATTGAAAAGGACACATTTGTTTTATTCTCCTTATCTCTGCTTGTTCTCTATTTCCTCATAGTCTACCATTTATAATATGCTGGGTTTTGTTGACTGTGTGATGTTGAAGGATAGGAGGAAATTATTCCATTTGGTAAGCAGTGAAGAGAGTAGCTCTTTCAGACCTCTGTGTTCTACTATTTAGTTTGCAAAAGCATAGGATGAAATTTGCTGCTATCATCTCTGACTAGACCGGGAAATATTTTTTTTTTCTTGCTTGTTATAGAATGAGTCTAGCTTTATGATGATTTATCCATAATACTGTCTTCTCATGCCTCTGATTTCTCAGGGTTTAGGAAGGGTGCCATATGTTAGTCTCCTTCAATTTTTTCTTTTTTCTTCAGTCTTCAATTTATTTTTACTTCTTATATAATAACAGCTCATTTTTTTAGTACAGCAGATTTTAAATGCACATTATATCTGGTGAAGAAAAGTACTTTCCTGTGAAACACAGATGCCTGCAAAGGAAATGACGATGCTTGTAAAACTTTAAATAAATGCTTTATAGTTCCTGTATATGTTTATTTAGATAAATACCTAGCCTTTTGCAAATGTGTACTAGTGGCTTTCAGTAAGAAGTAAGTAAGAAGACAGTTTCTGCCTAGAGATCTTTAAATGAACTATGCATTGGGAAATACTTTTTTTTTTTTCCCTGCACCCCTGTTAAAAATCAAGTTTATAAACCAGTCTGATAGTAATTTGAATCCTAGCATTTGCTTTCAGGAATTGAATAGAGGAAATGTCCTCTGTGTTGGGATGGGTTAATGAAACATTGGTTAAGAATATGCCAGCTTCCAACTGAAACTTTAGTAGGGCTTTATTTAGAGGTTTACTCACTGCTTAAATAGAATTATGTGATCTCTTTGCCTGTTTCTTAGAGTGAACAGCATGCAGATTTTAAATAAAATCTTTAAATTGAAAGTAATCTGCTAGAATTGTATGAGAAAGCAATGTTTGTAATTTAAATATGGAGATGCTGTTTAGAAAGTATTTTTGTTGCACTGACAAGTAAAAGTAGTTCATCCGATTTCTCATAATTGTCTCTGTCTTTATGGAAATACCAGGTCTGGATGATTACCCTCATTTTGATCTTTGACTCTTTTTTGCATAGTGTTGTTGGAACATAACATGAGAAATTAAGTGCTGACTGTTCTAAGGCAGATAAGCATGGAGAGAATAATTAAAGGTGAGACCTGTATCTAAGTGATATGTGTATTGTGATGGTATCCAAAATGTACAACTCTAGATTCAGCACTTCTGTCCATGAGGCAGTGTAGATCACAGTCTTGTGAAGCATGTCCTGGTCTGTTCCAAGGAAATGAGAATAACTTCTGGTCTTTTCCTGTTTATGTTTCATCTATTACATGTCAGTGTCCAAAAAAATAACATTAAAAAACCCCCAAATAATTACTGTGTTCTCAGCCAATTAGTTTATCTAGTTTTTGTTAGAGCCTCCATAAGGCTTGAGTGACTTCTATGTTTCTAGAAGTTTTCAGTAGGAGAGATGTCTTTGAAGTCCTGTTTGCTTTTTGTACAGTGGTATTGAATTTTTAATAGGGAGGTATTGCCAAACCTGTTTCTCCTATTCTTTACTCTCAGTTGGTAAATTGCATCCATTGATTTTTGGGTTTGGATATCGGCTACTGTAACTGCAAAACTGCTTTTCCTAAGAGTTATTGAAGGTAAGGAGTTGCTAGTATTAGGGAATTTTTTTTTCTACATCTTTTTTTAATAGGTAAGAAAAGCTTATTTCTGAATTGTGTGTGTTTTTCCTTCTACCTAGTGGTAGCACCTCAGTTTATGGAGTCCTCTTGTTATTGTCTATGTTTCTTGATTCTTTACTCAGCTGGGTCACCCCCTAACTACTGTTGCCAGTACAGCTTGCTTTGGAGGATGAGACTGCTACAAGAATCCTATCTGCCTTTCACACCATCCCAGTGATCTGGGTCATGAAGTGAATTACAGAAACCCTCTTTCTTGCAATTTTCCCTTTCTGTGTGGATCTAATGCTGGCTGGTTGAGTTCCTTGCCATGTCATTACAAATCAGCTGACAAACCAAAGACTCTTGATAACATTTTACTTTTTGAACTGTGTTTCTGCATTAAGTTCAAGTGTCAGAGGCGTGCTATAGGATGCTCTTTGAAGAGTCCCGATCTCTCTGGGCAGTAGACATATGGAAGAAGCCATGGCATTCATCAAGAAAATATGAATAGGCTTACAAAAATAATTATCTGTTTTAAATATATATGTTTACCTAGATACAAAGCAGCTTTTAATTCAGATGTAATTATGGGCATATATTTGTTTTAAGTGTGGAGCAATAGTGACTGTGAATGCAAGGCAGTCGTTCACCTACTTCATCCCACTGTACTGATAGCAACCTCTCTTGATGATTTAACACCTCCTCAGGAGTTTGCTATGCCATAGCCTCAGGAAGTTGTTTGTCCTGATACGTGTGCTCTGCAAGGCAGCTGTGCCTGGACAGTAGACAGTAATACTCAAGAAGCCTCCAATTAACAGTAGTGCTGCCTGGCAGTGGACAGTGCTACAGATTTTACATTAAATTTTGATGTTTCTGGGAGGCATGTTTTATGCCACCCCGTCCAGGTGTCTGATGTGACCTGATTCAAGAGGTCTTCTGCACTGAAATTCCAGAGGTTGGGAGGTCTGATAATAGTGAGCTTTTTAATGACTGCACTGTATAATTTTCTTCATCACTCTAAAACATTCTTGCAGAATGCAGTGGGCTTATTTTATGTCAAATCTCTTCTTTCAAATATTGATGACGAGTTGAATTGGAGACACAATTAGAATACAGTTCTGCAACACAGTTGTGTGCATGTCTCTAAGATAAGGTGATACACATACCTAAGGTATGTGTTGGAACAAAGTAAACCACAAAGGCCAGGTATCTCAAACACATCTGATAATCAGAGAAGTTAGTCCCTTCATCAAGCTGTCCCATGGATTAAAATCCTTTTCTGCCTAACTTAGTCTTTGGTAGTTTGTCATGGAATAACTTGTAAGATTTTGGCAAAAAATTAAGATTTTAAAGGAAAAGTGACCGGAGAAGAGTCTGCCTTGAAGTTTGTAAAAGGTCTAATAAGCTGGCAGCAGCAACTAAACATGAGTTTTTGGTCTGTATTCTGCTTATGCATTTTACTGCTGACTGCTGCTTCTTGAGATTTGGCAGCAGCAGCAGCATTATGGTGTGCTCTGGAGCCTTCCATACTGCCGTGAGTTTTGGCTGAGACAAACTCTCCTTTTTGAACCTGAACAAAATGTGATTTAAAATCAGCTACAAAGTTTATTTTTTTGTTGTTTCATTGGGGTTTTGATGAGGCTTTTGAAATATGCACTTGCAAAAATACTTATCTGCTCAGGAATGTTAATGGCATTGTTGTCTGTGCAGACATTTGTCAATGATCTGTGCATGGGGATGTGTCAATGCTGTACCAAGAGATCTTTGTGTATTTTGGTTTATTAGCCCCATACATCTGTGGAAAGTAGCATAGATAATTCACTGCTGGCAGTGTAATTTTTAGGCTGTTGGAAAACATCATCTGTTATAAAATTGAGTTCTTGTAAATGTTGATTCTTCACAGAGAAGAGCAAAGTACTGAACCACATGAGTTAAACTGTGGGATAAGGAGAAAACAAAAGAAACCGATCTAGAAATCTAGTAGACATCCTAGAAATTCTTTTCCACCAAGTCAACAGACTGATGTTTCGAACAAATTGATCTGCTTTAATCCAGTTGCAGTTTTCTGTTGGCAATAGATTAATGGTTTTAATTATCATTATGTAGCATTTATTGTGCATGATAAGCAGGGCACTTCACAGAAGTAGAAATTAAAACTTAAAGAACTTGCACTCTTAATCAAAGCAAGTAATAAACGTAGTAAAATGTGATGAGGTACAGTGAGTTTTAAACAAAATGATTCTTTACTAGGTTGCAAATGCATTGTTGGCAGACCTTTTTCTTAATTTCCTAGCACAGGAACCAAAAATAGGTGATGCTAGTAGTAGGAAGCCACAAGTTGTAAGTATGAACGCTGAGTGCTCTGAAGAGGAATCTTATCCGGGTATCCATGTAGCACATGGGTGTAATGCATAAATTGGAGGTTGAAGAGTGTCTCCAAATGGTAAACAAAAGTGTTTTGAAAAGAAAATTGAGACGTTTGATCGTTATGTTAGTCTGAGCACTAGAAGAAAAACTGTTTTTTGCTAGGCATATTTGTTAGGTTGAGTTGAAATGAGATGACCAAAATGGAAGAAGTAATGCAGCTAGAACAAGAAAGAATCGTGATGTTGGACTTTTTTTTTTTTTTTCTAGCAGCAGATGAGGAATATATACACTTTCTAAACAGCCTAGAGGGATGAAACATTGATTTAAGTCATGGTTTAGTCGCTGATAACTGCAAGGCTAATGAGATTGTTGTTTATGGAGCTGCTGGGTGGAAATAAGGTGGTTGGTCTTCATAGTGTTACTGAAATAGCTTTTAGCCCCAGCTTTGACCTCAGTGGTAACTAGAAAATACAAAAGAAGTAATTATTTAATTTATATCACTTGTTAGGAGATTCAAAATGAGTCTTATCAAATACTGCCATGGAATACAGTTCTCAGGCCTTTTGAGCTTCAACAAAAATTCAGCCTAGCAGTACTTGGCTTTCTTAGTCTCATTGTAAATAGTGGACATCTTGAAGCCTCATGTGACACTGCTACTTTTTACTCAATTTATGTCGAGAATAATTTCTTAGTAAATTACAGGCTATTATCTGTTATCCAAATAGTTACAAATGATTCTTGTATAAAGGAATTCTGCTGTATTATAAATTAATGCATTTTATTTATCTTCCTCAAAGCCTTCAGAAGTAATTGCTTCCAGACCTGCTCAGCTGAATATTGAATTCAGAGCCACTCTGAGAGTAAAAGACTTCTTAAAATTAAGGATAGTATAATTGCTATAGAAGTAAAACCTTTGCTTCCAAAATTTAACCATGAAGTTAATGTCTCCATTTTTGCTGTACAAAAATAGTTTGTTTATTTTTTGTTGTTGTTTTAGCTCTTGTCTGTTTCTACAGGGAAACCCACAACTCTTTCAATATCTCTGGTTTTGTTTCCCTTTTTTTTTGTAAGAAAGAAAAATCTGTTTTGCTTCTGGTAAAAGAAATGAGGATTGCATATTAACATCCACGAAGAAATTTGGGCTGTAGGCAGTTATAAAGATAGCAAAGACTACTGTAACTACAATTTTAGCCATTTGAATGCCAGTCATTTTTATATGGGGGGAAAAAATGACTGGCATTCAAATGGCTAATTTGACAAGTACTGCCAAACCCACATGAAAACTAGTGAGTTGTATATGACTGCTGCATATGCAAAGAATAACTGGTTGGTTGCATGTGTTTTGTTGTTTTTTTCTGTAGGTGGTTGTGTACCATTTAAATTCAGCAACAAAAATTTAATGAGTTTCATCTTCTGTACAAAGGACTTTACGCTTGGTTTATCATCATAGCAGCCCAATCCTTGAAAAGTTCCCCTAAGGATGGATATGATCCTGAAAACTGTGGGAAGCTAAGAGTGAGGTAGAAGGCTGGAGCTAGTAGCTTCTGGGCCATGCCCATGGCTGTCTGTATCAGCAGTTCCATTCAGATCAGAAATCTTCTCTTGAGGAAAATCTCTCAAGGCGTATTTATGTCTTTTTTCTTTTTTTTTTTGGAGGATGGGGTGGGGGAGGGATTCCTATCATCATCCAGTGAATTTGGACTGCAGAAATGTGATACTGTTCTGGATGAAACTGAACTAGAAAATGCAGTCCCAATGTACACAGAGTGTGCTCCATGGTAGGCATGCAGCCTGTAGGCTGAAAGAGGACATATGGCCCTCAGCTTAAATGTTTGCATTCCACAGGTCTCTTCGTGTTGCACTTCTCTGCTTCCTGATATAGATGTGGTCTGTGTGGCACTCCGGTCTGTCTGCTATTTTAATATGTAAGAATAATGTTATAACTACTGTCCCAGCAGTATGTTTTAAACCATGAAAGTCAGAGAGGAGATGTGTTGCTGTTGCAGCACTTGTATCAGGATAGCCTCCCACAGTCCAGTGGTCTTACTGAGGCAGGTGCTGTGCAAACAGAAAAAAATGTTCCCTGCTTTGACAGTGCAAAGTGGGAGACAGGTGGACACAGGTATACCTATGAATGTATTCAGAGTAGTAGGAGACACAGAAACCTCCTCCTTTGTTGAAGTAGATGAATAGGATAGAGAATAATTTAATGATGTGATACAATTGAAGAATGTCACTGTCCATAGTACTATAGTGGCACAGATCTGTTTCTGAGATATGAATACAAGGCTTGCTTCTTGATCACTTGGGAGAACTTAAGAAACTGAAATCAGCTGTGAGCATGTGGCTGTATATTCAGTGCAGAAATACTGATTCTCCCTGACCTGCCTTCTCTCCCTGTCTTCTACCCCTTTACTCAAGTTTTGTGCAATTGAAAGAGAATAGGTTTGATGGGATAAGTCTGAGCATTAGCTTCACATCTTTTGAAAGAAAGTGACTGCAGAGGTCAGAGTACTGAGTCAATTTCTCCTTTTTGATTGTGAATGTTTATGGCAAAGAAAATATTAGGAAAACTCATCAATAATTTCATATTAAAGATAGGTTATACTACAGTTAGAGTAACTTATGTAACCTTCATTTGCCTTCCTTGCTTGTACGTGTTATGATTGAGTCTTTAAATATTTCTGCTATTTTTTCTTTCTTCTTGCGTTAGTGTGAAAAAACAGCACTAGCTTAATAATTAACACCTGCTCAGTAGTTTTTCTTCCTTGTTGTTCAACATGTGGGCCCATTTCTTTTTACATCATACTATTGCAACTCTGTTTTGTAAGCAGTATTATTTTTTATAGTGCTATAGAACTTTTTATATGACATTGTACTATCCAAATGTTTCATATATACTAATGATTTTGTCTGCTAAACTGAGTTGTGTAGCCTTACCTCAGTTTTGCAATTAGAAACAGAGAAATTAAGTAGAAAACAGTTCAATTACTTTTGGATTCAAGTGTTCCAGATGTTTCTTTTCTTGCTTATTTTTATTGTTAGTGTTTGCAGTTAGTATTTTGTATGTTCAAGGAACAACTTTCATCCATTTCATCTGCAACTGTAAGCTGTTGTCAGCCTGCAAACTGGTGCGTGGGGTCTGAAGTCTGTTTTCAGAACGTGAGGAACACAGTTGTGCTTCTTTTGAAAAGAATTAATGTAAAATGGTTTTGACAAATACCCTGCAGGGTTTTTGCGATAGAGGAGAAACTAGATGTAGATAAGGAATCTTATTTAGGGTCTAGTCCGTTTCTATTAGAGTTAACCCTCCTTTTGCTGACAAGAAAGTGACTTGAGGGATGGGTGCCAGTACTGATCTTTTGTTGCAGACTTTGAACAGCATTAATTGGCTTTTCCAGAAGTTTGTCCTCCCAAGCATAATGCTCCCAGTCCCATTTCCTCTCTACTTCTGTCTTCTCTCCACCTTGGTTGGTTCCCAGTGCAGTCATCTTCCTGTGCACATCCAAGTCTTGCTGCTGTGGACTCTTCAATCTATTTCTCTTCCAGTTGTGCTTTTCTCTTCCATTTCTTCTTACTGCAGGTTTAAGTCCTGGTTTCTCTTCAGGTTCCTTATACAGTTTCCATTCTCCCCACCTACTCAGGGGTACTGTAGTTTCACTAATAATGTCTGTCATATACTGGTTTTGTATAGTAAAGTTTTAATCTGTGTATGTATTTTTGCTCATATGTTTTCTTTGAACATTTTTTCTCTATGGTGAAATAGCCGAGCTATTATAGCTCCAAAATATTGTTGTTGTGCTTTAAAACAAACTTTTCTAATACTAGGATGTCATTTGGCAGGCCTTATCCTTGCTGTTTATTATTGCTTTCTATTTTGTCAGGTCATTTTGTATGAGGTTCCTGGACATTAGCTTTTAATTGCATGTAGTTATGTGGAGGTAAATGACTAAATCAAGCATTAGAAAGATGAACTATATTATGAAGGCACTTATAACATATGTCAAATGTTTCCCTGTGAAAGCATTTTTCTTTATAGTAGGTTATACTGTGCTGTTTCTAAGTGCTTTTTAAGTGGGTGTTTTCTGGAAGGGAAATAAGAGAGTTTAAAGATGGACATTAATGTATCACTTCTGTTAAAATAACAAATACGTTTATAACTGTATAATGGGAAATGTCTGATAACCAGTATGGAATCTTAGTTTAAGTAAAGCTTAAAGAAAATTCTTGTTACATTTTGTCCATCATGATCAGTCTCTTTTGTGTGGGTAATATGGATGCTCTTGTTACTGTAGTTAATATTACTCTGGATTATTGAGTTTTAGTTTTTATTTCTGTTGAAGTGTGAAGCCTTTCTGTAGTTGTGTGCTCCTGGTGCAAACATAATGCTTCCTGTCCTGGATTTGCTAGATAAAACTTGAAGCAATCATTCTACGTATATTTTTAGAAATATAATTTCTGCACACCTGATAATATTTCTGTTGAATAATTACCACTCTTTGTGAAGAAAGTTTTGCTCATGTGTCCTTTGAAAGGAATGCTGAGGATGACTTGGAGAGAGAGGTAACTTTTTTTTTTTTTTTTTTTGTGGTATCTCAAACGTGCTGTTTTCACTGCAAAATGCACCTGCACCGAAGATCCCATAATCTGTTTCTGCCATAGCTCAGTGTTGGCAATCATAAAAAGTTTGCAAAAAGAAATATGTTTACACTGTAACTTAAGAAAGCACATTAATGAGTTGTTTTATTATTTTGCTGTAAGGTTTTTGTTAAGCATTGTAAGGCAAAACAAATGATGGTTTTTTTATTTAACTCAAACAGGCATGCAGGCAGTATTGGTCTCCTGTCAGCATAGCTGCTCTTTCACCCACATAAGTGCCATTTGCACAGCAGTATTTCATATAGCAATGCTCTAGTGGCAATTAACTGCTACAAACACTTCAACAAGGAAATGCAAGAGCAGAATGCGTGGGTTTACCCCTCTAGACCCTAGGAGTTTTTTCCTCCTCCAGTTTATTACTTACTCCTCTTAGTATGTAGACCCTGGCATAGATTAATACCCTCGGGTACAAAGTTTGAAGCAAAATGGATCTTGCCTTGTGCACTTCTGCTGTAACAGCAGTAATTGGGGAAGAAACTTTATTTTATCATTAAGTACTTCATAAGTGAATTAAGCAAAAATAAAACATCCAAACAAAACTAAAAAACCTAAAGGTGAATCTTTTGTTGTTTGAATTTTATTTTGGACCAAGTAAATTGCATGTGTAGAGAATGCCAAGTGGCATTCTTGATTCTGTTCTGAAGAAATACTCGGATAGAGGAATTTAGAAGAGATGGAAATCTTTTTTCAGAGAAAGGACTACCCCTCTTTTTGACACACGCTTTGAAATCAACACTGCACTTGTACCTGATGGTCAATATTTCAGAAATATAAATCTATTAGTATTCAGCCTGACCTGTTTTAAGACACTAATTAAGAGATGAATTTGGGTACTTCTGCCTGTGGGCATGGCGACAAGACTGCTGGCTGGGAAGGCATCCAAGAATGCAGCTGGTTTGGGAGGCTGGGGAGCAGCAAAGGTACCTGCAGCACAGTTGTCTTGCAGCTGCTGGTAGCTGTATTCCAGAGTAAACAAGTTAAGGTGAACAAACAGATGGGGATGGATGTATCTGCTATGCTGCAAATGCTTCTTCCTTTAAAATGTGTGAGTTTTATTTTGTAGGTGCAGTGGTGTTCCACAGACTGTTTTTGTTTAATTTCAGGTGGCCCTTCTCTCCCCCCAAATTTGATATTGGCAAATAAGAATTATCCATAAAACCTTTTCATCATTCTGAATAAGCCTGAAGGGAACTATAAATAGATGCAGTTTTAGTAAGTAGATACTACACATGAAAATGTTTAGTAACCAGACTACTCTAATGAGGTAGCTACCCAAGTATTTCCATGCAAATCCTATGGGACATTGCTGAACTGGTATTTGTGGCGTGCAATATTTGTCCTTCATTGGTCTACATATTGAACAGTGGTGAGGTAGCAAATGTTATGATAGCTTTAAAAAAAATAACTCTAGTGTCTTGGAAATTACAGACTAGCAAATCTGATTTTCATAGCAATGATACTGCTGAAAATCATAGAAAGGAACAGAATTGGTAGATATTAAATTACATCCTTTGAGAAACAGTCAAGATTTTGAAGACATGACATAACACAAATCTATCAGAATTGTTTAAGGAATCAGAAAGCTATTGTATAAAATGGTTCAGTCAACACAGTATGTTTATATTGCCAGAAGCTATTAGGGAGTCCCTATAAAAAACCAACCAAACAAAAGGAAGCCATTGTCGCAGATCGTTTCTAAATTTAAAAACTAATAGTGAACCCCCTCAAGCTTTCATGGAATTAAAGAGGAAGCTTCTTTTGGATTAGTCTTCTAGATGAACTTTTGCAGTTGAATCTATTAGTAAACAAATTGTGAAGGGGATGTATAGCAGGATGTTGAAGTGTACTGCTGGCACATAGGTATTAAAGATAGCAAAACTAAAATGGGATGTGAAAAGTTGCAATGCTTTCTAAGGTGATGTAAATGGCATATGAAAGGCTGTGTCACAAGAAATGGTCCTATTTAGACGTGAACAGTAATTGATTCATAATTGGCT
Organism: Florisuga fusca; assembly: GCA_038090715.1. Classification (NCBI taxonomy): domain Eukaryota; kingdom Metazoa; phylum Chordata; class Aves; order Apodiformes; family Trochilidae; genus Florisuga; species Florisuga fusca. The sequence continues at coordinate 32,595,905 of JAAWXA010000001.1, forward strand.
GTACTTGAAAAAAAATCTTAGGGTTAATTCTGGGTTTAAGTTTAGTGTCAATTCAGATACAGAGCTGTCAAAACAAACAAAAGCAAAGACAATTTCAGGAATTAAAAGGAGCTAATAGTTTCTAATAAAAGACTGGAGGGCAGAATGGAAAGCATTAATGTGCTACTGCATGCCCTTAGTAAATCTTATTACTGGATACTGTGCAATTTTTCTTTTTGCCTTCTCTGCCTTATCCTCAGAAACATACAGTTCAACTACAAAAGGTACTGAGAAAGGCAAGCAGAGCAATCAGATGTCCTCAATGGTTTTTGAAAGGGATGAACATAAGTTATGGTTCTCAATCTGGAAAACCATGTGCCTTAGTCATCTCATTGAGGTCTATAAAGTCGTTGAAGAGCAGAGTGAAGGTGAAGAGGGAATGATTTGTTTGTTATGTCACCTGACACGAGAATGAGGAGATATCTAAGTTATTAAATAAAAGGAAGTACCTTGTCATATGACAGGTAATAAAATTGTAGAACTTGTTTCTGCGACACGATATAGTGGTCAAATGTAGAAATGAATTTAAAGTGTTTGGTGGAAATTATGGCCAAAAAAGTATTCCATCAGGGTTATTAAATATGTTTGGATAGTGGCTGATTCATGAAGCCCCCTGGCCCAATAATGGTTGGAGAGACAGGGAGAGTGTATCGAAGAAAAGATTTCTGCTATTGTATACTGTCTTGCCCTCAAGCTCGACCTCCTTGTAGCTTCTCTGAATTTACATTCCTGTGTGTCCTGTTCTTTGTCTTGAATGAGAAGGCAAAAGCATCCATTCACCCTTTCTGCTTTTATTAAAAAGCAAAAGTAAAAAGCGGTTTCCTTCCCAGTCAAGAGGCTGAATACTGACTCTTTTTAAGTGTTTGGTTGACCTTTTCAGGTTTCCCACTGTTTGTTTTACTTGCTTTTAATTGATATTATAACACTATTCTCAACATGCTGTATTTTGATCCTCTCAAAAGCCAAGCTATGGTTTCTGCTCAAAACTACATTCTACCTTGAAAAACTGGTCAAATCGAAGATGTTTAGGTTTTAGAGTTTTTTTCCATGCTTTAGGCTAGGAAGCTATTTTTGTCCTTGGAAGATAAAAGGCTTTTGAATTGACATCTCTGAGCTAACCGCCTAAAAAACAGGCTTCTTTTTAGACAGAGAGGAAGGAGAAAAGCATTTACAAGGATCTGGAAAATTGTTTACAGCATAAATGTGTAAGATGCTTGCACGGGCACAAGCAGGTAAATAATGAATTGTTCGCTTGCTATGGGTGCCCAATTTGTTGTTAAACCTAGATGTAAACTCTTAAGTGTAATAGTAAAGCTAACACAACTTCTTTGAACTTTCTCGGTTCATTTGTTTTAGCTGGTGTGTTGTTTGCTTGTATCTTTTTCTATTCCCTCTGTACCAAGTAAAGAAATTTCTGAGCCCTCGATTGCTTGGTGGAAGTCATCTCAGAGTCTGTAGATCTCGGAGGACCATATGGCACAAAGGGGAGGGAAAATGTGTGGATGCATGCATGCACAGATATTTTCATTTAATCCCTTCCTAATTGGGTTGCTGCTGAGCTCAGTGCTGCCACAGCACCATTGTGAGTTTCAGAGCATTTGTACTTTTCCTCTGGGAGCATGTTATTAGATGATAATCTCAGTTTTTCTATTTATAAAGTGTTAATAAAAACTTATAAAGGGAACAAAGTGCATCCTAAAAGCCCTTGAAACAGAAGACTATTAAGCTTTTATGTTTGACTCATGGGTTTTGAATCTTCAGTAGTTCTTGACATTTGCAACCCAGTAGAATAACCTTTTTCATTGAATTGCTGGAAATCAAAACTCAAATTGTGGTTAGTAAAAGGGATACTTAAGACTGAGTTCTGGAAATGCCAGTGTTCTCGTAGGCATAATTTAACCTTGTGGATTGTATTCCCTATCTTCTAGGTTTTCAGTAAGATATCTACTGGCTCCTCTGAGAAAGGCATAACAATCATTACAGGCATGGGAATTTTTTAGCTATTGTGTTCTTTGTCTCTGTAGTTCAGACCCAGGAACTCAATTTCAATGAAGAAAAATTCTTTTGATAATCTTCCCATTACAGTTCAGTGCACAGAGAACACAGAATTTTAAACTAATTTTTCTGAATGACAGCAGTTTAGTATTTGGATAAGTTACTACATAAGATAGGGATGTTGCAAATTAAGTAGATGATCTAAATAAAAATTTCACCCTGGCAAATGTTAGCATGTGAATGAAAACAAAGTCATTTTTGTTTTGGCTTTATGATGAAACACGGCAACAGCTTTAATGTCTCCTCATCTGTAGGATGAAGTCAGAGGTTCTGTATCAGACAAGGAATGTTTCCCTGATTCTGTGCTTTTTCTTTAAATACGAATATTTTGTTGATTTGTGCATATGAACTACTAAGAAAGTGAGAACAATACTGACATATGCCATATAATAGACTGTTTCTTTTGTCTTGTTTGAATAGCTTTTTTTTTAAAATAGTGTAACTTAAAAAACCCTAATTGTCATTTGTTTGTTACTTCCACTCTCATCAAAAGATTGTGCTAGAATCCTGAATGATCTGTAGACGGTAGTCTATGTAGTAAATGGGAAGGAGGCATAACCAGGATAGTATTAAACAAATTCAGTATTTAGGAGCCCAACTTAATGGTTCTTGGTTGCCACATGGATGATTAATTGTGTTTCCATTCATTAAATGAACCACAGAATCATCCAGGTTGGAAAGGACCTCTGAGATCAAGTCCAACCCTTATTCCACTACTGCCTTGGTTACCAGACCATGGCACTGAGTGTCACATCAATCTCTTTTTAAAATCCTCCAGGGATGGAGAATCCACCACCTCCCTGGACAGCCCATTCCAATGCCTGATCATCCTCTCTGTCAAGAATTTCTTCCTAATACCCAACCTACACCTCCCCTGGCAGAGCTTAACTCCATGCCCTCTTGTCTTGCTGATAGCTGCCTGGGAGAAGAGACCAACCCCCCCTGGCTACACCCTCCTTTCAGGGAGTTGTAGAGAGTGATGAGGTCTCCCCTGAGCTTCCTCTTCTCCAGGCTGAACACCTCCAGTTCCCTCAGCCTCTCCTCATAGGATCTGTGCTCGAGTCCCTTCACCAGCCTGGTTCCCCTCCTTTGGAACTGCTCCAGGACCTCAATCTCCTTCCTGAACTGAGGGGCCCAGAACTGGACACAGTACTCGAGGTGTGGCCTCACCAGTGCTGAGTACAGGGGAAGAATCCCTTCCCTAGACCTGCTGGCCACGCTGTTCCTGATACAGGCCAGGATGCCATTGGCCTTCTTGGCCACCTGGGCACACTGCTGGCTCATGTTCAGCTTCCTGCCAATCCAGACTCCCAGGTCTCTCTCTGCCTGGCTGCTCTCCAGCCGCTCTGTGCCCAGCCTGGAGCTCCCCATGGGGTTGTTGTGGCCAAAGTGCAGGACCCGGCACTTGGCCTTGTTGAACCTCATCCCGTTGGAATCAGCCCAGCTCTCTAGTCTGTCCAGGTCCCTCTGCAGAGCCCTCCTGCCTTCCAGCTGATTGATAGTCCTCCCCCCAACTTAGTGTCATCTGCAAATTTGCTAATGGTAGACTCAATCCCCTCATCTAAATCATCAATGCAGACATTAAACAGAACTGGGCCCAGCACTGATCCCTGGGGGACACCACTGGTGACTGGCTGCCAATTGGATCAGCACCGTTCAGCACCACTCTCTGGGGGCCTCCAGCCAGTTCCTAACCCAGCACAGAGTGCCCCTTGCCCCTGTCCAAGCTGTGGGCTGACAGCTTTTCCAGGAGAATGCTGTGGGAGACGGTGTCAAAGGCCTTGCTGAAGTCCAGGTAGACCACATCCACAGCCTTCCCCTCATCCACCAGGCGGGTCACCCGATCATAAAAGGAGATCAGGTTGGTCAGACAGGACCTACCCTTCCTAACACTGTGCTGGCTGGGTCTGACCTCCTGTCCATCCTGTAGGTGCTGTATGATTGCACTGAGGATGATCTGTTCCATAACCCTGCCAGGCACTGAGGTCAGGCTGACAGCCCTGGAGTTTCCCGGGTCCTTCTTCCGGCTCTTTTTGTGGATTGGCGTGACATTCACCAACTTCCTATCATCTGGGACCTCCCCAGTGAGCCAGGACTGTTGGTCTTGGGAAATATGGTAGGTTTTCATCCACATAGACTTATATACTGCATTGAAAATATTCTAAGACACTGCTAACACCCATTCATTGTTTTAGATTAATAGTTTAATAATACCTTAAGGTAGGACGGTATGAATCAAAAGTAATGATGAGAAGTTCTGCCAAAGAGGAAATTATTTGGATTGTTGATGGTCATTTGAGAGATTCATCTGGGGGACAGTATTGGGATAGTATGAGGAAATAGTTTAGAACATGGCCTGAAAAGGTATTCATTGATTACATTTTTTGATGAGGCAATGCTAAGAGGTGTTATGAATACAAAGAAGGTTTGGAAAATAACCCATGAAAAACTAGATAAGTTGAAGACTGGAGTGGTGCATTGGCAGTTAATTACATATAGTACAAGTTTTGCGTACTGGAGGACCAGTAATAACTTCTGCTAGAAACTGGATAGTTAAACAGGAGGTGTCAGGTGAAGATAATAAGTATATTTTCACTGGGAATTTATGAATAGCTTGATTTCATATACTTTGTGATATTTATGCAGCTTTTGATTATATACAGTATAATATACTTTTTTTTACTTTCTTCCTTAAAGAGAATTGGATTTTATAAGCTACAAGGACCTCTATTACAAAATTACTAGAAATAATGGTAAATAATAAATAAAATGGCAAATAATGGTAAAGTGGTAAATAATGTTTTTCTGGAGTACTTCCTCTACCCTATTCTAACTTCATATCACCTTCCACAAATACCTCTAATGCAAGATGTACTTAATAAGGGTGGGATGTCCAGAGAAGATAACACTGGAGGAATTAATTACCCACAACTCCAGCATACAGTTCATTTGTTATGTTTAGCTGGAAGAATAGAATACAGGTACAGTGATAATAGTACTTCTGGTTGGCAGTGAAATGAAGATTTGTCCTTCAAACTGTGAACAGGAGACACATAGACATAACAAAAAAAAAAAAAAAAGGAGTTGAATGCTTAATTACTGCTTTAAGAAATTGCCTATCTAGCTCTAAAGACTCCCAAATTATTAAATTACTTCAGCTGACATTAATAATCCCTTCTAGACTGTGACAATCATTATAAATAGACTTTTGGTCCCTCTAGAGGTTTCCTCTAATTTCATTGCTATCTATATATAGGACCAGTGAGGAAAAAGATGTCTCCTTCAGGGGAAATAACAAAACCTTAGTTTTCAAACATTGTCTTGAGTACTTCTTAACTTTTGTACATCTGGATGGAAGATCACAGAAAGTTAGGGGCTGAGAGGGCCCTCAAAAGGTCGAGTCTTACCCCCTGTGACAGAGGAAGGTCACCTACGGGAGGTCATGTAGGAATGTGTCCAGGTGGGCTTTGAATGTCTCCAGACAAGGAGACTCCACAACCTCCCTGGGCAGCCTGTGCCAGTGCTCTGTCACCCTCACAGTGAAAAATTTTTTTCCTTTTGTTTATATGGAACCTCCTATGCCTAAGTTTATATCTGTCGCCTCTTGTCTTATCATTGGGCATAATTGAGAAGAGCCTGGCACCATCCTGGCTCTCTACATATTTATAAACATTGATGAGGTCACCCCTCATTCTCCTCTTCTCCAAGCTGAAGAGACCCAGCTCTCTCAGCCTTTCCTCATAAGGGAGATGTTCCACTCCCTTAAACATTTTGGAGGCTCTGCTCTGGACTCTTCTAAGCAGTTCCCTGTCCCTCTTGAACTGAGGGCCCCAGAACTGGACACAATATTCCAGATGTGGCCTCACCAGGGCAGAGTAGAGGGGGAGGAGAACCTTTCTCAACTTACCAGACACCCCCCTTCTCATGCACCCTAGGATGCCATTGGCCTTCTTGGCCACAAGAGCACATTGCTGGCTCATGGCCATCCTTCCATCCACCAACACCCTCAGGTCTCTTTCCCCTTCACTGTTCTCCAAGAGCTCAACCCCCAACTTCGACTGGTACCTGGGGTTGTTCCTACACAGAACTTTATTCTAGAATTTCTTTCAGCTCTTATGCTGAAAAGTCTTTTTAAAAGTTTTTAGTTTCAAATTCTGTCATACAGAAACTGAATGTTCATAAATAATTGAGTCACAATATATCTTTTCATGTTGGTAATGCTTTTGTGTAATTTCAGTCAAGTCAGATTCTGCTGGGGTTGATTTAGGTGTCTTAAAAATGTGGGCTTTTTTTTGGAAACCTTCTGCTAATCTAAGGTTATCGTGAAGGTATGTCAAGGGCAGATTTATATAAAGGGATGCTCTTGAATTGGCTGACTGGGTTTAAAGGTTAAGAAACCCTTATTGGACCATTAATTTCTCTTCTTATTTTCCTCTTTGCTGGCTTGTATGTAATGGAGCCTGCTGTCTGTTGACCCTTTTAGCCCTATTTATGGAATATGTATTCCATGGAAATGGTCTTCTGGTCAACTACTTAATACTGATTTTTTCTGTATTTAGGTAGATCTTTGAAATATTTGATTGATAGAATAAATTGTCACTCATTGAGAGTAATGATTTTGAAAAAACTTGGCCTGGATAATGGATCATCTTTTCCTGTAAAAAAATTGATTGTTGACTGCTAGGGAGAAAGAGATGCACGTCTCTGAGATCAGTTACTGGACCAGCAAGCTAATGGTGAAAAACTAACCTACAGTTGTTCTTTAAACAGGAGGCATACTTACCAGTTAGAGATTTTTGTTACAAGTGCAGTTTTTCTCTAGCAAAACTGTGGCCTGAACTTCATAAGAATGTGAAAAGTGACTCAAAAGGTGACTAAAGAAGTGATTAAAGAGACACGGGTAATGCAGTTAATTCTGATAAGTGTCATCCTTTGCTGCAGTAGCTGTCTGTTTAGCTCTCTTCCAAGGAAGACAGTGATTGCATTTGTTTGAATTCATGACATGTATTTCCACCAAGGAATGAATGTTCTCATCAGGGAGCAGTTAGGCTCACAAGTGAGGAGATGACTTCTAGGGAATAGGCTCCCTTTATGGCCCTCACATAGCCTGATTATGGGATCTCTTGTGAGCTCTGCTGGGAGGCTGGGGGCTGAGACAGAACCCTATGTTGGTCACTGATGTTCCCCACCCAGCCCTGCTTGGGCTGGACGGGAAAGCAGCAGGAATGGCATGTTTGTTTACAGAAAAACACTCCACTGTTTTGTTCTGTGCTGAGCCTTCTCCTATGACCTATGCTGCCTTCTAAGGGTGCCATCCTCTTCTAGAGTGAGCAGTTTGTGGACACAGCTGTATGGCACCTGGAGCTAAACTGGATCAACAAGCCTTGATGAACCAGAGTGCTTAACTGCTCTCTTAACTAAGACCTTCTGACCACCTTGTAATACCCCAATTTGATTTTTAAAATCAAAACCATCTTAATTTCTCAATGAAAGTAAAGAAAGCAGGAGCTGCCTTTGAGTTTGTCTTGGTAAAATAAGAATTTTAAAGGAATAATCCATTCCTGTGTTACTTTCAATGCATCTAAATGGAAGTAATACTGCGTACAAAGTGCCAAGGATTTTAAGCCATCAGTGATAGATTGGTATGTTTATTCAAATCTAAATCTTTTGCCAAATTGAATTTAGTTTTGTGTGATGGTAAAGGCCAAATGAATCACTGAGGGTTGCACTGTGCATAGTGGTTTCATTATAGAAATTCATGTAAATGTCTCAGTCTGTGGACAGTTATTAATGGTGCTATAATCTAGCATCTATAATGAATCTGTATGAATCTATCATCTGTAATGAAACAGATGCCTAATGGATGCTGTATTAATGGAAACTCTCCGAGTGCTAGTTTGGATCTCAGTCTTGTTTGTTTTGATTTTCACTAGGAAGCTAATCATGTGTGTGGTGTGTAAGCATTGTGAAACAGTGTTGTAAATCTCATGTGTCAAAAGCAGCAAAGACACGTTTTTAGAAAAGTGATATGCAAGGACTGGAGTTTTCCATGTTGTGGAATATTTTAAATCTTCTGAAAACTGATTTTTAGGTTCAACACTGATCAGCAGAATTAAGGGAAATAAAACTTCTGACATGACGGGATTGAGTTTGTGTAAACCTTTTAGGTGAGCTAGTTCTGATATTTGATTTCAAGTTTTTCTTCAGTGTCTGAAGGAAGTGAGAGGAAAATTAAGACATCTGGTGGTGTAAAAGACAATATATTTAACAATTCAGTAAAACAGACTTACCAGACATTTTTTCTTGGAAATTCTTACTGCACAGATTTTTTTTATTATTATTATTAAAATGTCTTCATTTCTTTATATGAAATACAGAATTAATAACTGTCAAAGAAGATGAAGTGAATACATTTTGCCCTCCTAAGTGTCTATTCCTTAAGAACAGATAGAACAGCAGTCAAATATGGCAGAAATCCTGCATTAAAGAAACTAATAAGAGACATAACATGTTCCTTGGCTCATTCATGTTGCCTCCAGTTGATTCCTTCTTCTTGTCTCTTGTTCATTCTTTGGCTTAGTATTTATTCAGGAACTCATTTCTGGTACTGTATTTGTTATGCTACATGTAAATTACATACTATACTTATACCTCAAAATATTTTTTAAGGCTGAAGGCTCTCATTTCAGGGTTTCACATTCTTAGAATGAGAGAGAACCCGATCACCGTCATCTTTGCTGCAGAGTAAATGAGATGATTTCATAAGAACAAATTTTATTTCATTAGCCAAATATTCTAGAGGGGAAAAAGAAGTTAAGCATTTTCTATGTATGAATCTGTTTCTCAAGGAGCCAGTAAAGCTTTAATTTCTAGTATTTTTCAACCAGCATGAGTTTCTTAGTTATAAGCCCAGTATCAATATGCTAATTGCCGCTAATTTTGATTTCTACTAGCATTGTATTACCAGCTAACTTTGAAAGGAACTTAATGTTCATGAGTAAAACAGTTCCCATTCATATTAATCACAAGTATTTAAGTGTCAAAAATTCCTCTTAATTTAGAGTTGGTGAATTGTTTTATCCACAATTAAACTGTCATTGTTTTTGTGTAGTGAACTGGTTCTTAATTCATTGGTAATGCTAGGTTGTTACAAATATAAGTTGTCTGCAAAATGAATGATAGAAGTGGGAAAGCAACCTATTTACAGTCAAATAAGCTGTAACTCTGTTTTTGCAAGGGTGATTTTTATATAGCTTGAAATTTCACGCATTCATATGCATCACACTGGTTTCACAAAATGAGTGACCTCTGTTCATGTCTTCATCAGAAGAACGATGGTCTTAGTGCAGATTTTCCTGGATTTCAGAAATGTTTTTTTCAATGGCCTTATAAGAATTCTGCTTTGCAAAAGAGCGTATCTTTAAAATGTCGTTTTCCATGGCATTTTGTTTGTTAATTGCTCCTGTGTGAGTAATGATAATCCTTAAAATGCAGTGTTTTCTGTAATAAACAGATCTACAGTAGTTCATATGGATGTAGTTCAAGGAGGACAAGCTGATGGCAAATGTCAAAAATATGTCCGCCTTAATTTTTTGTGTCTAAGTATTTTCAATGTGTGGCATATTTAATCTGTATTGGAAAAAGCTGCATAAAATGCAGAATACAAAATAACGTGGAAAAACTTATTTTCAGTCATAAACGGCAAATTAGAAGTGGAACAGAGAGAGAAAAGACTGGACTGGGCAATGGTCTGAACAGTGTAACCTAGCTTTGAAGTTAGCCATGCCTTGAGCTGCTGATCTGCCTGGTAAATGTTTGTGCCATTCTATTAACGCTGAATGGATGTTTGCTTTTCCCAGGCACTGCTTGCCACAAAATATACTGGAGAAGTGCAGTGGTTGACTCTGCTCCCAGCACTTGAGAACATTTTTTCCTAGTCTCCTTCCTGGGGAATTATTTTTATTTGTATTTCAATATTGCTTATTTGCAAAGAGTGCATACAGTCTGCTAGACATAATTGAAATAAAACTAATCATACAGGCAATTAAAATACATTTTTGTTTCCTCCTAAGTCTAAAAAGAAGTAGCTATGGATCTAATCAACCCCTCCTGCAATTAGGGCTTAAAGATAATGGTCAAAACCTGAAATCTGGGTGTGCAGAGGAAGTTTGTAGCTAGACATTGTCCTGTTGGTGAAGAATGTTTCAAAACACTGAAGATGAAAGATTTCTGTGCCTCCTCAATACACTTCCCTTGTATGTGTGTCTCTATAGATGCCCACTTTATGATATATATGTTTGCATATATATTAATGCATGTGTATGACCCCTCCCTTTTACTGATACAGTGTTGTAGGTTTTAGTCTTAATGAATTGAATTCCAGGTACTTTGTGGTATTTCAAAGTCAGTTCATGAAAGGTGTGCAGAGATACTTGTGGATCTTCTATTTCTGTTATCCTTGTGCAACATTAGGCAAGAGGGTTGGGTGCTAAGAGTACCCAATCACATATCCTAAGTAACAAAGCTGTTGATCAAAATTAACTTTTTTGATGCAGACTTGCATGAAAATATAGTGTTTGTGCATTCTTGTCTGAGACTGACTAGAAGGTTTTTCATGGTTGTGTTCTGACTCATTGATATCAAATCCATTCGGTCACATCTCAGGTTATTAGATTTTGTGTTTTCTGATTTAAATGAAATTTTAAGTAGAAAGACCAATTCTTCTGAACAAGATTGACCTCCTTAGCTAACTTAAATTGCCACAGAAATGGTGAGGGATGTTAGCTGAGGTGTTTCTCTCATCTTGGGTAGAGATTTGTTGTTGCTTTTTTTTTTTTTTTTTTTTTACAAAACATGATTTGTTTTTACAGATGGAGAGTGGGGGATCCTCTCTCTGAGTGTCTTGTGTGCTAGGCTCTGTCCCTCTACTGCAGTTGCTTGTAGCCTGAGTGAGCTCAAAAATTGTTTTGCAAGCTGTTGCTTGCCTCTCTCCACTAGGGACTGTTGTCATTAGCAAACGATCTGCTCTAGGATGCGAAACTGGCTAGCTTGCTTGAGACAACCCTGGACCTTGCTGCTGGGATCAGATGTTTTTATGAACATTATCAATATAATCAAAATATGTGACTATAATAATATGTATGTCCAACCCCTCATTGGAAAATATGTGATGATCTAAAATAGCAGAAAACATTTATTTTAAAAAGATAATAAGAAAAAAGTGATTCTTTTCATTTAATACACAAAACATTTGTAAATGGAGAAAATAGAACATTTCAAATACTGTGTTCATTTAGCTGCAGGCTCAGATGTGTGGAAGGTGAATTTTGGGGACGGTACATTGTAAGTGGCTTATGAGCTTCAGAAGAGATGATCACACTTCAAACAATTCTTATTCTGTGGAACTGTTTTCTAAAGCAGAGAATTTTTGTATTGCCAGTTGTGGCTGATGTATGTTATGTTCTGAAGGAGGTATTTTCTTTTTAATATTATTCATAAGCTCATGCATAGATTTTCCAGTGACAAGGAACAATTGTTACTATTCCCTTTTTCTAAATTTAAATTAGATACATCAGGAGCACTCAAAATGTGTTGGGTTTTGTTTCGTTTGCTTGTTTTTGTGGTTGGTTTTTTTTCCCTTTTCATCTGCAATGCCAGCTTTCTTTTGCAGGTGTTGTGTTCCTGCTCTGGCTCTTGACTTAGCTTGATCCCTGGTATGACTGTCTGGGGCTGCCTTTGCAGATGCTCATTGACTCCACCTTGCACTAGCAGTAATAATTTTCTCTTTTTGATGACAGAGTAATTACAACTCCAAATGGCACTGCCCTCAATTAGTGATATATAAGAATGCAAAACACTCATAACAGTTTAGTGTGCTTTGATTGTGGGCAACTTTTTCCCTATAGACAGCAGTGAGTAGGGTCATTCAACTTCTCACAACTGTTGTCAGTTTTCCTCCCCCTCCACCAGCCTGTGCTGAAGACAGAGGCAGGACAGGAAAGGGTGTCTGGAGTGAGGCTGGTGAGGCAAGGAAGGGACCTAAACATTGTTCAGCTGTGTTTTGATCATGTTAAAGTTAAATAAAGAAGGATGATTTTTTTTTTTTTTAATTTTTAAATTTTTTTTAAAAAGCTGCTGTAATTAACATACATCCTCCCCCAAGAAAAATCACAACTTTTCACTGTGATCTTAATTTGTGCTATTTTGATTTCTGTTGAAACTGCTTATTTCAGCAAGCATCTAATGTGTACAGAGTATAGAAATTACTTGATACCTGATTTTGTCTTGCTGCAGTGAACCACCTTTGTAGATCTGTTGTAATTTCATATACTACTTATAAGTGCTGATGTATCATCAGCTGATTTGGCAATCAACTTATGGCATTGGTAAATTCACTGCTTTGAACCAGACTAGAATAGCAATTTTTTCCAATAATGAGTGTAATAATAAAAGACCTCAAAACTACCAGAGCAATAACATACTTTTATGTCTTTTCAGTAATTTCCATTATTTATTTTTGTAACTTCCACCCACACGATAACTTGATTTATAACAATTTGCAGTGTAGCATTTTATAAAAGCTTGCAACCTTAACCAAGTAGAAACTAACAAAAAAAAAAGAAAAAACAATCAACCTCCATTACTGCTTGCCTTTCCTTCTCTCTTGTTTTTTTTTTCATCTTTGCCCTTTGTCTTTAATTTGTAAATTAGAATGCTAGCTGATTCTACTGCTTCATTTGCTTTAAGCACCCTTTATAATATATCCATTTTGCTCGTCTCTTAATTGTTACAGTTACAGCACTTCTGGTACTTCAGAAAATAGCTTATCAAGGAGGTGCTTTCACAGAATCACAGAATGTTAGGAGTTGGAAAGGACTTCAAGGTGGAGTCCAACCCCCCTTATGTTACACAAGAAGGTCCTTGAGATATCAGCCCAGTTTTCATGTCAGTAGTTTGGTTATAGCATATAGTTCACTAAATAGTGAACCTAATTTGTTTTAAAGGAAAAAAAAAGTATTGATTATTTTTGAATTGGTTTTAAGTAATACACTGCAATAAATAGATCTTTAAAAAAAATGTGTATATATTTATGTATACATATGAAAAAAAGATGCTTAGACCAGGTGGTTGACACTGAAGAATCTGATCTGACAGTATCCTTCTGATATCCTAGTCTCTATTAAAACTAGCATTTTAGATTTTGTTGTTGCAAAGAACTTTGCAAAATAAATCTTTTTATTAATGAAGGTATTAAACATCACAAGTAGCCCTTGTGATGAGCATCAGTTAGGCAAAGAGGCTCATCTCAAAAGCAGACTACACTTTCTGTAGTTCTTGTTGGACTGGAGAACTTTGAAGTTGCTGCTGTTGCTTTTCTCTGCAACGAGTTTCAAAGGGCTTTTTTTTTTTTTTTTTTCTGAAGGAGATTTGTATCATAGTCACAGAATGTTAGGATTTGGAAGGGACCTTGAAAGATTGAGTCCAATCCCCATGCCAGAGCAGGACCACCTACCTAGTGCAGGTCACACAGGAACAAGTCCAGGTGGGTTTTGAATATCTCCAGAGAAGAAGACTCCACAACCTCCCTGGGCAGCCTGTTCCAGTCTTCTGTCATCCTCATGGTGAAAAAGCTTTTTCTTATGTTCACACAGAACCTGCTATGCTCCAACCTGCACCTGTTAACCCCTTGTCCTATCATTGGGCATTGCTGAGAAGAGCCTGGCTCCCTCCTCCTGACACTCATCCTTTACATATTTATAAAGATTAACCAGGTCACCCCTCACTTGCCACTTCTCCGAGCTGAAAAGACCTAACTCCCTCAGCCTTTCCTCATGAGGAAGATGTTCCACTCCCTTAATCATCTTTGTGGCTCTGTGCTGGACTCTCTCAAGCAGTTCTGTCCTCTGTGAAGTGAGGGGCCCAGACTCCAGTCTGTCTAGGTCTCGTTCAGTGGCAGCAGAGCCTCTTGGTGTGTCAGCCACTCCTCCAAGTTTTGTGCACTCTGTTGCATCATCCTGGTCACTGATGAATATGTTGAATAGTACTGGTTCCTGTAACAACCCCTGAGGCACTTGACTAGATACAGGTCTCCAGCTAGACTCTGTCCCATTGACCACAACTCCCTGACTTCTTTCATTTAACCAGTTCACAATCCACCTCACTACCTTATCATCCAGACCGTATTTCCTCAGTTTAGCCGCAAGGATGATGTGGGAGACAGTGTCAAATGATTTCCTGAAATCAAGAGAAATTACATCCACTGCACTCCCATCATCTAACCACTTGGTTATGTCCTTGTAAAAGGCTACCAGGCTGGTTAAACAAGACTTCCCCTTGGAAAAACTATGTTGAGTGCTCCTAATGCCCTTGATATGCCTAGAGACAATGCTAAGGATAAGTTGTTCCATCACCTTTCCAGGAATGGAGGTGTGAGGCTGACTGGTCTGTAGTTATCAGGTTCATCCTCCTTACCCTTTTTGAAGGCTGGAGTGACATTTGCTTTCCTGCAGTCCTCAGGCACTTCTTCTGTTCCCCATGACTCACCAAAGACGCTGGAGAGTGGCTTAGAAATTACTTCTGCGAGCTCCCTCAGCACCTATGGGTGCATACCATCAGGACCCATAGATTTATGGATGTCCAGGTTGCTTAACTGATCCTTAACCTCATCAACCAAGATAAACTTCTCCTTTATCCTGACTTCCTCAGAGGCCTCAGGAGTCTGGGGCTCGTCTGGACGGTCTCCAGCAGTACAGAGACAAAGAAGGTATTCAGTAATTCTGCCTTTTTTGTATCCTCTGTCACTGGGACACCCACCTCATTCATCAGTAGGCCTGCATTGCCTCTAGTGTCTGTTTTGTTTGCAATGTATTTGAAGAAGCATTTTCTGTTGTTCTTAGCCTCTCTTGCAAGGCTTAATTCTAAGGAGGCCTTAGCTTTCCTGGTTGCCTCCCTACATCCCCTGACAGCAGTCTTATATTCCTCCCAAGTGGTCAGCCCCTCTTTCCATAATCTGTAGACTTTTTTCTTCTCCTTGAGTTTGCCCTGAAATTCCCTCTTTAACCATGTGGGTCTTCTGGCTCCTTTTCTTGATTTCCTACCTGAAGGGATTCTCTGATCTTGTGCTTGGAAGAAGTGGTCCTTTGATGTTAACCAGCTATCTTGGCCCTTTACCTTCTAATACCTCATCCCATGGGATTTTCCCTAGCAATTGCTTGAAAAGGCCAAAGTTGGCCCTACTGAAGTCCAGGGCCATGATCCTGCTTGGTATTCTGTCCCTGCTGCACAAGATACTGAACTCCACCATCTCATGGTCACTACAGCAAAGTATGCTCTCAATCTTCACTGCTTCAACCATCCCCTCCTTGTTGGTGAGAATAAGATCCATCAGTGCTCCTTTCCTAGTTGGCTCCTCCACCATTTGCATCAAGAAGTTATCATCAGTGCATGTGAGGAACCTCCTGGACTGTGAATGCCTGGCTGAGTGGGCCTTCCAGCAAATATCTGGGTAGTTAAAATCACCCATGCGAACCAGGGCCTGCAATTGCGAGGCTTTTTTCAGCTGTCTGTGGAAGGCCTCATCTACTTCCTTGTGTTGACCAGGTGGCCTGTAATAGACACCCACAGCAGTATCATCCACGCTAGCTCAGCCCTTAATTTGCACCCCTGGTGCAAACTCTCAACTTGCTCCTCATTCACCCCGGGACAGAACTCAATACATTCTAGTAAGGCTCACTCAGAGCCTTATGTCTCACATAGACAGCAAATCCACCACTTCGTCTTGTTGATCGCTTTCCTGAAAAGGACATAACCATCCATGACCACATTCCAGTCATGTGAGCTGCCCCACCACATCTTTATTAGTGCCACCAGATCATAACCCCTCAAAAACACATAGATTTATAACTTCTTTATTTCCCATGCTGTGTGCATTGGTGTCCAGGCATTTCAGAGAGGAAGCTGAGCACATTGATTCAACCCTAGGGGGTTGGGAAGCCTTTTGATCTTCATTAACACTAGGACGTTGCCCCACCATCGCAAGCTCAGCTTCAACTCTGTCCCCCTTTGAATCTAGTTTAAAGCTCTATGAATGAGCCCTGCTAATTCACATCCTAGAATCCTTTTACCCCTGGAAGATAAGCCTCTCCCAAGCAATACCATCAGGCCTGGTGCCTTATAAAACCAGCCATGGTCAAAGAACCCAGAGTCCTGAATGTAGCACCAGTTTCTGAGCCAGATATTTACAGACTGGATCCTTCTATTTGCATCCCATGTCATCACCCACAAGTGGAATGCAGCTTCCTCCCCACCTGCATGGAAGATCGGTAGAGAGCAGCAGTCTGACAGCCCCTAGGTTGGGGGGTTTCCTGGTGAGATCCCTTATTCCCTTCAGGAATACTACAGACTTCTCTATGATAAGGGTCAACCCACATATGGGGCCCCCACAAGATCATGCAGTAGTGCAGGAATAATAAGAAAAATCACAGTGATTTTTCTTGCAGAGTGTGAAGACAAACTGCAGTGTTTTTCTCTTTTCAGTGGAAAAATATTGATCTGGAATTTATATTAAAGAATTAACTGTTGGTAAGTTACTGTTTGTATTGGTCAGACTGCACAGAATCTGTTATTATATGGATGAAAACTGTTAGGTGGAAATGCTTTCCTCTGAAATAACTTATATCACATAATCCTCTTTGCCTCTGTGTGTTCCCAAACTGTGCTGCTCCCATCAGCAAGAGACAGATTCCTATGACTAAGCCTGCCACATCTCTTAAATTTGCAGTAATCGAAACAGTGCAAAATAACTTAGTGGTATTGCGATTGGAGGGGTAACCTGCCCTCCTAAGACTTTGAAAAGTTGCTTACTTGATTACATTAGTCATTCTTTCTCTTTGTTTCACTACTGCAGGATTTCTTTTCTCAATTTTCAACTGGAATTTTTGGCTGATACCTTAGGCTCCTGCAGTTTTGTACTTTTCCTTCCCCACTATAACCTTCTTTTAAAATATGGGATCATGCTGCTTTTTCTGGATAAGTGCAACAATATTCTCCAGAAATAGTCTTGCTTTTAGTGATACTGGGCCCTTGGCTTGGATTTAATTGCATCTTCAATCTCCATTGTCTCTTGCTTACAGCAACTAGTGCAGGCATCACAGTTTTGATCCCAACATATACTTAAATCATTGGTTTCAAAAGAGGCATTTGGATTCCAACCTGGGGTTACTAGCATTCCCCAAATTCTGCAGGGTCTTTCTTCCAGGGTGATAAATCACTGTGGCTAAACAAGGAAAAAAGGAGACCCAAAAGAAAACTCTGCTCAGTGAACATTACACATAACAATTATGTTGGAGGCAATTGAAACTTTTTAAAACACTTAAAGAGAAACTGATAGGAGAGGCAAATGTTCCTCATTTTATTAGTAATTTGGAGCTTAAGTGAACTAATTTGTATGTGCCTCTTCAACATCTGTGTGTACTTCTTTCAATACCCACTCTGTTGTCAGGATTGCCATGCTTCCTGAACTTTCTCTGTCTTGCTTGATTCTCCAAGTTAGCTCAGATTTGATGTGCTGGATGGCCTATATTATCGTCACCATGCTATTAAGTCAAACAATTTGACCAATGCTGGAAGATGTTAAAAAATATTTTGAAGTTTGTAAATGTTATATGACATGTTTTCCTTTTCTTCTTCTTCTTTCTTTTTTTTTTTTTTTTTTAATTTTTTTATTATTTTTTATTTTTAATTTTTTTATTTTTAAAATTTTATTATTATTGGGTGTTTTTTTCTTTTTTTTTCTTCTCCAATTATAATTTATTATGTTTTTGAGATTATTATTTTAGAATTTTCACTTCGAAAAAATAAGATTGGTAAGTGACAGACTGCAGAAATTGCTACATTATCTTTCTTGCTTTCAAAAACATAAACCGAAGCCACTTCTAACAAGTACATTTGCAATAATGAAATTTGCATACCAAAGTGGATTGAACTTGAACTTTGTACTAAAAATAGGTATAAAACATCTCCCCAAAATACACCTTTTCTTGTTGATGTCCTGAGAGTTTTGCAAGCCCATGGGTTCAGTTAATACTTTTAGTTGGGAAGTAAGCATTTGTAAAGCAAGTCAAATACAGCATCTGGCATGGATTTTTGGGGGGTTTTGTTCCAAATAATTTTGAAAGATTAATATAGCTACTTAAATACAGTAAACACAACTGTAACTTGAAAGATATTTTTTTAAAACTAGGCTTCATTTCTCTCATACTCTTCCAGTCATTCTTCACTCTAGAGAATTTCTACAGAGATTTCCAGTAAGAACTTCTCTCTTCCAGTGTGTCTGGCAGCTTCTCTTTTCTCAGAGGGGGATGCTTGCTGGAAGCTTCTCAAAGTGATCAGTGTAAGAAAAACAATTTTTCCATCGCTCATGGGATTATTCTGTCATCTGTGCTTTCTGATAGTATAAATCAGCCTTCATCCCTTCTTCTCTGTTAGAAATGATGGGAATTGGTGGCTGTTTCAGACAGAAGATTTCTGTCTGATTAACTAAATGGAATTGGACTGGGTATGTTTTGGCAGTTTAAGTGTTGAAAGAAAATCTCAGAATAAGAACATTTAAACTGTTATAAGGTATGGTTAAAACTTGATCCAGACCAAGTTGATTTGATCCAAATTCACAGATAAGGACACTTCAGAAAGTGCAGTAACACTCTTGAGGGAAGATCAGTAAAAAGTTGAAGTTCAGCCTGTAGCCATTAATAAAGTATTCTTGATGTGACGTGACATACTTACTATGTATGCAGTGCTTAATTTGGGCTGTTTTTAGGATCCTTAGTGTATACTTAAAATTATATGGGCTTTCAAGTGGACTTTTCTTGAAAATTTGACTAAAGGTAAGATCAAACAGAGAGCTCCTGTTAATAAGGCAATGTAAAGCTACATTCTACAGCCTTCCAGCATTCAAGCATGTTACTGGCATTAGTCTAACAAGTGCAGATATCCCTATGTGATTTACTAGTATTCCATCAGTTACTGAAACAATCTCATTAAATGATGCTGTGGAGATAGAGCTATGAACATAATGAAGCCTGCTGAAAGGAATTTAGAAAGCACAACTTGCATTCTTTTATTTCTTTCTTTCACTTATTGTGAAATCTTAGTATATGCAGATGCAAGGGATACATCTGCCAAAAACTGAAAAGGATCATTAAATAAAAGATACTATGGAGGAGAAGACTCCTTTCCCAATTTAATAAATGAAAAAAAAACCCCAAACCTAACCTACCCTCACTCATTCAAACTAATTTCAAGAGCAGTTCTGGAGGTTTCTGTATTAGTCTAAGACTATAACTCAAGTCATTAATAATTCTAACAAGGACCAAATGATAAAAAATTACATCAGGGTGATTTGTTTGGTATCATTAACTGAAATTTAGTTTTTATGGTTTGGATTGCATAATTGGGCAGCCTTTTTAGATTAGGCGTGTCCTCTGTATTCGAGGTTTATAAATTAAAAGGCCAAGCAACTTTGAGCTATGAAAAATTTTGTATTCAAAACGCATGTTTACTGCAAGTGTAATTGATTTTCAAGAGCACAGATACAGCTCTATTGTAAAATATTTAAATGTGCTTAAATGTGGTAATGCTTATTAGTATTTGTAAGTAGAAGAAAATAATCTGGAGATGTTCAAAGAGATACTTATAAGTTCTTATAATGACAATGTACATTTCAGTGGCCACTTATATCAGCTTCTCATGATACTCTGTGTCAGTATATGCTGCTTCCCATTGATTGCTAGTGTTCTGGAAAGGATATTTTATTTCTTTTCAGAGTACCAGAGTACAGTTTTGGTCCAGCTGATTGCAGACAGTCACTGAATCATATATTACATTATTCCACTTCAAATGATAAAGAGAATTTTTTTTTTTTCCTTTTCAAAATGAGCAGAAGAACTTAATAGGGACACAGTAGTTGCACAGGTCCAACTCTTTGCTCCTGAAGCAAAATGCTTTTGTTGTTGGTTTTTTTTTTTCCTTTAAATTCCAGTGTTTCCACTTAGAACTTTAAGCTTAACTGCACAATGCGTAATAGGTAAAAAGCTTTAGAAACAGTTAAACTAAGCTTAATCGGTTAGGCTGTCAATGATCAGCAAACTTAACTTGCGTTAAAATAAGGTATGATTGATCCAGAATGACTGAAAACATTTTGCATAAACAAAGTGGCAATATATCCTCATATTTTTGGAATGTAGCATCGAAAATGTATAAAGGACTTTGTAAGAGTTATTGCTTTAATCCTCTTCAGAATCTATAGGTTTAATATAATAGATTGAAATGTCTGCTAAAAAAAGCAATAAACACTTGATATTTTCATATTCAGGAGTATTGAATGGAAATAAATCGTTACAATGCTAGCCAAATGTCAAATAATATTGGGGTTGGCATCTGTCTTTGATTCACTGTAGGTATTTGTTGGTTTGATGTACTTTTCAACAAGAATTATCTTTTCAATTTGAAATATTGAAAGTCAGTCAGTCAAGTTAGTTCACAGATGGTGCCCAACAGAGGTTCTTTGGTCTTCATTTTTGTTATGAAGAATTGCATAGATGCTATCAATACAATCATTTTTTTATAGGCTGAAGGTCTGCCAGCTTAGATTTATTGCTTTAAAATCTAACTGGTTTTGGATCTTACCTGCTTTTCTAGTGCTTGTGTTGCATGCCCACCTTTGACACCTTAAAAACACTGGGTTGCCTTCTTGAAGAGTTTCAATGTATCTACCTTCTAGTCATTCATTTGCAATATCTCAGTTCCTGTAATGCAGTGATAAATTAGTGTTTTGTTGCCGTTCTTTCAGCTTATTTCTCCACAGAGGATTTCCATTTTTATTAAAGCTATAATACTGTAGAATATGTTTTGAGTCAATCTTATAAAGATGAAGATTAGTTAGGCTGATTTTTCACATTTCTAAGTATGCTCATACTTTGGTCTGTATGGGCTTTAATTTAGAAAACAGCACTAATTCTGCTTTTTTGTGCATTTTTTAAGGATTCTATTTTGATATTACTGTTGTTGTTCTGAGAGATTTTTGCAAGTGGATATTTTGGGAACCATTAAAAAAAAAATAAAAGAAAAAAAATGTGTTTTTTTTTAGCCAAGGACAGATGCTTATCTAGGCATCCAGAACATCAGCAGATGATGCCAGAGAAAACATGGTGTTCATTCCCTGATGCTTAGACAGCATGTGTGTGATGTTTCAATGTTTTATTTTCATTGTGGCAGGACACCTTCACATCAGCATAACCATATTTCCATCCTGGGGGGGAAAAAAAAAAGGTGACAGTCAAAAGGGTCATGTACTTTAAGTGATTATTGACTTTTAGAAAATGAACAGTCAGAACAGTGTCATACAATACTTTCAAAAGTATCAAAATGTAAATTAAATGCAAGAGGAGATCACAAAAATCTACAAAAAATCCTGTTTTCTAAGGGTCAGGATACAAAAGTGTTTGGGTTTCATGTTTTTTGGTTTTTGTTTTTGTTGTTTTTTTGTTTGTTTTTTTAGGATATCATGGTTGAAAGATATAAATATTAATAAATTGCATCCTTGTTGGGTAGGTTTTGCTGCTCTCTTCCATTGGAGTCCTTTTTTCTTAATATTAGAAAAGCCATTTGGACCAATTTTGCTTTCTTTCATAAGTCTTCTACCATAACAGCAGCCTCTTCAGACATAGCAAAAGTGTATCAAATCTAAATTTGGTGCCTGAGCCTTCCTGAACTCCTGATTTGCCCATCATCTTATTTAATAGAAGTAGCAATAGTTGTAATTCCTTTGTCCGCAGGTGTTGGAAGTACTTTGCACGTGGTAATTAATTACTGTAGCCACATTGTTCTTGTTTGATTTAGTTAAGTCTTGAGGACCAGAGACTGACCTGAGGTATAACAAGATCTCACAAGAAAATGATGGCAAGCACTGAAAAAGAAGCAGCTGCCATTCGTACTTCTTTTCTTTTCTCCTTCTTTTCCTTTTCCCTTCCCTTCCCAGTATTCTTACCATCACCAACTTTTAGATTTAATTTGTAATTATAGACTAAAATGTTCCATAATTGCATGTTTTTCAGAGATTATTGCTCAAAAGCACTCTTTTTTCTTTTCCTTACAACTGAAAGTGTTTTCTTTGTTATTACTACTTCCATGCATGTGAGATCAGTGCAGCTTTTCTCCACTTTTTTTGTTCTTTGAAGAGATATGAAGAGACAACAAGTAAAATTGCTATAAAATCTTCTGCAATCATGTAATATCCCTAAGTGTGCTTCATAAAAAAAAAGATAAAATCTAAAAACTATTCTGGTTCTCCCTTCATTCCTTGTGGCATTTTCACCAGTATTATTGTATTAAGTAACAACAAATCCAAACTGATTTTAGATATGTAGGTTGTTGACTTGCCATTTTATTTGCTAGCAAAATGAGGTACTTAAATAGAAAAAAAAAAAAAAAAGCTTTGAACTTTCATTGACATCATCAAAGCAGTTACTTAAAGGAGGGTGTCTGGTGATTTTTATTTAATGAATGTCAGCTCTTTATAGGAAATGGACCTTGACTTTTGTAGGTTTTTTAAGAATCTTGCTGTAGGAAATGCAAGTGTTAATTTCCAACTCTCTTTCCTGCAACTGTTTTAAACTGTATTTTATGTAAGTTTAAAGAGTAGTAGATCATTGTACAAAACTTGAGATATCAGATTTGGTTGAAGAAAATGTGGTTGAAATTCTGTAGGTGCTCAAAATAAAACAGTTAATTGTTGTACCCCTTTTGTTTGGGGTATGCTTTCCTGATGCTTGTTTGTATGAATTAGGAAGGTAATTGCACACTTTTTGTGCCAGGCCACTTTGTCAACTTTCCAGAAGCTGGAAGAAATCCACAGCCAGGGAAGAGACTATCTGTGTGTTCTGAAGCCAAAATAATTTCTGAGTGGTGGTAGTGAGAGTCTTGATTCAGAGAAGATGTATTTAGTTGCTGCAGCCTTCAGGCATGGATGTTAGCTCAAGCTTAGTAGCAAGTACTTTTGGTCTTGGGGGTGCCTGTGACACTGTCACTGAGCAGAAAGGTGTTTGCTGCCATAGCATGTGATAGCCATGTGTCAGGAGAGTCCCATTGGGCTGTTTTAATATAACTGGAGCACTGGCAGTCTAGGCTGAAAAAGAGATGACTGGTAGAAAAGGTCCTATGTACTCAGGAGAAGAGGTTGAAGAAAACTCAATCTTGTGTCACTACCGAAGGCTCTAAGAACACAAACAAAACTCCCACTAGGGCTCAGGGAAGCCACAGCAATGGTGACATGGATGGTGGCATTGAGTGCACCCTCAGCAAGTTCACTGATGACCCTAAGCTGTGTGGTGCAGCTGACATGCTGGAGGGAAGGGATGCCATCCAGAGGGACCTTGACAGGCTGGAGAGGTGGGCCCATGCCAACCTCATGAAGTTCAACAAGACCAAGTGCAGGGTCCTGCATCTGGGTTGAGGCAATCCCAAGGCACTGATATAGTCTGGGCAGTGACTGGATGGAGAGCAGCCCTGAGGAAAAAGGAGTTGGGGGTGCTGGTGGATGAGAAGTTCAACATGAGCCATCAGTGTACACTTGCAGCCCAGAAAGACAACAGGGTCCTTGGCTGCATAAGAGAAGTGTGACCAGCAGGTTGAGGGAAGGGATTCTCACCCTCTGCTCTCGTGAGACCCCACCTGGAGTACTGCATCCAGTTCTGGAGCCCCTGTTACGAGACATGAACGTGCTGGAGCATGTCCAGAGAAGGGCCACGGGGATGATCAGAGTGCTGGAGCACCTCTCCTATGAAGACAGATTGGAGAGAGTTGGGGTTATTCTATCTGGAGAGGAGAAGGCTCCAAGGAGACATTGGCCTCCCAGTATCTGAAGGGGGCCTACAAGAAAGCTGGTGAGGGACTGTTTAGGATGTCAGGTGGTGATAGAACTGGGGGAAATGGATTAAAACTAGAGGTGGGTAGATTTAGATTGTAAGTTAGGAAGAAGTTCTTCACCATGAGGGTGGTGAGACACTGGAACAGGGTACACAGGGAAGTCATGGCTGCGCCCTCCCTGGAAGTGTTCAAGACCAGGTTGGATGGGGCCTTGAGCAACCCTGGTCTAGTGGGAGGTGTCCCTGCCTATGGCAGGGGGGTTGGAAGTAGATGATCTTAAAGGTCCCTTCCAACCCTGAAAATTCTGTGAATGTTTAACTTGAGTTAAATTTATCAGCATCAGTTAAATTTATCATGCATCACCAGACACACTGCTAGTAGATAATCTTTGCTGCAAATGAGCTCCTCTGCAGCTAAAATGAAACTTCATAAATTCCTTTCTTTCTTGGTTTTTTCTTATCTTTTTTTTTTTTTCTTTTTTTTTTATTTTCCCCAGAACTAAGAGCCCATTGACTCTGTCAGAGCATAGAATTTCAAACCTACTTTGTAGACTGCCAAACGCTTTTTCCTCTTTCACTTGAAGGTGATTGTGTGGTTGCAGGTAGAGCTTAATGAAGAACTACCTGAGATCAGCTTTCCTTTCTCCTTTCCCTCTGCTCAAGGTGATTTTTAAATGCCTTTTTGAGTACACTGTGTAATGGACAAAGCAGCAATTATTCCTTGTCAAATTTATGGTTACTTGATTATTTACATCAGCTGAAAGAGGCTAAAATCAATGGGAGCTCTTTTGTGCTAACACTGGAACTTCATTTTATTCCTGTCAGAAACCTAAGTTGCCTCAGCAACTGCTATTGTCAAAATAGGACAGAACCTCTTTCCCTGAAGAACTTAGATCAAAACTGCCAACTCTGCTTTCCTCTCTGCTGTCCTAAACAGACAGAAAATAGTGATACAGAGAAAACTAACTTTAAAAAAAAAAATTACTACAAATGACTGATGTCTGTTCTTTTGTGGTCCTCTGCAGGATATCTCCATCTCCATGCAAGTACATGGGTTTTAAAATTGCTGAACTTCATTGTCCCTCCTGAATTCTCCTTCTGAGAAATTAGTGTTTTTCACATTTCCATCATTGGTCTTTTTTCCTGCTATTCTGTAGAAGTTCTGCTGTACTTGTTAAGCATTTCAGACAAAAGGTCTATCTTAAAGTTACTTTGCTATTCCTATGCAAGCTCTTTTATATTTTGTTTGCTGAATGCGGTACAGAAATACCACAGTTCAGCAATTCTGTCAGTTATTCAATGTAGCTCTGACTGAATGTCTGACAGTGTGGCCTACATATTACTTCACGTTACTAAGATTTCAAAATGAAATGGTGCTAGCTGTTTTTTCTGTGTAGCAGGGCTTCAACTACCCTGTGCTGTTGTAATTTCAGTTGTACCCCAATACAAGCTCAGAACTTTTTCATTCAGTTTCAAAATCATGTGTTCCTTTACATGGGATGGCCAGAGCCACCACAGTGCTTACTCCCTAAGGGAGATGTGAGATCAGATAATGCAGCTTTTAGCAAGTACTAGAGGACAAGGCACAACCTGGTTCAGGGGAGAGATTTCTTTAGCAGGTGTTAGGTTGCAGTAATAATTGGAAAAGCTTCTTTGGTTTTAGAAGTGTCCGACCCATTAGAAAGCAGCATTTACAGTGACTTTTTTAATCTATAGAATATAATATTTTTTTTCATTTCCTTGCAGGTAGGCTTTCACTCATGTTTACTTTAGTGTTACTTATATACACACCTAGGCTTTGCTGAGATATTTGTTGCCTTCAAGGTCTGTGGTCTCAAGGCAGCAGAAAGTACTCAGCATCGTTGACAGATGATCCAGAATTGTTTTTTAACAAATCCACTACTTTAGGAATCTGTTTGCTCTTTGCATACCCTATTTTTATGTGTGTATGAGAAGTGCAAAGATAAGAAAAAACATGTATGTGCAAGTGTGTGAACGTTTTTTATTCCTTGGTAGTTGTTGGGAAGTGTTGGAGAGCAGTTTGGATTTGGTCTGTGATGACAGTTAACACCTATGGGAAATGCCAGTGACCTGGAGAACTTACTCAAAGCTGGTATGTCTGAATATCCCTTGCTGGGTTTTCAAGAGAACAATGGCTGGGTCTGAAAGGTTATAAATGTCCTCTTGTATTATTAAGCACACTGTTAATCTGGAGGGGTTTTCTGTTGGTTTCTTTCTATTTTTTTATTTTTTTTTTTTTTTAAGTAACCAGAGAACAGTAATATAACAGTATATTGGACAAGTCACTTCCACTGAGTGTATTTTTATAGGTGATTGTAGGAAAACCAAGATGTGATGAAGAAGGACTCTAGAAAAAAATGCAACTTATAAATTTGCCTCATCTTTTCTTCCTTGAAATTCTCACAGTTTTATGTTATTAAATATACCAAAGAGGTTATATTTAGGGCTTCATTTCAGCTGAATATGCCTTGGTTTTTTGAGTTTTCTCCTATCTGGTGTTTCTTCATTTCTGCATATTTTAAAGTATGTTACCTTTTGCCTTGTTGAGCTTTTTTCATGGTATTGCTGGATGGCTCATTAGACACAAACTTCTCAGGTGGAAACTCTAGCACTAGAAGAGACCTGTTCTGGGAATATGTATGGCTTTGGACAATTCAGTTCTTAGCTTCATCCAACTGCATGCTACAGTGGGGGAAGTGCAAGGGACAAGTGCCTCTGCCCTTCACAGGTCTTTGGATCAGTGTGTTGGAAACGTGTGTGCTCACCATAGGTGCTACCTGCCATGCCTTAGCTGGTATGCTCATTCTTGCTCTTCTGTATTGGTCTTCTGAAGAAAGCCCAACAGTACTTGTATATACCACACAGAGATGCAGCTACAGTGGGCTCTTCCACACCCCAACAACTTCACCAAAATTTTTGTTCTGTTATGATTTTGTGTGTGCTTCCTTTCCCTCTTTTCCCATCACTGGGACCTTAAACATCCAGAAAGTCCAACAGCATTTGATCCTGAGTTCATGATACTAGTGCATGTATGATACACTAGTATTTATGACTTGCATGACTGCCAAGTGTATATTTTTTTTTATTCATACCTAAACTGAAACCTCAGTAAGTTCTAGTTTTCCTCTAAGTTTTCAGTTTCAGCTTTTAATTTTTTTTCAACACAGAATTAATTAATTAATTTAATTAAAATTGTGGTTATTTTAAAAACTCTTTTCCTCAGATTTTTCTGTATGCTGACCAAAATTTTTCAATGTCAGCCAATTCTTTGTAACTCTCCAAAAAAACAAAATTACCTTTAAGAAGTTACTCCTTGATTAAAACCCAAGGTGAACTGAATTGCAGTTATTGTAAGGTGCCCAGTGCTCAAGAGCTCATGTCTTGGTGAAGCTGACACAAGCCTTCATTTCATGCTTTTATGTACAAATCTTCAGCTTCCTTCTTTCAGCACAAACTCAGGTGCTTCTGAAAAGCAGGTGGAGCCCTTGATGTTAAATGAGAGTTAAATGAGAATAAAAGCATACAGTAATTTAGTGGAAAATATAGCTTCTGGCCAACATTAAACAATGAAAGCTCTGCTTACATCAATCTGGAAAACCTATTTGTTTCTTGTAAAGTAACTAGTAATAAAATGGAGCCAGAGAAGCCTTAGGCACATTGTATTTAAATAAGCCTCTTGTTCAAGGCAGAGGTAAGGCTGTAGTTATAGATAATGCAGCTTATATTTTATTTTAGGAGTAAAGATTCTATTATCATAATTTCAATTGTAAATGCTCTTGCCTTTTGTCAACAGGCCAGTCATAAGATCTCTATGTGAGCTTCTTAGCTGACAAAATGGGACAGCATGTAGAAAGATAATAAACCTGTGAGGAAATTTGGTTCAGTGTTTAAGAAGTTCAGTCAGATGGGATATTACAAAAGAAAAACGTGCTTGCAGCAGTAGCACTGGGAAATCCAGTGGGAGGTTCAGAGTCCCTCTGCATGAACATGCTAACATCCTTTGGCAGTCTTGGGTGCACATCTGTTCTCCTGAGCACCTCATTTTCTGGGCTTGGCTTATCTCAGGCTAAGGAGTGATGGTGCCACCTGAGAGTGTTTGTTACACAGGTGGACATACTGCCCAGGGCAGGGGTAAGGGCTGGCAGAAATGATTGGTGCAGACTGATTTTTGCCTTTTCTCTTGGTTTTGGTTTTGAGCATATACAAGCAGGTGATTAAGACTTTTCCATTTCCTCTATTCCTTCTCTCTCCTCCTCAACTGAACAGATTTGCCCCAGTTTTTAAGCCCTCTGTAGGTGTATCCTTTGAAACATTACTGCCAACAGCTTGAGTCGGTGAACATATTGAGAATATTCATTCTAGTTCTTCAGCCTACAACAGATTTGCAATTCTTGGAACACAACTGGTCCTAACAACAGAGCTGAGGGAGACTTGATCCTTATATATATATATATATACACACACACACACACGTAACATTTATTTGAGGGGTGGGAGAGCTGATTTAAGAAGTGCTACAGATGCCAGACTTAATCTTTGGCATCCATCTGCTTTTCTGGATTTTGTAGTGAGTAGCCTTGAGCAAGAAAATTAGTCTAGTTAACTGATTGTGATTACTGGAGTAAGTTATCAAACATAAAACATGGTTTTAAGCCAGTCATTAAGGCAGGTTGTTTTTTTTGGTTTTTTTGTCATGCTCATCTAATTCTGCTGGGCTCAAGAATTCTTGTGAGAATAACCAAGGATAGAGTTATCTCATCTGGAATGCTAACAAATTTTATTCTTGAAATTTAAGATCTTGTTTTGTACTCAGTTTTCTAAAGAAGGTCACAGTTTGTCTGTGCTTACCTAGTGCAGAACTCTGTTATTGAGTATGGCAGGTATTACATAGGGCAGCCCACTAACTGTGGCTGGTTTATCCATGTAAAAATACCTTCCCAAGGCAAACTTATGCATTTTAGTCTTTTGGACAATCATATTTATAGGAGTTTTGTCTTACCCTGCTATTTGCTTCTGTTTATGTTAAGAGCTTGATTTTCTCATCTATCTTGGCATATTCTTGGTCCTTAGGGTACCATGTCACTTGAGTGATTTGGCTTCTGTAAGACGTTATCAGTGAAACTGCTGGAAGACCTTGGCTTAGCAAAACCCTGGTGCTGGGTTCAGTTGCTAGTGAGGCTCAGTGTAGGACCAACCTTGCTGGAGCTGTTACCTCTGTGTTGTAAATTTGGGCCTGCTGTAGAAGGAAGAGGGCAGCTCTCCCTCCTGGTCTGATCAGATTGACAGCAGGTATTTTGCAAAGCAGGAGAAAATACCACAGTGCTTTTGAACAAGTGATTTTTTGTGTGTGTGTTCCTGCCTGAAGCTGCATGTCTTGAGTAAACCAGGATGTATTGATTTGCTGTAACCACCTATTGACCTCTGTGTCCTTTACATCTGAGTTGTACAAGGGAACACTGTTCTTTTATCTTTTAGTTGTTGTTACTTCTTGTTGTGAGTCAACTAAGATATATGTATACCCCATGTATTAACAACCTGGTTCATTCACTCTGAAGGTTCTTGATGGCATTTGTTTTTTCACATGTTTTTTAGAAAACAAAAATCATCTTTTCTCCTTTAGTTTGTATTTCAGAGCCAAATTGTGTTTAGTATGACAGTTTTCCTACATTTTTTGCACAACATCTCAATTATGAAGCAAGTTCTTTATCATCTTCTTGTACATGCTTAATCTTGTTTTGCAGATTAAAGTCTGACTTTTTCTGAGCAAATTTTAGAGGTGTGTATAAGATTATCTCCCAGGTGATCAGATATTTTTCCTTCCAGAAGCAATGCAATATTTTTTTTTCCTTTACCTCTTTACCTATCACAGAACCACAGAATGTTAGGGGTTGGAAGGGACCTCAAAAGATCGTGGGGTCCAGCCCTCCTGCCACAGTAGGATAACCTAGTAGGGCACACAGGAACTACCTAGTTTTGATTTCATTGATTCTGTTGATTCAGTTTGAAGTAGCCTAAAATCAGGTTACTTTTAGATTTATACTTGATAAAAAGTTGGCGGGTTTTAATTGATTCTTTACAGTACTAAGTTTTTAGCTTAGAAAAACCTTTGGTTTTTCTACTACTAATAAAATGGTTCTCTTGTTAGGCAAGCTGCCTTTATTCATGTTGCCATTACCTGGTCATAGTATTTGAGTCCAGTGTTATGTTATTATTTAAGATGTGAGAAAAATGCACCAACCTTCAACACCAAAATGTAACAAGGAGTTGCATTGCAGATGATCTACAGTAACAGTGCTTTCCATGTATCAACAGTACATTAGTCTCCAGTATTTTAAATTCGCATTTGTGGATCTCAGTAATTACAAGAACATTTTGGAAGGAGGCTTTCCAGCATGCATAGGACACTGTTGGTGTTCTGCTCATTTTTAGCATGATTTTGCATTGGGGCTCACTCTCTCAGAATGTGTATCTCTTTGGACTCTAGCATTTGAATATTTCTTCTGTGTGTGATCTGTAGTTTTCATTATAAAATTCTATTTTGATTACCAACAATAAGTGTAGAGGTTTTGGTTTTCATTTTTTTAAAATTTTGACAAAGCTGATCAGGACAATTTTAGTAGTAATAAGTAAGGTAAAGGTGTCTTAAATTGTATATTGCATTTCTGGAGCTTATGATCCAACATTGTTATGTCTACAGAACTGCTGGCTTTATAGAAGCTATATTAAATAGATGATAATGTAAACTTTAATGAAGTTACTTTATTTTTCTTCTACTAATTCAGAATTTCTCAAATACTGCAGTGTGCTTTCATGTGAAAGTGCCAAATAAGAAGTCATTATTGCTAGAAGCAGTGATCCAACATGTATATATGTATATATTTTTTTACCTTTTATAGAATTCTGCAATTTGGTACCTTTCCACCTCAGAGGGCATTTGAATCTAATAATATTGAAAGATCTAGGATGTATGATTTTTTTATAACAGTAAGAAACAAGTTATTTAAGTATGAAACTTGAAATAAACAATATTTGAATACAATCCTGGAGTAAAGAAGCCTCATTATAACCCAGCCTGACACCCATTTTCATTTTATATGCACTAGCACCTCTGAAGTGGATTTAAATGCTGTTTTCTTCCTATTTTGCAAGGTTTGTTTTTTTGTTGTTTTTTTTTTTGGTTGTTTTTTTTCTGCTTGGGCAGCAGAAAGAAGCCAGTGTGTGTGTGTGTGAATCGGGATCCAAACTTTGTGTCTGTCTTGGAGGACAAACCAAGATATTTTCAAATACAGGTTGTAGCTGAGTCTTTGGCATGATGGTTTTACTTCCTCACCCAAAGGGTTTTTTTTCCTTCCATAAGTGGTTAATTTAGAAAGGAACTCTATTTGAACACGATTTTAGATACTATTTCTTTAATAATTGACCTTTTTCTTCCCTAAGCAGTGGAATAAATTCAGACAGTTTGTGCTGACAGTTGTGCAGTAATGCTGGTCCAGTTTTGCTACTGCTTGGAAAACTTTTCTCAGTGTATTTTGTAAGCACTTCCATAGTTTGTGTAATATGCCTACATAAAATACAAAGACAGGCGGCAAAGTACAAATAAAATAAGCTAATGACAACATTTTTATTTCTCTTTCCATCCAGAGTTTGTTTTTAAATTCGTCACCCATGCTGGCTGTATAACCCAGTAGCCGGGATTAATTTTAAAGACAGTTTTGCTATTGATGACTTCATTGGTACTTCATATGACAGCTGGGTGAAATAAAAAGAAATTTAAGGCCTACACCCAACACGGCCGTAGGAGAAATAGCTGTAACGGGTTTGTTGGTTTGGTTTTAATTATACGTTTTCTGAGTTGCTGGCAGAGCAGTACGATAATCTAGCAGTTGCAATTCAGAGCAGCTTCTACGGAAAGCATTAATAGCAGCTTCAATAGGCCTTGACGTATGCTCAGCGTTTCCAGCCAGGATGGCTTGGAAGGGAGCGATTTCCTCACAGCCCCCCGGGGTGTCAGTTTCAGAAAACAAAATTGCTTTTTAAAAATTTTTTACTGCCCGGCTTGGCCCGGGTAGGCTTTGTGGAGTACAGGTTGCTTTTACAGCCCCCCAAGATGGTTGTTTTTACAGCTCCGAAACCTGTTGAGTGACTGCATAGCCACCTTTCTTTTTGAGGGGAAGGAAAAAGGGGGCGAGTGAAGTTTTTTGGGCCGGGGTTTCTGCAGGCTCAGGGCGGGGTGGGGGTGTTGGGTGGTGGTGGTGGTTCTCCAGTATTCCACCAGCATGACTCTTCCAAAAGTAACTAATTGTAACAGCAAAAGTATTTATAGCACGATTTCTTTGCTGTGTAAATCACTTTGCCCCCTTTTGCTCACAGCCTGTCATGTGGGCTTCATTCTTCTTTTCTGATACATGCTGGTAGACTGTAAAGATTAAGATACATGCTGGGAGTCTTTGAGGTGCTTGATGCTGTGGTTAAGACAGAAGTTTTGAAATCAATGTTTCTAGTGTTTTTTGAACCAGACAAGCCCTGGCATTTGCAAACTCCNTGGTCCAGTTTTGCTACTGCTTGGAAAACTTTTCTCAGTGTATTTTGTAAGCACTTCCATAGTTTGTGTAATATGCCTACATAAAATACAAAGACAGGCGGCAAAGTACAAATAAAATAAGCTAATGACAACATTTTTATTTCTCTTTCCATCCAGAGTTTGTTTTTAAATTCGTCACCCATGCTGGCTGTATAACCCAGTAGCCGGGATTAATTTTAAAGACAGTTTTGCTATTGATGACTTCATTGGTACTTCATATGACAGCTGGGTGAAATAAAAAGAAATTTAAGGCCTACACCCAACACGGCCGTAGGAGAAATAGCTGTAACGGGTTTGTTGGTTTGGTTTTAATTATACGTTTTCTGAGTTGCTGGCAGAGCAGTAGGATAATTAGTAGTTGCAACTCAGAGCAGTAGGATAATTCTATATATATGCAGTATATTAGTCAATACTATATACTTATAGTATAATGTAGTATAAATGAACCCGAAAGTTTCAGAAAACAAAATTGCTTTTTAAAAATTTTTTAATAATGATTTTGGTTAGTTTAAAAATCATAATAAGCTTGTGTCCTCAGAGGACTATAAAAACCCCAAGATATACAAACCAGTCTACAATAAACTCTTGTATTTTCAGTTTCCTACAGTAGCAAATTTTGGAGCTCATGGGCAGATACTCTCCAGTATTCCACCAGCATGACTCTTCCAAAAGTAACTAATTGTAACAGCAAAAGTATTTATAGCACGATTTCTTTGCTGTNGTTTTTTTTTTTTTTTTTTCCTTTTGCCTAGAGAAAGGAAATTACTTGTTAGATTTCTTTTAGTGGGCTTTGACTGTTCTGTGGTACAGCATCCCCTGGGCAAATTGAAGCAGGTTGGAGGTGGCTTAGCCATATCTATAGCTTAGCAACCCCAGCCTGCTGATGGCTGGCTCTGAGAGAGATGGGGAGAGGAGGGTGGCCTCCTGTCTGGTCATGCTGTCCTGTTTCCTAGGCTGAAGCATGCCTCATCCCATTTTGACTTCTCTAAGAACCTTGTGTCTTGTGCTTTTTATAACCAGACGTTTCTCTGTCTGGGCATTTTTTTCTTGTATTTTTTTTTCTTTGGATTTTTTTCCTTGAACGGAGCAACATGGAAGGACTTGTACCTTTTCCCCACACTCTGCATCTGTCGTACACCAGCGGAGTATGGCTTTTCTTGCTTGGGGTCATTGAGACCAAACATTCAGCTTGAGGCCTGCAAGAAGCACTTGGAGCCTGCAGGCCATTGCCAAGGTGAGCTGGAGGAGGTCCTGGCCAGGAGTGGCAATAAGGAGATCCCCA
Source organism: Florisuga fusca (assembly GCA_038090715.1). NCBI lineage: Eukaryota > Metazoa > Chordata > Aves > Apodiformes > Trochilidae > Florisuga > Florisuga fusca. The sequence goes on from JAAWXA010000001.1 coordinate 32,629,803, forward strand.
GGGCACCATGGGGCTAGGTTAGCCTTTGAAGGAGCATCACCCGGCATCAGCTGCTCACGCCCAGGTACCCAGGCCTGGGAAAGGAGAGGGGACAGGGAGGCTGCGACAATGGTGCTGTGTGAACTGCTCCCAGGGGAATACAGGCCAGGAGAGGGACACTCACGAGAGCTCTCAGGGAGCTTTGAAAAGGTATAGGTGGAAAAAGAGAGAGAATTTTTCAAGGCTATAGACCTGGCTTGGAGGACATACCAGAAAAATGTAGGCTTCGGGAGACGCTTAATGATGATTGGTCTGAACTTCAGCTTACGTGAGTTGCTGACAAAATTTGAAAAGGTATGATAAACACAGTTTCATGTACTTATGCCTTTGACAAAGATTATGCCTTTGAAAACTATACCATATAAAATGGGCAGGTTGATGTTGAATTTTGTTGAATGTTTTCTTAGTCAAGTTGGAAGATCTCATTATGGTTTTTATAAGCAGAATTCCAGTGAATACAGAACTTTCCCCATTGGTGCATCTGTTCTTCTTTATTCAAACTAGTTACTCTTACCAGGACATCTGGTAGCAGTAGTGCTTAGAGGCAGGAGACTTGGCTATGCAATCATTGCACTGATTAGTGAGAGACAGGAGACTTTTAAAAATGAGATTGTTTCCTATGAAACCTGGATTGTATATTTTAACTATTGTTAGCTTGTCTCTGTATTATTTTTTTTCAAGATATATACATATAAATAACTAATATACATATATATATATATATATAAATAACAATTTCTCCATAGAAACTTGCTGTGCCCAGCAAGACCAGAGTCTGTAACAGAATATATATTAGTCTATTTACACATTAAGATAAACATAAAACCTGTGGTCACAAAGCAGGAGGGCAGACTGTAAAGCCTGATTCATTTGGTTTTGTGTGTTATTTGGTTTTGTTTTGTTTTGTTTTTTTTCTTTTTTTGTTTGTTTGTTTTCTAAATACAAATCAGCACTGGTCACCAGAGCAGTAGGATAATTCTATATATATGCAGTATATTAGTCAATACTATATATTTATAGTATAATGTAATATAAATGAACCCGAAAGTTTCAGAAAACAAAATTGCTTTTTAAAAATTTTTTAATAATGATTTTGGTTAGTTTAAAAATCATAATAAGCTTGTGTCCTCAGAGGACTATAAAAACCCCAAGATATACAAACCAGTCTACAATAAACTCTTGTATTTTCAGTTTCCTACAGTAGCAAATTTTGGAGCTCATGGGCAGATACTCTCCAGTATTTCACCAGCATGACTCTTCCAAAAGTAACTAATTGTAACAGCAAAAGTATTTATAGCACAATTTCTTTGCTGTGTAAATCACTTTCCCCCCTTTTGCTCCCAGCCTGTCATGTGGGCTTCATTCTTCTTTTCTGATTCATGCTGGTAGACTGTAAAGATTAAGATACATGCTGGGAGTCTTTGAGGTGCTTGATGCTGTGGTTAAGACAGAAGTTTTGAAATCAATGTTTCTAGTGTTTTTTGAACCAGACAAGCCCTGGCATTTGCAAACTCCAGACTCTCCCCTGTGATTTTGAATATTTCCGTGTCTTGTCTCATCTCAAAGGAATTAATTTTAGCAATGGTCAACAAAAACTTACAGGTCTCATAGGTCTCTTGTATTTTTCAGCTTAATGTGTCATTTTGTTGTATACTGCCCTGAAATTTGTAACATGGGGTAGAAGGATGCTTTAATGCTGGAGAAGAAAGTTAAAATTTTAGTTTGTAAACCTCAACCACAAAATCTGCTTATTTAGCAAGTTTTCTTTTTCATTTTAGCAAGTTCCTGTCCTCCTCCTCTGCTTCATCTCTCTCTCTCTTGCAATTCCCCACACACCCATCCTGTTCTTCCTAACAGAGGAGTTTGCTGGCAGGAGAAACAGCATTATGACAGTGATCCTAGCTAGCACTCTACTTTCAGCTTTGTGAATTCATTAATCTATGTTCTAAGGGGAGAATTACAAGTGCAGTTACTGGGGTCATAATGCAGAAGCCAGATGGCACTGGCAGAAGCCTGCACGGCACTCCCTTCGTATGCAAAACAAGACTCACATTACACTGGAGTGGGCAGGGCTGCTTTGGCTTTATTCAGCCGCAGTTGTGCGACTGCTGGCATTAGTATTAACAGATTTATGATACTTCTCAGATGCTGAGTCAATGCCATGACTCAACGGAGCCACAGAGGTTGTCAAAGGCAGGCTGGCATTCTCAGCCTTTTTAAGTGCATCATCATTCATGCAACGGGATGAATCCTTACCCACACCGTATGTCACCTTTTAAGTTATTATCCATTTTAGGTTTACGTGGAAGTCAAGAGAGCTCTTTAGAAGCTTGAAGTGTTCTGTGCAATTTGGTAGTAAAAGCATTTGAAAATTAGATGTGTTTTTTTTCCCTCAAAAGTTGTTTTTCCTCTTGAAATACCTGAGACCTTAAGTAGCAATTAAATATCTGTTATATCTAAAGCCAGTTGCTTTTTGAATCAGACCTCTTTGATCTTATACTATAGTCACAGTGGCTATAGTGAATACCCAGTGTGGTCTATGTATGACACTTAAAAAGATTTAATGTCTGTCTTTATACACACTTATACCACCGGTGAGTTTATGATAATGACAATTCTGCTCAGGGGTTTTGCCCCTACTTCTACAGCTGTATCATTACCTCTTTTTTATTTCTTCCCTAACTGCAAAAAGCTTTCATGTTATCTCAGATTCATAGCTGCTTTTCCACTGTATCAAACCATCATTTGTAGATGTGCAAGCAGCTGTTCAAAGGTTCAGGACTACATCTTGAGGGTGGGGGAGAGCTCCCTCCTTTCCTGGTTCTGGGACTGGATGGAGGTTACTGAGGAGCTATCTGGATGAATAGAAACTGTAAAGGAATTTCCGTTGCTGAATTTCTTAATTTGCAAAATAATTTTAGTTACATCTGCGTTGAGTTCCTGTCACAATCTTCACTGATTAATCCCATTGAGACAGCCAGAACACCTCCTGGCTCTCCATACAGTTAAATTGCTCTATTGGAGTATATCTAGATGTATGGATGCTAGGAAGCATTGGTGGTGGTGCAGGAAGTTTTGTTTGCTCTTACAATGTTTTAAAAGTAATATTCTGCTTGGTTAGATGAAGACAACATCTGTAATGTGTTTCTTGAGGCAGATGGTAGATCAGAGAATAAAGTGTGTTTAATTTGAAAGGGAAGGGGAAATGAGTAAGCTGAATTGAAATTACAAGCACTTTTTTCTTTTCGCTATTTCTATGAATTTTAGATTATAATGCATCCTGCTGTTTTATGTCTACCTCTCCACATATTGCAGGCCATGGCATATTACCATTTGTAAAAATGGGTTTGTGGTAACTAGTCATAAGAATGTAGGTTTTAGTTAAAAGCTTTAATTTCATATGATCTAAAGCACTACACAGACTTTGAGTTTTACTGGACTGTGTAAGGTTTCTGCAGTATTTTATTTCAAAGAGGAAAGAGACAACATAGCTAAGTCTGAATCTTTTTTATTTCTGAGCAGGAAATGTTTTTTAGTGCATTTGGAAATACTGCACTGTGTGAAATGCATGAGAGAACAGTAGACAATTAGCTACCTTAAGTGCTACAAAAACATGCAAAGAGCTTAGTATTTACAGTTCTAAGTCCTGTTTCACAGTCCAGGATGATTTTCAAACTCCTTTTCGCACACTTAAGAAAACTTGACCTTTCATAATGCCTTTAATAGGGCTGCAGGTTTTCCCCTCTGCATCTATTTTCGGAGTCCCTCACAGAAATCAGACCATGTGCTCTGTTCTAGTGCTCAGGAGTACTAATGAGAACAAGCTCTCCCTTTATGCAGAGAACTAAGACGTTTGGACTTTTCTTGCTGATATTTCAGGACATCCAAGCTGAGATTGATGCCCACAATGACATCTTTAAGAGCATTGATGGAAACCGACAGAAGATGGTGAAAGCCTTGGGAAATTCTGAGGAAGCTGCCCTGCTCCAGCACCGGCTTGATGACATGAACCAGCGCTGGAATGACCTGAGGGCAAAGTCAGCTAACATCAGGTAAGTAGTGAAAAAGTCAGGGCCTGAATGGGGCTCAATTGTTGTCTTGTAAATGACTAGAGATATATCACCACAGTACTGAATTGAAATCTTCATTTTCTTCCATAAAGGACCCCAGAACTCACAGAAAAACTTGCTCACCATGCAGGCCATCTACTTATTCTCTCTCCAGAGTTGTGCAGTTGTAACTTGTCGATCCATACTAAATTTTCCAGAATATATGTTGGATCTTTCCTTAGTGTAAATTGATAAAAATGTCAATGATGGAATTCTGTGTATAGGGTTTACTTTTTCTTCTGTTTTTACCACCGAAATGACTGATTTAATAAGACTTGCATCTTAAGTGACTTGATCCATATTGGTAGCAACATTTTTTAATTGCTGCTGTTCAATTAAGATATGTTTTAATATACGTATTGATCAAGGAATACCTTAACTTTTTGACCTACTAATGCTAGACTCTCTGACAGTCCAAGTGTAGTCATTGTTAAAATATTGTTTTTCATTTTGGCAGCTGATACTACCATATTCATTTATATGAATAAAATTCTGCATTAAAATTAATTAAACATAAAAGAATTTCAAGAGTTTTTATTTGCAGTTGCTTGCTTCTTGATTAAAGGAAACTGTTCTTTTAAATAGAACAGAGCAGTGTTAAATATTCATATGTATTTTCCAAAAGCTAGAAAAATGTTGAGGGTGGAATTCAGGCACAAGAGTTCGACAGAGTGAGACAAAAAAGAAAACATGCAATTTACTTTTTATCTCCACAAATCCTATCACCAGCCTGCTGAACAGTTAAGTGAAACAGGTAAATCAGCTTTGTGAAAGCCCATAAGCAGAACCAAGCAGTTCAGATGGGGAACTTTCAGAGTTTGTCCATGTAGAGGCAATCAGGTAAAGACACTCAGGTGTTGCCAGTTAGGAGGAGGAAGGTGTGAGCTCCTGTTCAGCCCACCTGTGCCCCATTAGGGCTGGCCCCAACTGCGCATGAGCAGAACTGGGGGACCAATAAAAGGTGGGCTCCCAGAGGTGAGCTCAGCTCACTCCTGAGCAGCCTGAGGAAGAGGATAGTTGACTCCGGAGCACTCGCACCAAGCTAGACTAAATGATTCTAAGGGCAACTTTTGGGGTGCTGTCTTTGCACCTTGGCAAGAACACCTACTGGGCCTCAAAACAGCATGGTCCAGGAAAGGGTTATCAGCAACATGTCCATACCACACAAGTAGTTTAATGCAAGAGCTATTGAATCTGGGCCACCATGAGCTCCACTCATAAATATGTCAATGTGAGCTAAAGGTGAAAGCATGCTTATAAGATAACTTGGCAACTGTAGAGTTCTAGCAAGAGCAGAGTTCTAGAACTCAGAGAGTTCTAGCAATTCAGTTGCTTTGCCTGTCCTGCCGTTATATTAATTTGAGAGAAAATGATGGCCAAAAAAGGAGGTTTAAGTAATTTGCCCCGGTGAGCTGTGAGTTCTGAGGCAGTAATACCACGACAGCAGTTGTGTGGTGAATGCTTAGAAAAGTTGGAATACCTGCTCTTCTGAATACAGATACATCTTTATACTTCTGCATAAGTATGGCATGTGCATCCCACTGGGCAGCACTAATGTTTGTGTTACTCTGCTGGTATCTGCAATGCTGCAGAGCTACAAGCAGAAGATAGACAAGAGAAGAGTATACTGGAGCAAATAAAAGGCAAATAAGTTAACCTTTTAAGCTAACCTTTTAGATCTCAGTTGCCACTGAAAAGAGCATAGCATTTCTAAGCTCATGAATTTTACTCTGTTCTTTTTAGTTCACTTTTCTAACTTGTAAAGCCTTCACAAGGAAATTACAAACCAAAGGACTGACACAAAGTCAGTGTGGTGATCTAGCTGTTTGTCTTAAGTTTTTGCTTTCTTGATGTATCAAGGATGAACTGGAAAGCAAAACTGTATGGATGAGCATTTTGAGAACAACAAAGTAAGTGTTAGATGCTAAGACTGATGATTGAGAAGTCTGATTGTTTGGGTATGGCTTTTAGCTTTGGATAGTGCTTCTAAATGAAGGTTTCTGTAAGTTTTCTATTTTCAGCTGTGTACTTTTTCATTACATTGATTTTTAGTTGCTGAAAGTACTGCTTCCCTTTAGGGATAGTGTTACCATAAGTCCAGAGCTGATGATGCTAGTTAACTATGTTGACATTACTACCTTGCTACTGTAACCAAAGGGACTTCCAAACAGGAAAAGCAGTTCCCTTGTGACATATTTTTGAATGCATGGAAACTAATTAGTGCTGTACTTGTAGTGACTATGACACCACCTGAGAGAACTATTCCTCTCTTTGAAATTACTTGTAGACTTATTCACACTTTTTTTTTTTTTTTTTGTCTGGTACCTTATTCCTAGGAAGAAAGCAAAACTGCAGATTTGTCCAGGACTGCCTTTTGAAGCCAAATGTTTAGGAGAAATTCTTTTGTAGCAGGGGGTGTGACTGTGTAAGTTTGGGAATGACAAAGGTAAAAGTATAGGAGAAATAGAGAAGGATTATCTATCTTTAGACCACACACCAATCTTTATCTTCCTTGTGTTGCCTTGTTGCTTAGCAGGGGAAGTGCCACCTCCATTAGCAGAAGAGAAAGCTGAGGGGGTCTCCAGCTGTGAAGAGAGCCTCTTGGGGTCAGCAGAAGGGGAATTATGTCAGAGTTCTTGCCCTTCTGGATGATTTTATTTGGCCTGGCTGGAGCGGGGCTGCAGTCATCCCAATCAGCTGGAAAGGATCATTTGTTCAGGGTCAAACAGGATTCCCTTAGGAGTGCTTCTGGATACCAGGTGTTTGATGCTGGGGAATATTGCCCCAACCAGCACTCAAAACCTAAAGCTCATCTGTAACTGACTTCTTTTTATCCGAGCAAGTTTTTATGCCACTTTCCGGCCTCGCAAATCCCTGGGGATTACCAGTTCATTTGTCACATGAGCGCAAACACCTCAACCTTTATTTGCAGGTGGTGTGTTAGTAGCAGTACCAGTTCCAAAACAAAGGCCAGAAATCCTGTTCTTGAAAGCAAAGAAGCCCAAGAAACGTTTCAGAACCTCAGCATAGCTTATAGTTCTCTGTGATTATGACTTTATGACAGATGTAAATGTGACACAATTTAGACTGCAATGCAAATTGGAGCATGTTTGGTTCCCTTGATCCTGTTCAGCATTTGCTTTGAATGGGCTTTACTGAACTCATGTGTCTCTGCTCCCCAGGAGAATTGCATGCTTGTGTCCACTCTACACCCGCTGCTGCATCTCACTTTATTTTCAATATTGCTTCTGACAAGATTAAAAGGGTAACATTCAGAAAAATACAGATTGATGTGATATGTTTCCCCTGTGTACTTTTTTCTCCCTTAATGTCTTTCTGACCTTTCAAGAGAGAGATTAGCTAATTTTGTTCAGAGAAGAATTTTAATGTCTGTGTCAGTATAGCCTGTTTCATCCCCACCCCTTACTGCCTGACCCCCCCAAGTTTAGCTTATATTGGAATTACCATTTACTGGTGATATTCTTCATGATGATGATAAGCTGGCATGGACATGGGTATTACTAGTGGTAAATTACAACACATTTAATCTAGTATCCTATGCTACATAATTAGCATTAATATAAAATTAAGTTTTTCACTTATTAATTGAACTATTGCACTCTATGTTGTATTAACAGTGAGACATCCTTAAACTGCCCTTTAAGTAGTTGCAGGGTTTCTCCCCCTCCCCCTTTAGAAAACTCCAGTTCATTTTGTATATAACATTTCCACCACATAAGTAGAGCAGAATCTTGAAGCCTCAGAGAGTGCCAGTTTTTACAGGTGAGATCTGCTTAAATGTGCTAGATAGAATAATAAATGACAATGAATAGAGATTTCACCATCAAATTTACGGAAGGCTGTAGATCTGAACATTTTAAATGTGGTTGCTTCTAGAAATTCATAAAGATGCTGCGTCCTTGTAACAAGCTGTGAATCTAAAAGCAAAACTGTAAGTTCACATGGGGGCTGTCTTGGCTTGGATGAGAGGACAGTGTCTTTCCTATGCCTGATTAATACTCACTTCCAGTAAGGAGGGCAGATTCTGAGTACCTTGCACCCGAGGGTACCATACACACAATGCTTTGCAGCTTGGTGTTTGTGAGGACATTTTTGATGTGATGTCAAGCTAATTGTGAAGAGGACAAATGCGTATGTGTTGTGTTATGTTGTCCACCCTGTGCTGTTGGGAGTGTGCCCCTGTGTACAGCTGGGGGCTTCAGGGAGCATCTGTGGTAAATGCTTCAGCAGGTACCTTGTGCTCTAATTTGCTGTAGAGTCAGTGCACAGGAAGAACAAGCTGGTTGTCTTGAAAGTAGCTCTGGTTAGTGAGTACTAAAGAAGTGAAAAGATTCCAGGAAAGACTAGACAGTACATTTCACTCAGGAGCTGTTGGTCTGAGAACCAAGAATGTTCTTGCCCTGCATGTGTATACCCATAAATACAATAGCTCCCTTGCAATTCACTGCAGGCAGGATGCTGGCTCAAATGTTTAGGCCTGGGCTACAAACGGTTGACTTGAATTCAATGTCAAGAGAAACCAGTGATACTAATAAGGGATGATAGAAACTGGCATGCACAAAACTGTAGGCAGTAAAAAGTCACTTCTAGCAAGTACTTTGATTTTTTCCCCACCAAATTGTAACCTAAGTGCTTTCTTGAATGGAAGGAAGGAGAATAGGTTACACTTACTGACTTCTTTTTTTTGGTTCATCTATCTATACCCAAACCTGAGCTTGCCTTCAAATTAACTTCTCAGCACATCACCCCTTCAATCCAATTATTGTCCTATCTGTCCCACACACTGACTCAGATGCCATTTGAAAAGATAATACGAGAAAGGCTAGGTGAAAGTTCAAGATAGAAGATACAGTGAATCAGAAAAAAGATAAAACCCCATGCACAAAATAGGAAAGAGAAAAGGTAGGAAGCAATTACAAAGTTTACTTCATTCATCTGTCAGAAGTGAGGCAGGAAGGTACAAAGCTGGTGTCAAACTACGCTGGAAAGGTCTTAGCTCTATTCCGTCCCAGGTGTGGAGAAATATATTGTTCTTTATTGTTGTAAACTAAATAGATACTCATCTCACATGGATCCATAGCACAGACAAACTGCAGTAAAAGAGTTTTCTCTTTCTTTCTCAGTCTCTGTTGAAGATTTCCCTGCAGCTGTGTAGGTACTGCAGGGAGATGCTACCAAGTCTAGTTAGTTTTGAAAATTATTATAGAAAAGGATAATGTGGAATCAGGCTTTTTGTCATTTAAACTGAGAGGCAGATTCACTGTGTTAATTTTCCAGTGACTAAAGATGATGTATTAAATAATGTGTGCCACTGATATGTTCAGTTGCACAGGCTACTATTGTTGATCACTGATGGGAGAAGTTGTTGCATTTTCTGCTGGCAAGTCAAGATCCTGGAATGGAAAAGTTCAGTTTTGTAATGATTTAGCTCACAAAACAATGCTTGTACTTTGTGCTTTGTGATGGTGGAGTCACAGCAAAACTCAGCATTTATTTATGTTGCTTAGACATGCAGTGTTCAAGGTTTTTGATAAGTTAAAAAGTTAAGTATGTTTTTGTCTGTCTTCCCTCTTTTTTCCTCTGTTTATATTGATTTGGTGTGAAAAATGTTTTGCGGTAGAGGCTTTTTAACATAAGGAGTTTTTTTCAGTTATATACTTCAAACATTCCTATCTTAACGATGGACAAACTTTATTAATTTAGTGTATTTCCATGCTTGGTTTAGCCATTCAGGGCTATAAAGATGCTTTTATGTTACTTCACAGGGCTCACTTGGAGGCCAGTGCAGAGAAATGGAACAGATTGCTGACATCCTTGGAAGAGTTAATCAAATGGCTGAATGCAAAAGATGAAGAACTAAAAAAACAAATGCCCATTGGAGGGGATGTTCCAACCTTACAGCAACAGTATGACCACTGCAAAGTAAGTTGCTTGAGTTTTTTTGAAAAATACACTACTGGGAATAATAGAATTAAATTGAGTGCAGGAGAAATAGTGAACACCTCCTAGTGACACATTTCCAGAAAAAAATTCTAGGTTTCCACCACTTTTGCTGCCTTGCCCAGTAAAACACAAGTGAGAGACCCTGTGTAAAATTTCATCGAAAGGAATTTCTGATACATATGTTCAGTCAAAATAGTGTTGGTTTTGAATATTTCCTGATGTTTTTGGATTCCTACCAGGCAGAACTGCTGTTTTACTGTAAGTAAAATAAAGGAAGACTTACAAAAGTAAGAACTGCAATGTGTTTACCTCAGTCAAAGAGGTAAAATGGCTTTCTAAATGTTAATAAATTGACCAGTAATAGCAACTTTCCATCCCATGCAAATTTATACTGCAAAGATACTTTAAAACTAACTAAAACTTACCTGTGCCCTGTACTGTTGTAACTCCATTCCATCTCTCTGATTTTGCTAGTTCTGTTACATTATGTTCCACTCCACCAAAAAAACACTCATATCTTTTTTGCTGTGGCATTTGGTGAGGGGAAAAAATTGAATTCAGGAAAACACTTATCAATACAGAAATACTCAGAATATTATGAGGAACTACAGTAAAAGTAGTCTGACATGAGCAGCACTTGTAAGATTAAACTCAAAAATAGAAAAGTGTAAGGAAATCTGCATATGTTCCTCCTTAATTTAGTCTTTTAAAGAGAAATTATTAGCATAAGTCAGGATCTTTGTTTCTTGAGAGTTCATCTCTTCCTGTTCTTATCCACTTAAATCATCATGCTCTGTTTGTAGGCACATCTGTTGTAAATGTTTTCTGATGCTCAAATGGTGGATTACTACTGCCAAAGAGCAATAGAAGGCTGGAGCAGATCCAATTATATTTTGAAGAAGGGCAGTGGGAGGTGATAGATCTCTACAGGTCACTTTCTAAGGGCTTGTTCCTATCTCATGATAGATGATAGTATGCACATGCGTGATTGGCTGACCGTGGCTGGATGCCAAGTGCCTACCAAGCTCCTATCACTCCTCAGCAGTAGGGGAGAGAAAATAAGGTGGAAAAAACTCATGGGTCAAGATAGAGGCAGTTTAATAAACCAAAAGCAAAGGTTGGTCATGGAAAACAAAACATTTATTCTCTACTTAGCATCAGCCAGTGATGTCCAGCCACTTCCAGGGAAGTAGGGCCACAGTATGTATAGTTTGTGGTCTAGAAGATAAATATTGTAATAACTAATAAACACTCCCACTGACCCTTCTTTCTCTTAGTTTTTACTGCTGAGCAGACTTCATATGGTATGGAATATCCCTTTGGTCAGTCTGGGTCAGCTGTCTTGGCTATGTCCGCTCCCAAGATCTTGCCCACCCCCATCCTACTTGTGGTGAGGAACTGTTGCAGAGACAGCCTTGATGCCATCCCAGCACTGCTCAGCAGTGGCCAAAACTCTCGTGTCTTATCAACACCTTTCTAGCTACCAGTACAGAGCAGAACACTAGAGGTCTGCTATTGGAACAATGAACACTGGGTCTCTGCCAGACCCAGTACAGCATCATAATAACAAATCAGCTGCTAGTGCCTCTCCTTTGAAGATCCCAAATTAAATTATAAAAATTGATTTGTAAAAATTATAGTTTTTATACATCGTTCCTAAGTGGAAAAATTTAGTAGCAATGACTCTGGATGGCTCATTTTGGTCACTAGTGAACTGAAGTAACGTGAAAGAGAAAACAAAATTTGTTTGGTTAATTCTTGCGCTTACATTTAAAGAGTAACTGGTTTTGTTATGTGTTGAGATTAATATTCTAATATGTGCATTCAGGAGCTTTTAAAGATTATGCTTTCTTTTTCAGAAAGACAGTATTCTTGCATTGTCACTGTGAGTATTGGATATAGGTGCCCAGTATCTAACATGAACTGTATTAATGGGCTGTAACAGCAGAAAGTTTGAGTGACTGACCCTGTGCATCACTTTGGGGTGGTTTGGTCTTTTTGTTAAGAACTGTTTCGATTGGAAAAGACTGTAATGACTATCAAGTCCAACCCTTAACCTAGCATTGCCAAGTCCACCACTAAACCATGTCTCTAAGCACCACATCTATAGTCTTTTAAAAGAGATGGTGACTCAACCACTTGCCAGGACAGCCTGTTCCAGTGCCTGACAACCTTTTAAGTAAAGACATATTTCTTGTCCTACAGTGTAAACCTCCCCTGGTGTGAACCAAATTCATTTCTTCTTTTCCTGTTGCTTGTTATTAGGGAGAAGAGACCAGCACCCACCTGGTTATAACCTCGTTTCAGGTAGCTGTAGAGAGCAGTAAGGTCTCCCCTCAGCCTCCTCTTCTCCAAACTAAACAATCCCAGTTCCCTCAGCTGATCCTTTGTGCTCCAGACCCTTCATCAGATAATCAGCTTCACCACCTTCCAGGCTTAGCAACTCCAGTTCCATCAGACACTCCTCTTGAGATACTTCTTTTATGACAGGAGAATTATTTTCTAAGTTATTTAGGTAGGGATCAAGATATTCCCACATACCATGTGATGATACTGTGCCATACCAAACATGAATTATCACATTGTATTTAATTTTCTGTAAGTGTTGCTTACCAGTCATTGCCATAAGAAAAAAGTTGGATCAGAGCTGTCCATTGGTTTGATTCTCTGTGGCAGTGCTTCACTGTCCTTTCTTAGCAGGAACTGTCCATTCCTCTCAAACTGCAGTTTAATAATAAACTCCGTGAAGCAGAAAAGTTGTGTTTTTTCAGGTAGGAAGTGAAAACTGGAGGAAAAACCCAAAACCCATTGGAGGTCGTTTTCTTTCTTCATCATAGTTAAGTGATAGATCGATGTGGTTAGGACATTGAAGAAAGAGGCCCCTGGTTGAGTAAATGTGTTTTTTCCTTTCCAAACCTTTATGCCAAAGCTGACCTTTCAGCAGATTATTCATAAAATACCTTTATGTGGTTCCCACTGTCTGTCACTACTGTGCCGTCTGGGGATGTCACTGGTTGGTGTCACTTGTTTTGTATTTAAGGTGCTTGTTTTAGAATATGTACCTAAGCTGAAAGTTTTCAGTGGAGATTTGAAGTGCAACAGTATCAGATAAATATTGCAAAAATGTAACATGACTTCTTTCACTCAAAGATTGTACCTTTATTCCACTTCTCATCACTGGCTGTCCTTTAAATGTTTCCTTGGCCACACTTCAAGTGTTAAACCTTCTGAGCATTTCCATGAAATCCTATTTCTAGGATTTACTTTTAATCAATTACTTTTTTATGATTCCTTGTTGAGCTTCTGCCACACCATGTCAGCTGGGCTTGAAAAGGTTCTCCCCAGGCTTCCCTGATCAAAGGTTGAGTGACTCTACTCTTCTATTTCCTTCAGTTTCACATTTTAGTTATGCTTTGAAGTTGTTCTCATGCAAATTGAGCAGTTCCATACCTCACTTTATCTCCACTTCTCTGTGATCCCCTTGCTTTTATTGCCAGCTTGCTTACCTGATCTTGTCCTTGATGGTACTTCAAAATTAAAGTGGTGAAATAGTAGCTCAGCTGTGTAAGAAGTGTGCTCATGATAGACTCATCTCCTGTACTTTTATTTTTCTGGGTACAGTGTAATCCCAGTACAATCCTTCTTGTACAGTGCTTTTTACCTCTGGCTATTCAATAATCATTCTCCTTATTAACCTCCTTTTCCCTCCTTAACATACATGAAACAGTGACTTTTTTGCTTCAGCTTAGTTGGCACTACTTTTGTTGCTCTTCCCCTCCGTTAGTATCTCCCTCACACAGCACTTGGCTTCAGCTGTGCTAGATAAATAAGTACAGTCTTATGTGACAGCTTTGGTTGTCTCACATTGTTTATGTGCTGCTGAGATCTGTTTGGACAGGAGGAAAGGACTGGTTTGCAATTTGTTTTTTAAAGTTGTTTCAGTTTTAAATATCTTATCATTCACCTATGCTTTAAAAACAAACATTACTTGCAGTTGTGTTAGTCACCTGAATCATCAGTAGTACAGATGGAGTTTGTTTTTCAGATTAGCAAAATTTTTTCTGGATGTATCAAGTATTTATTAATTTTGGACTCACTCTGTGTTGTTCAGCCAAACTTCCATCATCTATAGTAGTTCACAGTTTTATCACATATTAAATGCTAAGTGCAAATGAGCAATGAGCACATCCTGTCTGGGTGTTGAGGTATGCTCCGTGTCTTGCAGAGGGCAGGGCAAGGGGAAGCTTAAGTAAGGGAGTACAAATTTTGTATTTTAATTATTCTCAAAAATTCTTTATATTTGAGAGTGATCTGTGGTGGCAGCCCCAAGAATACTGGAAAATTCATAAATGCTTTAGAATGGTAAGAGAAAGTTAAAAGGCATCTATATGGATAGCTGAGGCTACATTCCACAATCCTGAAGTGTAGAAAATTCATCTACAAAGGCACTGACATAGGGAATGGCTTACAGGGAAAAGAAACTGAAGGCAGCTGCCTTTTTAGAATTTATTGTCAGTACTTCCTCAACAATTCCTCAACTGTTGCTTGTCCTTAACAGCTCAGGTTTTCACTTTGATTGTGTTCTTTCCCAGTCTTCCTTACAAATACTCATTTAGGACTTAGAAGTCTGTGATGCAAATCTTCATCAGCCGCACAGGCCTGCCAAAACCAACGATGACCCAACCCCTCAAAATCCCCAAAGGACTGTCCTTATGTGCATATCTTACTTCACTTAAAAAAAAACAAAACAAAACAAAAACAAAAACACACACACAAAAAAAACAAAAAAACAAAAAAACAAACAAAAAAACCCCACAAAAAGCTGCAAATGTGTCATGAGAATTCGGTGGGCTGGTGTTGTGTGCATGAAATACCTAGGGCCACACCTGTGTACAAGTGGATGTGTTGCAGGTACTGACACCTTGTTCTCTGGAGATGTGCTGAAAGCTCCAAATCTCACTTTTCTGCTGGAAGAGTTCCTGACTGTAGCTTTTTGAAAGTGTGCTTTTGCTAAAACACAAAGACTTCCTAGATGAGATAAATCACTGTGGTTTAGCTTTCTGAGAGAGAACATGACATTTCAAATGAAGCAGAAATGGGTACCTTCTCATATAAATCCTGTTGGCATCTGTCTGCATAAATGAACAAATGTCTAGCAAATGCTAAATAATACATGTGTCTTGGATCACAGATATGCTTAACTTAGCTTCGTTTGAGCTCAGAATGAATTGGCCAAGGTCATTTGAATGCTTGATTGGTAATTATATGTCTATGGATAGGTCATTAATATTTCAGTTACTCTTCAAACTTTGTGGAGTTGCTGTCTATGTATTTCATGTTTCAGATTGGTTTGTTAAAGTACTCAGATACTGAAAGTTGTTAGTATTTCTTTCTGATTTACTTAGCTATTACCACTTTATCAAAAGTGTTAGCATAGACAATTGGAAACTGCTTTCTACTTGTCATCCCTCCAGGGTGCCTGTAATTCTATTGTTCTCTTTGCTTTTCTTCTTTACAGGAAATGTCTGTGAGGAAAAAACATTTTTCTAGCTGCCTTGTGCTCCTTCAGTGTTCCTGCCTAACTTGCAGAAATGAGTTTCTACTTAAATTTATTCCTATTTAATTATTCTGAATATTTTTTCTCTTGGATATTTTTGATATTAAAATCTGCTTCCATGTTAGGAATTATTGACTGTAAGAATCAAAATATGAATATTATGATATCTGTGCTGCCTTACTCTATGCTCTCAATTGCAGTCTAGAAAAGACTTTATTAATTTGTTATACATCTCTTCACATAAGACATGAAGCATGCAGAGAATTTTGGCTGCTTAGAGGCGGTCAGATATGTTGCTGAAATACTAATTTTGTCTGAGATGTGAGCTGTGAGGGTGTAAGAAGGAGAATTAAACAGACTGTGGTTGGAAGAGGAGGACCAATGTAACCTCTTGCTTAGAGGAAGAGCTCCAACCTGGTCTGGTGGACCATGGTGTGATTGAAGCAGGAGCTTGAGTGATCTGTACCCACACCACTGTGAAGTGGCTCTTCGAAGTCAGAATGTGTTTTCAAAAAACAATATGCTCTATCAAGAGAAGGAATATCCTCCCCACTAGTTGATCAGTATTACTGAACAGTTTGAGAGCTCCTTAAGTAAGTGTGTAATCTTTAGGAGGTTTTTAAGTACCCTGTGTATCTGAAAATCCTGAACACTGATTACTAGTGAAACAGACTTTTCACAAGGATGGTACAATTCAGTAAGCTGTAACTGAAACTCTTTGAGGTGTGATAAGCAGAAAGAAGTGGAAATTCTTGGTGGGGATATTTTTTTACAGGAAAGGAAGAATGTAGTTGATGCTTGAATTAAATGAGAATTCTCAAGTGGACCCATCTGACTCAAAGCCATTGCTCTCTAAGGATTTACTCAAACTGATTTGTGTGTTCCATGAATGATTCAGGTGTTTATCAATATCCTCTCATGGCCTGTTTCTACAAAAGAATGATATGTAAACAAAAACGTGACATAAAGAATGCAGTTTTAAATTAGGATGTCATTGCAATGTATTTTTTACTTTGACAAAAATGTTGCTTCTGACTGCATTTTGGCTTTTTCCCAGAAGCGTGTTTGTCTTGCGATAAGTCAGGAAAGTTGCAGTGGATCAGTACTTACAACAATAAATAACTTGTATAATGAAAGAGCAAAATAGTCATTAATGCAGAATAAAGCACAGTTTTTTCTTACTGTAGAAAAAACAATAGCTTTGCACTTTTTCAGTACAATAAATAAAATATTTCTGTGGGGTTGCCTTTTTAATACTATCATCGTGTCATAGTTTTTTATCACTATATACATCTCATGTTGCTCTTTTCTGAGGATACAGTGTCTTTGTTTAATCAAAGATTCCTAAATAAACTTTTAAGACCTCACTGGGTCTTTTACAAACCGCTGAATAAAGCCGATTCTTCTTGAAGGTTTGTAGTTGTCCTCAAATATCTAAGAGGACATTCTGACATTGTTGAAGGAAATCAGGCTTACAGTGCAGAAACAACACAGTGATCCTCATTCTTCTCTGTCCCGTAAAAGGCTGAGTCCAGTACCTCTTTCTCTGGTGTCTTCTTGTCTCACACTCCAAAAGACCACTCTGCTTCCATCATCATTAATAGTAGCTATCTACTACTGATGAAATGTCAGAACACTGTGGTGCGGGAGGATATCAAATATCATGTTTCCACTTCTGTCCTATCTGTGACCTGACTGTCAAAGGTAAGCCATGTGCATAGCCAGTGAAAGCAATGGAGTACAAGCACATTGGTGACCCAGTTTGAATCTCATAATACAGCTGCTGCATTTCCTGAACTGCCTTTCTTGTTCACTTCTCTGTCTTCTTCTGTCTCCATAATATCCTTATGGAGGTGGGGAGATTGGTAGTGTGTATGATGAAGTTGCATCCAGGTTTTACTGTTTGGTTTTTTTTTGTTTTTTTTGTTGTTGCAGCTGCATATTGAGCAAATTATTTTAGATCCCTGTCAGTAAAACTTCTGAAATCTTTTTTTCTAGGCTGTAACTGCCCAGAAAAGTGTTCAGGGATTTCAGTTTAGTGTATGCTTTTTAAAGATCAGATGGTGTTATGCTGTGTATTACCTAAAACCAAAGGACAGTACACCAACAGATGAGCTTCCATGGTGGGTAACAGACATGAACTGATACAAGGAAATGAAACAGGGAGGATTTTTCTCTGAATGCAAATATTTTTTTGCTTAGGTCTGTTTTTCCAAAGGCAGAGAGCCAGGAACAAACCCACCAGCACAGCAGCAATGAGTCTGTTTTTCCAGCTGTAGAGAACTGCTTAGAGTGCCACAATAATACAGTGGCTGTTGCCATTTATTTTTTTTTTTCAGGGTTTTTCATAGCCTATATCAGGTAGAACTGAAAACTGTCCTGCTCATACTTTTTTAATGCTGAAGCCAGTTTGAAATGCTTTCAGTATGATCACTGAATCTTCTCGAGTCTCCTTTTTCTGTGATCTGTTCTGATAAATTTTTTATTCATACTGTACCCACATACTGTATATAGGAAAGCTATTAATTTGTCATCCAAGGTATGGAATAGGGCTTGCAGGTATTACTCCAAGTCTTTTAAGATCCTCTTTATGTAACTTTTCCATATGAATTCTGTGCTAGTGCTGGAAAGCTTTATTCTCTGTCATCATGTGTTCTCAAGGACTGATTTCTCCCTGAGTCATTGTTTTGGAGAAAACCAAATGGGAGTTTATCTGTTATGTTGCTCTCCATGTTCTTAAATATACAGTAAGAGAGAGACTGCTGTCACTTTAAAATCCTTGAATTTGCAGGCATGGGTAAGAATCATCATTAATAGTAGCAAAGAATTTATTTTGTTTTCTGTTAAGGACATTTTCATCTAGATCCTTCTTCTTGCTACTGTAGGCAGACTCGTTAGGGGAACAGAGTATTTATTCAAGTTAACTCGTTAAGTATTGGATACTCAGTCCCTTGTTATTGCATCCAGGAATCCACCCTAGGAACATCAGCAATAAATTGGAAAAAATGTGTTGCCATGGCAGCTGCCCACTTCTGTTTTCATGGAGATTCATAAGGTATAAGGGTAGGCTTCAAAATAGGGACCAAATAGGATTCTGCTTTTTCTTCTGTTTTTGTTATTTTCCCCATTTTTTTTTGTTGGACTTGTCTAAACTTGGAGCTTTCTTTTTAGGAAAACTTGAAAGTTATATTTGTGCTAACACATTTCCACCAAAGTAAGTTTAATTTTATGCTTCAGATAGTGCTATACTGGATTTAGGAGTCCTACTTGTACACTTTCAGCTGCTAGAAAGCAGCTTTCACTTTCAGGTCCTTATGTGTACACTTTAGGGATCTGATCTTTAGTTATTACAGGGGGAAGAAGATCAGGTTTCTTCTTTTCATCAGATTTGGAACTGAATCTTTGTCTTGTGAGGCCAGTAAAATGACTCCTTTTCTAGCATCACTTAAACTATTAACAGTGGTTGTCCACATCAGAACACATGGGCTACTCTGAGCATCACTAGGAAGGTAGAAATAGAATTCCTCTCTATAATTCATTGCCTGATCAGCCTGCAATGTCTGCAGTCATTCCTCACCAGGTTACTGAGATCACCGTTGTAAACAACACTTTACTGAATTCTGTTGATCACAGTGTAATTTTGATAGAAAGTACTTGCCTGTGTGGGGTAACTCTTCCTTGCTTGTGGGCTTTGGTTTTTTTTGTTTGCTTGTATTTTGTGTTTGATGTGGGTTTTTAGGCACCTCTTTCTGGAAGGAGTGCCATGTTGTCCTCACAAGCACCCATTAATTACTGACAAGGTATTTTACATATCTGCTTGCTCTTATATCTTGCTGTCCTGCGGGACATTTTAAAAGCACCCTGTACAAACCCAAAGACTTCTTGAAGGTACTTCCTAGCTTATTGTTTCATGATGACGTAACACTGTCAGGGCTAGTAGTGAAACAACTGTTTTGTAGAGTGGTTGCGAGTGCTGTAAATTAACTGGCTGTGAAACTTCACAGCCCATCCTGCCAAATAGAGCGTGTATGTGCAGTAACTTCTGTGACTTGAGCAGCCTCTTCTGGTTCTGCAGTGAATGAAGATCAGCCTCAAATAGTTTTTGATTGTTGAGAGACCCCCTCATGCAATTGTGCTAATGACAGGTGGCTGTGGTTTGACTATCCCTACAGACTCTTTCTTTTCAGGATGGATCAGAGGGCACCCAGCAGGCTGCATAGTACTGCTGGGCTGTTTCTTCAATGAGCAAGCATATTCCATAGTGAAAGGCAACACCTTAAAGATCTTCTCAAAGAACTTGATAGCTTCTGATGTTGGTAATTTGTTTGGTTTACACTATGGTTTTCATATTTTAGGCCTTTTATAGTAAATGAAAACATAAATGGGGAGAAAAAAATGACGTGCTTATGTTTGATAGTATAATACAAAAACCCCGTGGTGTTTCCCAGTTAGTTTCATAATGCTGCTGGCAATTTTGGTTTTGCAAACAAGTGTTTATAGGCTTTAAAAAGAGGAGTAAATTAAGTCATAAGTCATTAAGCAAATGTTCTGATACATTTATTTTCAGTTTTGTTTGAAGTTGGAATGAGTTTTATATACTCCTTCTAATGATAAAGTTTTTTTAGTTAAAAAATCCTAATATAGATAATATAATGGATTAAGAAAACAAACACAGAAGACTTCATCTCCCTTGAAGCAGCTAGTTTGCAACTTACATGCTTGAAGAATTTCTAAAATCTAAAGCAAAGTCTCTTGATCAATGAAAGGACTATGCTTATGATTTTACAAAGTCATTAAAATATGCATGCTATTATGTATGTATTATTCACTTTGGTGTAAACTAAAATTTTTAGCACCAGCAGACACTTAAGGCATAGAATAAAGTTATTACTTCTGATGGTATATTTTTCATTAAGCCAGTGAAACAGGTCAGGAAGAATTTAGAACTAGCAGTAATTTAAGAGAGAGTAGTAAATGTGATTATATTAAAGAAATTACTGGAAAAAATACATCATTTTACGTTAAATATTACTTCAGGCCATCTTCTAAAAAAATTCTTTTTTGATCCCCTTGCTGTAAGTTTTGTATAATCTATATTCATTCACCCTGAAATCAACCTGGCGCAAAGTCAGTTTTTTTGTTAATGGTGTTCTTTTGGTGCGTTTTTTTGTTTGGTTTTGTTTTGGGGTTTTTGTGGTTTTTTGTTTGTGGTGGGGTTTTTTTGTTGTTTGTTTTGGTTTTTTGTTTTTTGTGTGGGTTTTTTTGTTTGTTTGTGTGTTTTTTGTTTTTTGTTTTTGGTTTTTTTTTTAGGCAACTGCAATTTGTGCATTTTCTCTTTTGTGGTTCCATCTCCTCTTTGAGTGTTTAAGTGCTGAACCTGCCTCAGAGGAGACAAGTTTTTGCAAACAAACACAACCTCAGATCAGACAAAGCCAGGGAAAAACCCCTCCAGCTGAAGAAAATATAGAGAAGGGAGTTGTATATTCATCATAAGGACTGGAGAGTTCTATTTCAGTAATTTAAAATTTAAGCTTGTTATGCATTTGACATAATTTAGCTTCAAACACTTAATGAATTCAAGGTTGAGACAAAAAGATGTAGCTGACAGAACCACAGTTTGGTTACTTGTCAGAAACACCTGGAGCTAATTTACTCCTGTGAAGTTGATAGAAAATACTGTTTTAATTTTGCTTTTTGGGGGGCATTTTAAAGCCTGGTGATACTCTTTGGAGCTACTGGAAGAGAAAAACCTGAAGAAGGCTACTCTGAGTGCTATGCAGGTTGCCAGAAGGGAAATTGCAAAAGCATGCAGGATTTGGGTGTTGGTTGTTTTTTTCCAGAGTTTTGAGTGTATAAACCGGAATGTGTTAATATTAACAAATTATAACAAAGTCTGGAATTGATAGAAAGAGAGGGAATGAGGGGGGAAAAAAAAAAAAAAAGCTAGGAATAGTTGTGTGCAGGGTTAAAAATTCTTTACATGGACCTCCTGTCTCAGAATAAAGAATATGTTCATAAAATCTTTAAGTGGGACCTACAGGAAATCTGGAGAGGGATGTATCAATAGGACATGGGGTAATGGCTTCAAGCTGGAAGAGGGTAGATTTAGGTTAGACATGAGGAAGAAACTCTTTACTCTGAGCGTGGTGAGGTACTGGCACAGGTTGCCCAGGGAAATTGTGGCTGCCCCCTCCCTGGAAGTGTTCAGGGCCAGGTTGGATGGGGCTTGGAGGAACTTGGTCTGGTGGGAAGTGTCCCTGCCCATGCAGGGGGGTTGGAACTAGATGATCTTTAAGGTCCCTTCCAACACAAACCATTCTAGAGTTCATATATTAAGCAAAGATTGATAACTGCTGCATACTGTGAAGTTGCTCTTCAGTGTCTGGAGTTTGATCTGCAATTACTAAAATCCTTTCTCAGTGCCTCTGCAGAATTATGGTAGGTACCAATTAGTATTAAAGTAGCTTATAAGACCAATATATTAGGCTTTTCTCATTGGTATGTTTTTTTAAGAAATGCAGAGGAAATTTTAATTTACCAGAATGAGCAAAAGTTGACGTGAGTTTAACTACTCTTAACAATAACCATGCAGCACCCAACTTGTTAATGGTGTTATCTCAGCTTGAATCAAGAGTGTTATGGCCTGTTAACACTGACAGTTCACCAGTGATCAGTAATAATACAGACTAAAGAAATCCAAGTTTGTCTACTGCTGGCAATCAAAGAGAGAGGAATTTCTCACGCTGAAGAGGTAAATGTTTGCCATTGCATGGTGCAGAGAAATAGTGCAAGACACTGGAGATATATGTGGCTACTAGTGCTAATAGAATATTTGTGTATTCTTGCTAAATTAAGTAATAAGCTATTTAGTATGCAGCAGGTGTTTTGTATGTCTTGTGTCTGGCTGGAGGCATAGGAGGCATTAAAAAATGCTTTTTATTTATTCTTTATCACTCCCCCGCATTTCCCTCTGAGTATTTTTTCATATAAAAAGCAGAAGTTATACCAGTTGCTATCCATAAAGGAGACATGAGTTTGACACTCTGACAGTGTTCCACCCTAACCTCATTTGTTAGGGTTTATGTAACTGAGTAGTAAAACTTGTCCAGAGCTATACTGTTAAATGCTATGCACTGCAGTTTCACAGTTTGAAGCTAATTAAAGTTAGCATTGAGGACACAAATTTCTTTTTCTTCTTCAAGGGAGAGAAAACTTTGAAGAAGACTGTGGAAATGTAACTCCTGTTCTGTAGATAGCTCTACAAAACAGTTTCATCTGAAATAAAAGGATTCTTATTTTGATGATGTATTGCCTTGTCTTGAAGGGTGTTTTTGAGACACCATAATCTCTTTAAATGCCTTTGAAACAGACTCACTGCAGTGCTTTATTTGGCATTGTACAGTGATGTTTTCCTTTGGGGTTGTCTGGGTTTTTTTGGCAGACAATTTAAAATGACATTGCATCTTTGCTGATTTCTTAGTGTCAGTCCCCTGCATCTGTACACTTCTTCTTGTACACATTAGAGTAAACAATCTGCTTTGTCTCCAGGTTTCATGTAAGCTGTTATTTTGTTTCTGACAGAAGCCTGTAGCAGAGGTTGGGGTAACAAGCAAAACAAAATGGAGCAA
The DNA here is from genome assembly GCA_038090715.1 of Florisuga fusca. Taxonomy (NCBI): domain Eukaryota; kingdom Metazoa; phylum Chordata; class Aves; order Apodiformes; family Trochilidae; genus Florisuga; species Florisuga fusca. The sequence continues at coordinate 32,653,100 of JAAWXA010000001.1, forward strand.
GTAGAGGTGGTTACTTCTTTTCCTAAACCCTCTGTGGATCAGAGATTTACATGAAAGCCCATAATACTTCTGTTGGATTATAGAATCCTTGGAGTCTTCAAGAATTTGAAGCTAGATTCTTCATGAAAATACATATGTTTTTCCCAGAGTTGCATAAATTGTTCTATATACTTAGAGAATGGTCAAGTGTCTTTAATATTACTGGCAATTCAGTTTCATGCTAATTCCACAGACACCATCAAATCACTTTTGCTGTCTTCTCTATAGAAGATGCCTTCAGTTGTATTATGCTATGAATATTCAACATTAAACAAATCCTGTGTACTGATAAGAACAAGAGATATTTTTCACATTCATGGCAGAATGTCACTCATTATTTCTTTTGGCATACGTTTCTATATAATTATGGTTGGTAAACCTTTTACTTTAAAACAACCTTTTCTCAATTCACAGAGCAAGGCTGCTTTTCTTATTTTTATAATTGTCTCGGTTTAATAGTAAGTGTAACCCAAAATCTAGAGAACAGAATTTCTCTCTCTTACTCCCCTACAGCCTTCCAGGTGGACATAAAAGGGGGATAAGGAAGATAGACTTTAAAGTTGGAAGTTAAAACTATAACAGGTTTAATAGGACAGGGAAGGGATATTAATGTGTGGGATAAAGAAAATACACAAATAGGTGTTTGTATGTATATATATTTGTATATAAAACCCAATTTTGATGATTGCTGATACAGGAATCTGAAAGTATCTCATGACAGAAGGAAAAGGGTTCAGGGGTCTTCTCAGGACCTGATGGATTTGGATCCTTCTAAGCATGTGGTGACCTGCTGACAAAGCAAGAGTCTCTCTCTAAGACATTTAAGCACAAGAATGCAGGAAGGAAGCAGGGAGCCAAAAGAGTCAGACTTCCAACCCTCCTGGATTTTGTAGAGTATGGAAGGGAATCTGCCCCCCATATCCCTCAGTGTCCTAAACATCCTCTCACTATATCATCATGTTGATACTATAAAAATAGCCTATGCCCCCTCAAACCATAGTAATAGGTTGTTTTTTTTTTTAAATACAGTAGCAATTGAAGCCAACAACTTCAAGATGGAAGAATGAGGAAATGATTGGGGTTTCCCACATAAACTTTTTCCGTTTTGTTGGCTTTGTTTTACATTGCGGGAGTTTTTTTAAAGTGTAGTCCAGAGTTTCTAGATCACACATTAATGTTGGAAGTCTAATAGTTATTAGAAGATTGAGCTTTTTAAAGCCTTTTTATCTCCTGTCAGATTTCAAAATCAATTTTCCCATTTAATCACTTGTAGAGGAGAAGACCTTATTAAATCAAACTCCATATCCTACTCAAGTGATTGAGACAGGAGAGGTGGTACAAATGTTTTTTTGCTCTAAATCTGGTTCGTTCCTTTTAGCTAAGTGTAAAAATATATATGAATTACAAAACAATTGCGAATTGGTTGTTGCATCACCTCCTGTCATCTTTGTAGTTGGGTTAAATTAGTCAATGACAAAGCAATACTTGTATGCCTGAAAGGAATGAATGGAAATGCGTAATTTTGAAGTTGTTGGGTTCTTATGAGAATATATCTCACCAGTGGCATTTCAAAACCAGTAATGAAATCAATAAGATGGGAAGCTTCAAATTGCTGTTCGGTTTCCCTGTTCTACCACTTGGTCCTTAGGTGTGCCTTTCCTGAAGTGAGGAGCACAAAAGTACTACATAACCTGATGCGGCCCAGCCTCAAATGGGCTTGCAGAGTGGCAACTGTAGGAACTGCGTGGTTTCATTGAGCATATTAATGTTTTCTGATTCATTGGGGTTCAGTGAACTATTTTGCTGCTCTGTGTATATGCCCGCGCCTTACAAAAAAGCCTCAAATATTTTTATGTGGACTGCATACGTGATATTCAGATGGCATTTTCTTCTCCAGTTTGTTTTGAACTTTGGCCTCGCGTTCAAATGGTGTTTCACTTTAAATGCTGTTATTTGCATCTGATCTAAAATGGAGGGTTTGGTCATCTGTAATTGCTAAACACAAGTATATGTGTTAACATCACAACTAGCCTATTAATCCTTTGAATGTGAACTGTATAATTTTCTCCTCTGAGAAAAATACAAACCAAAAATTGCATATTTCTGTTTTTGCACTGCAAACCTTGTCATGCCTTTCCTCAGAGCAAGTTTTTGACTTTGTGTTGTGGGTGAGGTTTTTTTGTTTTGTTTTTAAATATTTTAAAAATTCTAGTCGTTCAGGGTTGTTGATGCCAAATGGTTGTCATGATTCCATAGTTCAGGTTGGTGGAATTACTTTTCCTTCACCAAAAGCACATTTTAATCCTTTGATGTAGAACTGAATATGTATTTACAAGCATTTGGCATTTGAGAATTGGTTCTCCTGCTAGTACAATGATTACTGTTGTTGTGTAAAAGTAAATACTTTTTTCCATCACGCAAAGATTGGAAAACCTAAAGAGCTCCCTTCTCTGCTTCTGTGTCAGATTCAGCACTCTGACTCAGGTATTTTTTCTGTGTCTGGGGTGCAACCTGTATGAATTCTTATATTAAATCTTGATTAGATATGTTAAATTGATATTTTTTTCTAAAAGCACTAAAAATAATTACTCCTTTCCCTTCAAAGCTGTGTAAAACAAGCCTGGTTTAAGCTGCTGGTTTTATGTGGTCTTATTCAAGCAATCAAATTTGGTCTCATGCCCTTTTTTATCTGTTATTTTACAACTTTAGACCAAAATATGCTCAGTTAGCTTAGGAACTGGTTGGATGAGCAAAAGAAGCACTGGAAAAAACCCATGCATGATTTGATTTATTTTTTTTTTAATTTCCATTAAAAAAATAGCGCGCATAAAGCTTTTTAACAGTCCTGTTCAATATTATCATTGAAAAGAGAGAAAGCTTAGTAAGAGGAGATCCTCCCTCTCTTGGGACAATGAAATGTGGAGTAAGAGTTGAATATTTTTAAAATGTCTTTCTTAAAGGAGAAAAGACCCAACAAAGCAAGTTCAGAGGGTGTATGCTAAGTGTGTAGCAAATCCACTAAACTTCTTTGAGAAATCCAGAATGGTTATAATTCTAAGCATGACAGTAGTTCTATCAGTGGGCAATTTGTGTTGAAATTTCTTTTCAGATTTCTTTTGTGTAAAGAATAATAAACACGTATTTTTAGAAAAACTGTTTTGAAGATATTGTCATTACCAACAGCTCAGGGATGTACAGAGTGTTTTTTTTCCAACATAGTCCCAAATTATATTTAAGAAAAATAAAATAGCCACAAGCATTCCACACTTTCTGGTGACTATGACTACGCTCTGTCGAGCCTCTGAACTTCTCAGGCCAATAAAAACTTGGTTATGAATGACCTAGAAACTCATTTTAGTGGGCTAGGAAATATGAAATCCACTTACATAAGATTATTGGTGCTGGAAGACATTATTAATTAGCATCATTGTGCCTTGTTTTTTCTAATCTTTGCTCAATTAAACAGTGTCTCCCCTCATCTCTAGTTGGATGTGGATCCTATAGCATCTCTAGGGGATGCAAGACTTGCAGCAGTTCTTCCTTAGAAAAGATTAGAGAGGATTTCTTAGCAAACCATCAACTGTGTTAAAAAACATTTTTATTTTTAAATGAAAGTGTAGCCTTCTGTTCTTTAATTCAGGAATAGCTTTTTAATGCCTTTTTTGTTGTTGTTGCAATCTGTATGAAAATTAAGCTTACCTTTGCCATTATGATGTAGTAATGGGTTCTTTCCTAGTGTACAAAAGGGTAATTTCAAAGTCTCTGCAAGGTTATTCTAAGTGAAAACTTTCCAAACAGGCTTCAAAAGTGTTAGAAGAGAATAACCTTACCTGTTTTAGACTAGTTTAGTAAGTTCAGAGGGAAGTCAGTTATCCTTTCTTAATTAAAGGATCACTGCATACAGGCATAGGTGCAGTTTCAGATTGTCTGTTTATTAGTTTTTTTAATTTTGGTAACATCTTTATATTTCATGCTTGTAAGCTTGATCTGTAGATGATAAAGCATACTTTCCATCCTCTGTTAGTGTGAAGCACTTGGAGAATTAATAGATGCTTATGTCATCATAGGATCATAGAATTGTCTGGGTTGGAAGGGACCTCAGAGATCATCAAGTCCAACCCTTGACCCACTACCGCTGCGGTTACCAGACCATGGCACTGAGTGCCACATCCAGTCTCTTTTTAAATATCTCCAGGGACGGAGAATCCAACACTTCACGGGGCAGCCCATTCCAATGCCTGATCACCCTCTCCATAAAGAAATTCTTTCTAATATTTAACCTAAACCTCCCCTGGCACAACTTAAGTCCATGCCCTCTTGTCTTGCTGGTAGTTGCCTGAGAGAACAGATCAACCCCCCCTGGCTACACCCTCCTTTCAGGGAGTTGTAGAGAGTGATGGGGTCTCCCCCTCCCCCTCCTCTTCTCCAGGCTGAACACCTCCAGTTCCCTCAGCCTCTCCTCATAGGATCTGTGCTCGAGTCCCTTCACCAGCCTGGTTCCCCTCCTTTGGAAATGCTCCAGCACCTCAATCTCCAGGCTGAACTGAG